>OX465042.1:4638717-4840671 GCA_949841015.1 Aplysina aerophoba
AAGTGGATAGATGATATGGAATGACATCTCCCATACATAGTTAAAGTTTTAATGCCAGTACTGCATGTCCTTAAGATATAATAACTGCTACATTATTTATGATTTTTCTGTACTTAAGGCGACCTCCTACTGAGGAGAAAAGCTGTACGTCTGATTGATTGATTGATTGATTGAACAGGAAATAAAACAAAACTCGCTGAACTCCACTGAGATCGATTTTAAGAAGTTAAGATATTCAGAGATTTTTAGTGAATATGAATAATTATTCTTAACATAATTATAATTCCTGTACATCATGCAAGAAACTTTGCTTACAAGGTTTGACCACTGTCAGGATATCTCAAATGTTGACCAGAAGCATATAAGCTATAATTATAATATAGTGTTGACAGGCAATATGCAATATAATATGTGGTGTGTGACTATTTACATGATGCCCTAGGTACTGTCAGATTTGGCTTCAAGTTACACACGTTTGCACATGTTCGTCGACGTCTTCAAAGGACTATATATAACTTTGAAGAAGCTTGTCCGGCTAGATTGCATCACTGGTAGATCTTGGGGAACTCACTCGCAAAAGGGTTTTGTTCACCAAACGTTTGAATCAGCCTGTGCCAAACTGTAAGCCACAACAAGCACTAAAGAAGGCACCACTCAGCCAGCTGCAGAAACGATTGGTGAACATAACTCCTTTAGCTAGTGAATTCCACGAAATGTACCAAGGACTATAAGTGCTGTCAACGTACATACAAGCATGCATTGATGATGAGATCTAGTTTGCTTGACTTACGGCATCCTGGTTCATCTTTCCAAAACTCTGTTTTGCAACTGTCCTGAACACACACAGCACAAAGTGGTATACAATTAATTTAAACATGAAAAAACAGTGAGTGTGTTTACATACTAATGATAATGCAATGGCACAAATTTAGCATGCAGAGCTATGTAAAGTGTGCATCATCTTGCACAATGAATAAATGAAAGAGCTATAGTTATAACATGATATGTACGTATATGCTTCTTACAAGCTCTTACCCTGTAGTCAGGAATCATATCGCCATCCGTATCTAAAGAGCACTGTTTAGTGACAGTGTCGTTAATGTATGGGTCTATACACTGTAGCAATGGAGGTGGAAGAAAGGTGTGGATACAACTAAAACATTGATATACAGTACATAATATATACAGTATATAGGGTAAAGCGGGGGAAAACGGGACACAATTCACGATTGCAATTCTGATATCGCACTGTAAACAAGCTATGATACCCTAGGGTTCAAGTTTCTGTATATTACTAGAGGTAGTATTACTCTATCCACTTACAGTAAAAACAATCTTGTTCGTTCCCTGCTACGAGCAACAGGCAGCATTTCGTCTACGCGATATTATTTTCAGTCAAAATGGCAGGCGGGGTAAAACGGAACGCCAGCGAATAGTTCGTTTTAGCGTTTGTTAGTGAGTCATACACTCATTGCTTTTTAGTTTGTTGATTTTTCAGTTTGTTCATGGCAATTAGCAGGCAATGAGTGCATTTCAGCATGAATTAAGAGTCTTCACAATTCAGACAGCTACTGATCCTGGGCTCTTGACAGACGTCCAAGCTGGCACATCCAAAGTGGTACCAAGCCTCACAACCATCACAGGCAACCCAGTTGTTGTCCTCCTAAAGGTTGTTGCATGCAGTGCATACGTCATCATCCTCTGACCTGCATCTAAATAAGAAAGCGGTCCTGGTTAAAGTAGCTACCTAGCTATAAGTAGTGTCTTCTAGGATTGCAAAGGCTTCCCGACACCACGGGTCGGTGAGTAACATTACATTAGTGAGTCGTCTTTGCAAAGGTATAATGGAAGGCCTCGTGTTCGCTATGGCGAAATTTTGGCATGCGCTACAAATTACTCAGTAATGATTATTGCGCTGTGTTTCTGTGATGGTGTGCAGTTAACCCAAACATTTTGCATGCATGTATTCGCTGAAGATCGTACCTATATAATTGTCCTATGATATAAAGTTGTTCCATTTATTCCTTGCTTCGTAATCGTCGGTTGAATGCAAGTGTTCCGTTTTACCCCGCTTTACCCTACTGTACATACAGCATGTATATATATATAATATATATATATATATGGCAGCATGGTGAATATGCTCACTTCACATGTTCCCAAGTCAGTGCAGTCGCAAGGGCTAAGAGAGTTACCCAGACACAAGTGAGCAATCTGTCCACCACCTGCTCTGCAAGGGCAAGAGTCTGCAAACAAGAAGGAAAGAAGAAAGTGGAAAGCCCAATACATGCAATTTAATAGTGCTACTTACTACACTTCGTTAGTAAACTTGCCAAATGCTAATCGGGGCATTCGCTAAATATTTTGCCCACCAAATCTTCCTGCAATACGGTATAGTATCATAAGCAGTGTTATATAAGTGTTTATATATAGGCACAATTGTGTCTGTATTGGCAATTATAATAATGAATCTGAAATAGAAAAATAGCTACATGTATGCACCCTTCATTATGATGCCCCTGCTAAAGATGTAATTAAACTGGTGCACACTCACTTGATGGTGTGACCCCCACCAGATCTCCAAATGTGTAAGTAATTTCGTTATCATCAAGTTCCTCTTCAACAGCCATTGCATTTTCAGGCAGGGTTACATTGTTCTGAAAGTCCACAATGAATACAACAGTGGTCACACTGCTGCCATTACGGGTTGAGGATTGGACAGTCAGTGTTGTAATGTTGTAGCTGGAGTTGGACAGCGTTGCTACATCAGTCAAATTTGGGAGCTAATGAAGAAAACAAGCAAAACAAAATTATACATACGTGCAGTTGTTCACTTAAGGAACATATTTATTGTGCGTATACTGACCTGATTTTCAAATATTGTTTGTATCTCATCAAGCACATCTTCTCGGTTGCGTTCTCCACTAATCGTCACATTCGTTGAAAGGAGGAAGATAGTGTTTCTTGTTCTGTTCTTGAACGTGCAGGAGCTGATGTCTGCCGGACCCCAGGAGTCATCCGGTAGGCACCTTCTACGCACCTTGGTGTCTGAGAAGCTGTCATGGATCTTGGAGCAATCCAACTCAGCCGTAGTGCGATGCAAAGTGCGGGGCCATTGAAAGGCTAGCTCAAAGCTTGGAAGGCAGCATCCAACACAGGAATCCTGCAATAAAATTAATGGGCATGATTCTATACATTATAATGACTGAGGTGGAACTCTTGCATTCGCATCACAATTGTATGGACCGAATCCAGGCACCCAACAAATTGCAAAAAACAGTTACATGCTTACTTCAGTATCAACAACTCCATCTTCATCCACATCCAGGGAACACAGTCTGGATGAACTGGTGAAACTGAATCTCCAAAGGCACTATGGGAGCATTGATAACATGAAGAATAACATGAGAATATATAATAGCAGTATAAAGTCAACTGTGTATAGGGTGTCATGGGAGTATTGATAAAGTGATGAATGACATGAGAATAGCATTAAAATTTCAAATGACTGATGTCCATATTAGCATCAGGGCCGCGTGTGTGAGACGGTATGTGAATATAGGGCCTCACTGCCAAGCGTCTGTTGGAACAAGTACAAGCCTGTGGAGCTTCAGGAAGGCCAGTGCAGACATTAATAGAGACTGATATGGCTGGTGTTGGTAGACTGGAAGAAGATGGAGGGACCCTCTGTAGTACTTCAACGGCTGAGAAATCACAGCAGTCACAGGACTCTGTGGAAGAAGATGGACATTTGTAGTGTAAAAGTAGGCTTAATTATTAAATGACTTTGCAGCACAATAATTTTTGCTTGCCTTTCTTTTGTGACACTAATAGTGTTGATATCGGGGTTGAACTGTTTGAGATAAATGCATTAAAATTATTTCTCTCATTGTCACTGTTCATTCTGATGGTTAATACTGTTTGGTTATCAAGCATGGATAATGTAGTAACTTGTCCAAAAGCACCCATGGCCTCCTGTGTCCAATTGTCAATGAAGAAGACATACAGGAAGCAGTATTTGACCTGAACTCACAATGCACCTAGATAACAAAATTAGACTATGCAACACAATCAATACTATATTCAATAGAGCCAGCACTGTACTACAGTGCAAGTTACAGTATATAGATGATATATAATTTTATACATAGCTGACTATACTGATGTTGGAAATTGGGAATACTTACTATCATTGCTAGGGGAGTCTCCACCACAGCCACTGCAACCACTGGTGCATCCTTTCTGAATGTGCATTGCGACATGTCCAAAGGGCCCCATATGCCATCATTAGAACATAAGGCAGTGATGGTCCCATCGGGTAGAAAGCTATCATCCAACTCAGAACAAGACATTCTTGCTTGTGTGCTGGCAGGTGTTTTGGGTACTCCCAGAGGGAAAAAGAAGGACTGAGGACAAACTGTCACGGGAGAGAGAACATGAGCAGTGTGGGTTAGGGAGATGGCTAATTACGTGAAATACCTGTATGTGATCTTTGCATATTACTGCATTCATACTGTAGTTGTCTGATATATAATTTATGTATGAATGTAACCAATAGGAACTCACAGTTACGTTCGCATCTTGGTGCACTCCCATTCCACTGCCCACTGCTCTGGCAGATCCTGATAGCCATTCTTACCAGATGATATCCACTGTTGCATACATAAATTGCAATGCGATTAAACGTGGTTCCACCATTAACCATGACATTTCCATTAGTAATGGACTCCAGAGGGCCACAGTCGACAACTGTCAAAGTCAGAGTGGAAGCATGCACAGTATATTCATCCAGTGGCATAGTTGTTACAATGGAGCGGCAAGTTGCTCACTCACTTTCACAAGTTGGTACACTCCCGCTCCATTGTCCATTAGCCTGGCATGTTCTCTCAGCTGGTCCATTCCGTGTGTACCCTCTGTCACATGAGTACCTTGCTACATCACCAAAGGAGGTGCCTGCACTGGTGTCCACACGCCCATTACTGGGGATGTCAGGCTGACCACAGGAATCTCCTGCAGAAACATTACATACATACGTCCGTAGAACTAGAGAATGGATAATATAGCAAGTACTTTAAGAAAACACAGGCAAAAGAGTGAGAATGCACACATTCGCAACGGCACATTTGATTACTGCACTATCTCACGTTCACAAGTTGGCACACTCCCACTCCATTGTCTGTTAGCCTGGCATGTTCTCTCAGCTGGTCCATTCACTGTGTACCCAGTGTCACATAAGTACCTTGCTACATCACCAAAGGAGGTGCCTGCACTGGTGTCCACACGACCATTAATGGGGTCACCAAGCTGGCCACAGGAAATTCCTAAATACAGAAAATATAAAAGTGATGTTTGGTTGGCTGTCTTTTGTTCACACTTTTGGTTTGTTCACTACTAAACCAATCGATTCAATACAGATATCATCAAATATTGCAATGTAGCAAACTTGTCCGTATTTTTCTATTGCTTTTGAATTTACTTGAAGGGAGCCTCAGTATGTGGCCTGAATGTACATACATAATTTACTACGCATTATTGAGCAAATTTGGGTTGGAATTGAACGAGCTAGCTATGTGTAAGCATCTTACAAAAATGCTGAAAAGAGTGGATGCAGACTGAGACATGTATTGTGTTGCTCCTGCATGCCATTTGTTGGTACACATTACTTTCATCAGCAAAACGTAGTATATGTATAGGGTTCTCTGGTACAAGCTTGAAGGTGGATGAAAATACTGCCAAGGATAGGAATGTATGTATTTCATCTGAGAAGCCTCCCACATCAAAATTTGGTAAAGCTAAGGCAGATATTCCATCTGTGATGAACTACGGTACCTGTCACAAGTTACTTACGCGATTCCGACGAATTCTGCATTAATCCGTTGAAAGTTTTCTTGGATGTCCGCGAAGGCTGCTGCAAATCGTCCGTCCGCTTTCCTCGTACTACCGGAGCGGGTTCCGCAGAAGGCCTAAAATTCCCGTGGACGACGGACAAGGACGGAATAGAGGATATGCATCGACTTCGCCCCCTTTCACGAGACGGTGAACTCACCGCGGATGCGTAATAGATATGCATACGAATTTGTTCGAGTTCGCTGCTTTTAAGTTGCTGTAGTTCGTTTCGCTCGTCGATAGCCGTATTGTGTAGTTACAGACGCCTTCGTCTTTCAACTGCGCAGTGTTGGGAGACGAATTCGTCCTGATAGACACCAGAAGTAACGCCGTGCCACACGAAGATGGCCGCAGGTAGCGATTCAAGCTTTGCTGTGGATGTTTTACCCTCTGCGTGGACAAGTGAGCATCTAAAGAATACCGAATACGCTCTACAGCCTGCACGGAATAATACGATCTACCGAGCGGAAGTCCTCGCGAAGCTTCGAACGGTCCGCGGTCGGCTGAAGGAAGTCCATATTCTGCCGCACTGCATTCTGCGGAAAGTCTACTCGGCAATTCCGCAAAAAAACGTAAGTAACTTGTGACAGGTACCGTATTGGTGTTATTCAGTACTTCAGTAAGTAGGCATGCTAGAAGAATTTGAGTTATTTAATTAATGGGGTGATTTACTCGCAAATTTCAATTATCGTGCGTTCGACAAAAGTAATAAATTCTAATTTGACTGCGACTGGCGAGTGACTATGAACACAACATTTTCAAATTGGGAAGCTTCGACAGGGGTGAAATCTTTAAACTAGGTTGGGAATGCCTCACTATGAACTGAGAAAAGTTGTGGATCGCATACAAAGGTGAAACCGATCACGTAGGAAGTACAAAAATGGCGTCCACAGCGGAAGTGATATTTTATGTTGAAGAATCCAGCAGACGTCTTGATTTGAATCTTCAACAGTGGGGCAATGCTAAAGGCGATGTTGGGAATTCCCCAAACAACGACTGGAATTGCTACGCAACGATAACCTCCATCATGTAGGGTGTGCAAAATGGCGTCTTCGCCGTGAGCAACTTCGAAGTCAGGAAGTAAGCCTACAAGTTACTAATTTGTGTCATTTTACGACATCTGAAACACTCTCATACGTATGTGTGTAGGCCTTAAAGGAATGGCATTGCTGTTCTGTACCACCAACTATGGGTCAGAAACGAGCCACTTCGACCGACGTGAAAACACATCTTTCATGCATAATGTAATGGACTCCAGAGAGCCACAGTCAACAGCTGCCAATGTCAGAGTGGAAGCATGCACGGTATATTTATCCAGTGGCAAAGCTACAGAAATGGAGCGGCAGGTTGTTCACTCACTTTCACAAGTTGGTACACTTCCACTCCACTCTCCACTCATCTGGCATGTTCTCTCAGCTGTTCCATTCCGTGTGTACCCAGTGTCACATGAGTACCTTGCTACATCACCAAAAGAGGTGCCTGCACTGGTGTTCACACGACCATTACTGGGGTCAACAAGCTGACCACAAAAGACTCCTATATACAGAAATTCAAAAAGTGATGTCTGGTTGGCTGTCTTTTGTTCACATTTCTACAGCTAGTTTGTTCACTACTAAACTATGTTTGAAGTTAGCGCATAACATATACATAGAACCAGAGAATGGGTAGTATAGCAACAATCTAACCAAACACAGGCAAAAGAGTGAGATTGCACACATTCACAACGGTTGATTGCTGCACTATCTCACGTTCACAAGTTGGTACACTCCCATTCCACTGTCCGTCAGCCTGACATGTTCTCTCAGCTGGTCCATTCTGCAGTGTGTACCCTGTGTCACATGAGTACCTTGCTACATCACCAAAGGAGGTGCCTGCACTGGTGTTCACATAACCATTACTTTGGTTAACAAGCTGGCCACAGGATATACCTAGAGTAATTAACCAGGGAATGAGACATACATTATACAGGAATTTTCATACTACCAGTAAATAGCAAACTTTGGTGCATGTATAGGAGACAAAGTTCAAGGTACAAGCTTGAAGGTGAATGCAAATACTGCCAAGGATTGGAATGTATGTACAGTACGTACTTAATTCACCTTCAAGCTGGTACCAGAGACCTGTGTATCCTACATGCTCCAGCGAGCTAAAAAGCCCCCTCTTCAAAATTTGGAATTGCTAATTGCGTCCATCCGTAAAGAACTATTGCTGTTATTCAACACTCAATACGTTATTACATTACCATCCTGCTAGAAGAATGGTAGTGATTATTGTGATCATCCCATATATAGTACATACTAGGGAAGGAATTTACATGTATACATACATACATAATTATATCGGTCTACATGACTGGAACAAAAAAGTGGTATTATTGCTGCGCACACGTAAAGTGTACACACACGAGGAGTATAGCAAAGGGTTGCCTTTCAGGGGCTTTTGTGGTTAATTCAAGAAGAGATTCTCTGTAATTCTCCGCATGTACTTCAATATGTCATCAATTATCATGAACACTTACAAGATTCGTAAACACTGCTATTGGTGTCTGGTTCACTGTGCAGTCAGCCATTTAGAGATGGAACTTACTTTTGCACATTGGTTCCTGTCCACTCCACTGCCCATTGCTCTGGCAGATCCTGTTGGCACTGCCAACCAACTGAAGTCCCAATCTGCATTCATACTTCACAGTGCTGTTAAGAGTGGTGCTACCATTAACCAGGATGAAGGTCCCATTGGGAAAGGACTGTGGAATGCCACAATCAACCAGTGGAGCTGAGAGGTACAAGGTTAATTTCAAGAAGTAATTTCTGTCTAATTCTACACATATGTGCATTGTAGCGAAGGGTATGCATGCACAGAAGCAGGGCAGTTAGTCACATAACCCTTACATATGCATTGTGGCTTCAGGTGCATGCAATTTTGACTATAATTTTCCCTCATTTCTCCCTCAAATCGAGTCTGAATACTGAGTATTCCGCATGAAAAGATACCCACACCTTTTAGTTTCCCTCTGTGTAGCAACTGTTTAGTTCGCAAAATCACGGCAATACTGAGCAACATAAAAATCACTAAATGTGACAGAATTTGCGAAAAGGGACCACTTCGGGGCAATGTAAACATATGAGTACGAGACAAAACTCGCGCGTAACCGCCAATTCATGCAATCGCAGATTATTGCATCATTGGAATGTGATGTGTATCCCCTATCTTCCGGCCAAGTTTGAAACCTGTACGGCTTTCCTGCGTCTCAAACGAGGACGGATTAGTTTCACTGCGTCGGTCGCTTTGGCCGTGTACGGAGTAGACCGGAAGTGATAATACGGGGAAGACCCGACTTTAAGTATATTCATGGCCATTATGCATCATATTAGTCGTGTCAGGAAGAAGTTGCAGACTGCGTCTGAAAGTACTTCTGCGCCATTGTATAACCTTCGCAACTACTGAACCGTTACCCAACGAAGGATTTTGATAGCTGCAACATCTGTAGACTTCCCAAATGTCGAACGCGACGCAAGCGGCTAACTGGGTGCTGGAATTTAGCGAATATGAGTCTTGAGGCTCTTCTTGAGATTATGACCGACTGTTTACTTAATCTGAGGTGGGCAGAGACTCTAAAATCGACGGCGACAGCAAGTGTCTGACTGGCGCGCGTCTTAGTTTCGCGTAACCAGACCGCTTTCAAGCGGTCTGGTTACGCGAGACTACGCGCGTCTAATCTCTTTGTCCTTTAGGTCGTCGCAGCTCCGCATGAATAGCCTGCGTCAATACGATGACTTTAGGAGGTCTTAGGAGCCTGTGAAGCGGCATGTGGCCAAGCAGGGCCGGCCCAGCCTATTATCACTAAATATTCCGTGACACGGAAGAATACGGAATGCTGCGGTTTAACCGGAAGTAAATGTTTAAACGTCGTTTTCTCAACAACATACTTTTCGTAATTCCACACTTTGCGTAAGTATATCTCAGAAACCGAACCAGCTACCGAAGCGCAGTAAAGTGCGTTGTAAAGAGGAAGAAGAGCGCATTCAGATCATATACAAAACTCAAAATTGAGATTTGCCCCCAAGTGGTCCCTTTTCGCAAATACTGTCACTTTAATGTTGATGTGGGCCTAGAGGGAAAGGCTGAGGGAGAAGCAGCGGGTACAGCGAGATGCACAAACATGCTGTCTAAGTTTTCCATGTACATGAAGCAACACTTCATAAACCCTTAAAAAATCTACATCAAGAAAAGTGAAATCTCTCTACAAAGGGGGGCGTTCGGCACCTTGCAACTCAGCACGGAAACAAATATTGCCTTCATGGAATCATTAGATCACACCTTTAGATTACTGGATACACTTTCGCCATGACCGTGGCTCTAAAACCTTAGACTTATATCACAATCTTGTAAATCACTAGTACTAGTCTAAGTTGGCGGCCATCGTCACTGACATTCTTTTGATACCATGATTTTCATAGTAGACGCCATTTTTCTTACACACATGGTGTCCGTGAGTCCGCATGAGGATACTTCTATGTGAATAGAAGTGTTTTTTTGACCAAACTAGCTCATGTATATCTGTGCGAAAACCACTCCAGTAATAGAATTTATTTGATCAAGTCACGCTTACATCACGAGTGAGTAGCCACTGAAATGTAAAAAATGTGGGAAACCACACAGTTTAGGCTATACGTGTGTAAACACAATCTGAATTGGAGTGGACATGTCCCACATGCACATCTACATCCCATATATGCAGTCCGTGAGTGTGAATGGATTATGGCATAAAATCTTTAACATAAACAACAGAAGATTGCAGGAGCAATTTTTAAGGATTACAAGCCAATCACAAATATGACTGTCTGACATGCTGTGAGAAATTGCTCAGTCCACATCCAAGTACACGTGAAGAGTGTGTACTCACTTTCACAAGTTGGCACACTCCCATTCCAGCGTCCATCAGCCTGGCATGTTCTCTCAGCTGGTCCATTCAGTGTGTACCCTATGTTACATGAGTACCTTGCTACATCACCAAAGGAGGTGCCTGCACTGGTGTCCACACGGCCATTAATGGGGATGTCAGGCTGACCACAGGAGACTCCTACAGAAAGGGGCATATTGCATACACAGGAAAGGGACAATATACCAGTGCGGGCGCATCAAGTAGAAATGAGAGCTTGCACACACTATAATAACTGTCAGAGTGCATGGTTGAAAAATGCCAATTTCTTATGTGAATAATTTGAACATAGCCAGCTATATAGCACATTTAGCCCTACAATTTGGCAGTGGTCTGAAATAAAACCAATTTTGGCAGCTTTCGAACAATATCTGCAAGTGCAGCATTCACTGGAGTTCTGAACTGTTTTCACACTGGAATGGCATCCATCAAGACAGCCATGTTATAGCACTCCAAAAGGGCTCAGGCCAGGTCAGCCCCCCTCAGTGAAGTAATCTGAGTGATTAGGATGCACCGTGGACTATGAAAGACTTGTTACACATGAGTAACAATGATTCCTATACCTAAAACATACATGAAAGCCTGAATACAGTGCCAGTTGCAAAAATGTTATATATTATGCTAACTGGTCAATTTATGTACTAATGTGCACAAACCTATTGGTGTGCTTTGCAACTTGCACTATGTGGTGGCATAATATTATAATTATGTATAAACATAGGCAATGTACATTGTATAAATGACATAATATACGCAGAAAACTATAGTTGATCATGCTGACATTCCAATATCTCACTTTCACAATTTGGTACACTTCCACTCCACTGTCCGTTAGCCTGGCAGGTTCTCTCAGCTGGTCCAATCACTGTGTACCCAGTGTCACATGAGTACCTTGCTACATCACCCAAGGAAGTGCTTGCACTGGTGTCCACACGGCCATTACTGAGACTGTCAGGTTCACCACAGGAAACTCCTATACATACACATACAGAACGGGCCAATTGTATACAGCTAAGGGAACAAACTACTTGAAGACAAAAGAGTGCTTGGTGAACTTTTGAGCTCAAAGGTATGTAGCAGGAAATAATCAGTGACCGTTACAGAACGTTTCAACCACAAGAGCCTTTATCAGCTGTACACAACCTAAAGTATTATCTACACCTGTGTACACATTGAATGCATGAATATAGGTTATTATTATTAGAGCAATGGCAGCTTAAGCCAGAGACCAGAGGTTAGACTCCCAGTGGCACCACCATTATATATCAATTTTTTGCTGTTTCAAAAGTTTTTAGACAGACAGGACAACCATCATTATCAGATTATCAGATGATCTCCATCGGTCTAATGACTAGGAGGAGCCTCACCCAGCAGGCTCCCCATGCTGTGAGATCATTCGGATTCTTTATAATTCACAACATACACACAGCAATCATTGCCTATCTAACAATTTATGCATGTGCTTAGTTGGTCAAAAAGGTGTCCTGCCATTGAAACCTGCATGATTACATATATACGTATATAGCAATAATTACTCCATTGCATTTATTGTGATAGGTTTGCATTAGCTTAATAGTCTCCAAGATGCTATAGTATTGTGGTGGAGGTGGTGACGGTACCTTTACAGAGGGAGGAAATTGATCATGTGTAAAGTTGTATACAATTAGCTGACTAGAAACGTGGCTACATAGCTACAAAAATTTAAACTGTTTAGTCCTAAGACCATTAAATTAAAAATTAAGTGCCGCATAAAACATGCTTTACCACTCACTGCTGCAATTCATTCCAGAGAACCCATCTACACAGTCACAGGTGCAGTTAGTGGTCCGTGTCCCTCCATTCTCACAGATAAGGGAGCAACATTCCAGTGCAACGTCTGAGGTACATAGTCTCGAGTCCACTGAATAATACATACAGTCGTACAGTTTAGCCTCTGTTCCATTGCACCAAGGTACAACCAGTGTTGAAGTGTTGGTGTTACCATACCTATTCATAATAGTAAACAGCACATTCATAACTGCCAACAATTGCTAATGATAATGACAACCGATCTGCATATAGATTGAACATTGACAACCACAACAGAAAAGTACATTTACAGTACTTACCGTCCATCTGTGTGCACAGTTCCTGTTGACCCCAATCCCAGCAGCTGCGAACAAGCCACATTTGCTGCAGTTGTGTTGAAACCATCTGAGCACACTTGAGTCCACTCTCCATCCAACTGCATCTGAAGTCTTCCTGCTGTTGAACTGCCACCAAACAACCTCAGGTTACCTCGATCGCTGTCACTGCTGTTCACAACTAATTTTAAGAATGAATAATATGGCTTGTATAATAAGATGTTGTTCACAACTATAATTTTGATGATGAATGAAATGATGCTGTAAAATGTTAACTATAATAAAAAATTAATTTACCTACTGTTCAACATGCAGTCATCCCACTCCTGCACACCATGCCTGATACTGTATAACATGTATATATATATATATATATATAATATGTAATAATAATGTAATAATATGTACATACATATGCATTTCTTTTGCCTTGGTATACCCCCAGATTATATATACATTACTGTAGATTAACCTTAGTGCTTAGTGCACACATCCAATACTTACTGCACTGAACTCCAGCAGCTGTAGTTGGAGTGCCTGAGCAGTTCATCAGACGACATGCAGTGAGATTTTGTTCAGTTCTACTGCAAACTACTGAGGTTCCCACCAAGAATGCTGGAGATCCATAACTGCATCATGACAAAAAGATTACACATATAGAAGTACAGTACAATGCACTACATATTCAAGGTACTGTATGTTATATAGGCGTACACTACATATTCCAAGTGAATGGCACAAGATCACTTACAATGACCCATTCTTCACAGCACGTGCTCCTTCATACCCCATCTGTCTACAGGCAACATCACCAGTGGCAAGACTGAATGGGTTGTCACACAAGGAACCAATCCCATCCACTGCTAGGGTACCACTGGCTCCGCCCCCACCAGTCAACAGGACTGCTCCATACAATTGAACATTCCAGTCAGTAGCTAGTATACAAATGTAATAGTTACAAAATTTGCAATATGTAAGTCAGTTTGATAAGTATTGCATATACACACTGTGTGATCAACTTACAGCAAATGAGATAGAACTGGATGGTACATGAAGAACGTTCCTCATCTGTAATGCTGCAGTCTGTAATCCTCTGCTCTCCACCATTGCAGTCTACTGAAAGTCTTCCAAAATTGCTGGGACTGTCTGTAAAGATGGCAGAACTGCAGAAACAACAACAAGAATAGAAGTATAATGTATTATGATGAATTATACCTCATAAACATAAAAAACAGATATATTTTTACATGCATAAAAATCATGTTCTTAATCATTATGTTATACATATATACGTAGTACAGTATGGAGGAAAATGGCGGATGCCGGCTACCCGCTGCGCTAGGACAAAGTGATCCACTAGGACGACCCGCCAGCAATCTGGGAATGCCTGAGCAACGGAATTCGGACCCAATACGTAGTAAGACAGAACTAAGGACAAATGTAAGCACGGGTGTAAGTGTTACGAGTAATCGCGCAGATGTCAGGATCGGTGGGGATCGGTGTAGTACGGGTGGTGCAGAATGGGTCAGATTCGGGGCGTGGAATGTGAGGTCGCTGAGAGGTAGAGAAGAGGAGTTGGTTGAAGAGATGGCAAAGTACAGGCTAGAGGTACTGGGAGTGAGTGAGACGAAGCTTAAGGGTAATGGGGCCAGAGCGGTAGGCGAGGGAATATGTATTTTCTCGGGAGTCCAGGAGGGGAGAGCGAAGGCCGGAGTGGCTGTGTTTCTGTCAAAGAAGATGGGCAAATGCCTGAGGGAATGGAAGTGCATAAGTGAGAGAATTGTGAAGATAAGGTTGAGAATTGAAGGTGTGTGGGTGTCAGTGATACAAGTGTATGCTCCTACTGAGGATAGCAGGGAGGAAGCGAAGGAAGGCTTCTATGACCAGTTGCAGGCGACATTGAGGGAAGTGCACAGACAAGACAAGGTGATAGTCATGGGGGACTTGAATGCAAGGGTTGGAAGAAATATGGAAGTGTGGGGAGGTGTCCTTGGGAGGCAAGGTGAGGTGGCGGAGAATGGAAACGGCAAAAGGCTGTTGCAATTTTGTGCTGAAAATGAGCTGGTGGTAATGAATACCTGGTTCCAACACAAGGATATTCACAAGTTCACATGGGAATGTAGGGGGAAGAATCAGAGGTCCATCATAGATTATTTCTTGGTGAGAAAAGACATGAAAGGGCAACTAAGAGATGTAAAAGTAGTGAGAGGGGCAGAGATAGGGAGTGATCACCACCTGGTGCTGATGGTCATCAAGTTAAAGGTGAAGGTAGAGAAGCCAAGTAGCAGCAGAGTAGCTGGTAGCAGCATTAGGGTGAAGAGGCTGAGGAACAAAGAAGTGAGGCGGCAGTTTCAGACTAGGTTGATGAGCAGGTACAATGTGGCTAGGCAAATGGTGGGTAAGGATATTGAGGCAGTCTGGGCAGAGTTGAAAGAGGGGATTTTGAGGTCAGCTGTAGAGGTTTGTGGAAAGGCAAGGGTAAGAAGGGAGAGACGTAGAACTGCATGGTGGAGTAAGGAAGTACAAGAAGCGGTCAGGGCAAAGAAGTTAGCATATAGAAAATTGCTGGATCAAGGGTCTGAGGAAGCAAAGGTAGCATACAATAAGGCCAAGAAGGAGGCAAAAATGAGAGTGAGGAAAGCAAAGAATGAAGAGTGGTCAAGACTGGGAGAGGAAATGGAAAAGGATGCCAAGGGCATGCAGAAAAGACTTTGGTCAAGGGTGAGGGCTAAGGAGAGAGAGACAACCACAATCGAGGGTTAGATGCAGAACTACGATCTGGTGAGGAGGCAATGACTAGGTGGAGGGAACATTTTGACAACCTTCTCAATGGTGAGGCAGGAAGTGGAGAAGAGATTACAGCAGATGGTAATGAGGTACAGAATGAGGAGGGAGGGATTGAAGTAGAGGAAGTGGAGAGGGCAGTGAGAAAGCTGAAAAGTGGGAAAGCAGGTGGAGTATGTAGTATACAGGTAGAGATGGTGAAGGCGGGGGGATACACAGTGGTGCAGTGGTTGAAAGACGTGTTTGACATAGCTTGGAAATGTGGAAAGACACCTCACGAATGGAGGGAAGCTATCATTGTACCTATCTACAAGAAGGGCAGTAGAGATGAGTGCGGTAACTACAGAGGAATAAGCTTATTGAGTGTGGTGGGGAAGATCTATGCAAGGGTGGTTTGTGACAGGCTAAGGGTGCTGACAGATGCGGTACTGATGGATGAACAAGGTGGTTTCAGGGTGCATAGAGGGTGTGTGGACCAGATTTTTGCAGTGAGACAAGTAATTGAGAAGGTGATTGAAAAGGACAAGGTGGTGTATGCAGCATTTGCAGATCTGGAGAAAGCCTATGATAGTGTCAGTAGGAGTAAGTTGTGGGTGGCTTTGAAAGATTACGGTGTAAGGGGACAGATATTAGCAGCAGTACAAAGTTTTTATGAAGAAGGTTGGGCTAGAGTGCGAGTGGCAGGAAAGGAATCTTCCCCATTTCAGGTTCGGAAGGGAGTCAGGCAGGGTTGTCCCCTGTCCCCATGGCTATTTAACATCTTCATAGATAGGATAGTGTCAGAAGCTAGGAACAAGTTCTATGGTAGTGTACGACTAACCACAGGGGACGTAGAGGTACTTTTGTTTGCTGATGACCTAATGATGATGGCAGAATCAGAGGAAGCACTACAACATAATATGCAAGAACTCAATGGTAGGCTGGAGGAGTGGGAAATGAAGGCAAACTGGCAGAAGACAAGGGTAATGAGGATTGGAAGGAAGCAAGATGTGTGCAATGTGGAAGTAAATGGTCAGAAAGTCGAGCAGGTGGAGGTGATGAAGTATCTTGGTGCAATGATTAGCAGTGATGGGAGCATGGATAGCGAGGTGGAGCAAAGAATAGGAATGGCATCAAAGATGATTGGGGCGATTGGAAGAACAGTGCTGGGAAGGAAGGAACTGACTAAGGGTACGAAAGTGCGAGTGGTCAATGCTGTGGTGATACCCACCTTGACATATGGTTGCGAAGCGTGGACTCTGCAGGCAAGTCATAAGGGGCGAATAGAAGCTATGCAGATGAGGGTGTTAAGGAGGATAGAGGGGGTTTCAAGATTGGATAGAGTGAGGAATGTGGACCTTAGGGGCAGTTTGAAGCAGGAGGGAGTGCTGGATATGGTGAAGAAGCGGCAGCAGAACTGGAAACAAAGGGTTGAGGAGATGAGTACCAACAGAGTGACGAAGAAAATCTACGATGGAGAGATTCCAGGAAGGCGCCCTCGAAGAAGACCCAGGAAGAAATGGAGCTGTAACTTTGATTAACAGTACACTAAGTAACATGCAGTCTTTTATAAGAGTTAAGGCATTTATAGATTATAGCTAGTTCTGTCTGTAGCTTGTAACCAGGGCGACCTCCCACATGGGAGACTAAACGCTTCATTCACGAGTTTGATTGATTGATTGATTGATTGATTGACAGTATGGAGGTCTCTAGCCGATATCTACGACCGAGATAAATGTACCGATGAGGTCGTATATAGAGGCTATACCGACCTACTGTACTACATAAAATATATACTATGGTGAGTGTGCAAACTGCTTCCCAAAACAAAGCCGTTTTTGCCCAAAGTCTATTTACGTGGATACAGGACCACCTTGCAATGCTTTAGTTCCTATGGTTTTACAATCATCATAGTATATAATATATATATTCTTTACTCGAAATCTAGAGTATACAAGTGATATAATATATATACTACAACTACCACAGTATACTGCTAAAATATAAGTTCTTTTCATAATTAGGTCAAAGACAAACACTGCTGCAAGCAGATACAATTATAGCAATGCCATTGAGTACTACATAATTATACATATATATGTGAACATTTAAGATGGCAGATTAATACGTATAATGTGTATACACTGACCCAGCTGAATACCAGCTCCTGTATCCAAGCTGTCGACATGCGACCTCCAGTGACTCACTGTCATATTGAAGCCCATTTGCACATATCCCTCCCCACCTTCCACTTCGGTACACCTGCACAACTCCAGTGTTGTTGGTAGCTCCTCCAACCAGTCTCAGTGACCCTTCTCCAGGGTTTGATGAAGTCATTTCACATCTATCTTTGGTGCCATAGTCTCTAACAGGCTGAGCGTCATGGACTGCATGGAGTAATACAGAAATATTAGTATTTCCTAATGGTAGTGTAGACTAATCTACTGTTAATATATTATTATTATAATTATTATTTTAAGTGGACCGTGTGCAACAGCACACTAGGGTGTACGCACCTCATGCAGCACTGAAAACAGAAAAAAATGCATTAGTCTGTTGTCACGGATAAATCAGATGCTTCATCCAGGCAATAGCTTATACATTAGGGATCAACGGGGGGGACAGGTACACTCAAGCTTCGATCAAATATATAATATAACACGAAAGTTTAAGTCTATAATAGCAATTTATATCATATCATTTATATTATATCAAATATCATGGTTATATGATATAGATGGATAGTGTAGATGTGCATAGTTTACGTGACACTAAATACATAAAAACCTCGTGAAAGGACAATTAAATATATTTTATGTGGGCGGCCCTCAAAAATGGCATGGGGGTACACATTGAAAATCTATGATGGACTAATGTAATGGCTATTATAAGCCATTATAAGTCAATGAGCAACACATTGCAGTTGCCATCCAGAGGGGCAATTAACTATGAAGTCATTTAAAATGAAGTCATGGACATATGAAATGGTCATTTACAATGAATATGCAGCCTTCATAATTACTCTCACTATAACATGGATCAGACCACGTACGTAGATTAGGTAATGTTTCATACAATATTATACAGTACATGGCAGTGGGTGTGAAAAGAGTTGAGAACATATAATTATATAATTATCTACCCGACAACTGCTCACATATTCCAGTAATTAGCTCATTTTGATTCATTGATATATGAAAAAAAAATGGCGGCAGCGCTGATTTTACTTATGTCGATTGTAGTTGCGACTTCTCCGTATTTACTGGACGATGTTTCTCAACATCCTCTACAGAGGTCCATAGCTGAACGTATCTCCGAAACATCCGGTGAGTTCCTGCTCAGTATTTCCTCCGACCTGTTGGTGGACCCATCGTGTGGTTGGTCGCCAAATGTGTTTCGCGTGAAGAACGTCTATGAGTCCGGACGTAGGAACTTCTCCTGGCACCTAAACAGAGTGCTTCAGCTACTGGTATTGCTGTGTGGTGACATCGAGAGGAATCCTGGACCAAATTACAAACCCTCCTACGTGGATAGGGAACGCTCGACACCTCTTCTGACCTCCTCTACATCCGTTAACTCCAGTGAACCGCTCTTTCCAGCCCCAGGATTTACGGTATTACACCTTAACATCAGGAGCCTCTATCAGTCTCTTCACGATCTCAGGGAAGTTGTCCAACAATGTAAACCTGACGTTATGGCTTTGAGTGAGACCTGGCTGGATGATTCCATCTCTGATACGGAACTGGCCCTGGTAACTTATAATCTGTTTCGGAAGGACAGGAACCATCACGGTGGTGGTTTAGCTGTGTATGTTAAATCATCTCTTACAGTCTCATCTTTGGATTCTGTAACATCTTCCCATTCATCTTTTGAATCTCTATGGATTTCAATTTCCGGACGCCAACTACCTTCCTCTGTTGCATTTTGTGTTTGTTACAGGCCACCTTCTTCTTCTTCAAGTTTTGTTGACAACTTCTTTTCAGATATCGAGGCAGTTATGGTGGTGTATAGACGCATCATAGTATGTGGAGACTTTAACATCAACCTCCTTAATAACTCACCTCTTACTACTAAATTCTATAACCTCACCCAAATGCTAAATCACCGCCAAGTTATCTCTGTTCCCACTCGAATCACACCTACATCTGAATCTCTCTTGGACCTATGTATTGTTGACGATCCCAACTCTGTTGTGAACTCTGGCACTCTTGATTTTGGGATAAGTGACCACCTGTTATGTTTTGCCATCTTCAAATGGAAATCTGTCCCACTGCAGAAGCTATCTACGGTCTACCGGAGATCAATGAGGAATTTCGATCAATCTGATTTCAATGCAGACCTTGAGATAGCACCATGGAGCATTCTTGAAATGTTTGATGATCCATCCGATAAAACAGAAATCTACAATCTACTCCTGTCAGATATTCTTGATCTTCATGCCCCTCTCAAGAAGGTCAAAACTCGGAAGCACAATGCTCCTTGGATCACGCGAGATCTACGTAAGAAGATGATTTATCGTGACCGCCTACATCGGAAGTTCCTGCAGACCCGACTAAACACTGACTATGAAAGGTATAGGAAATTCCGCAATCAAGTGACAAAGTGGCAGAGATCAGCCAAGAAGTCTTATGTGTCTGATCTTGTGGCAAAGAAAGTCCATCCCTCAAATCTGTGGTCAGCGATTAAAGTCTGTAAGTGCAATGGTCTTTCTGCCAAGTCATCAACCACTAACACTCCACCTGCATCCAGTCTCAATTCCTACTTTGCTTCGATCACCTCAGCAAATCACGCAGTTGCCCATGACTCAGTTGTACCATTAAGTCCATCTGCTCATGTTGATGTTTGTGATCTACCTTTGATCTCACCATCCACCTGCTCTGCTCTTCTATCTGAACTTAAGCCTAAGACTTCATCTGGTGTAGACACTGTTAGTGCTGTAGTACTACGATCCTCTCCTGAAACTCTATCTACCCCCTTGGCCACCATTATCAACTCCTCTATTGCTTTAACTTCCTTTCCTAGTCAGTGGAAGTCAGCTATTATTCACCCTCTTCACAAGAAGGGTCCCACTTCTACCTGTTCAAACTACCGCCCTATATCGATGCTTCCAGCAGCCAGCAAAGTAGTGGAAATGTATATAGTAAATATTCTAACTGACCACTTAGAAAGAAATAACCTGCTTCACCCACTCCAATCCGGTTTTAGACGTGGTCACTCTACGCAATCCCTTCTCTTGTATCTCACTGACTCCTGGTATAAATCTTTAGACAGGGGGGATATGGTTGGCGTTGTGTATCTGGACATAGCCAAGGCTTTTGACACTATCAACCACTCCCTACTTCTTCACAAACTGAAAGTTCAATTCAATTTGAGCGATCAATTGTGCCAGTGGATAAAGTGCTACCTTTCCAACAGAGTCCAAGCAGTTGCTGCCAACGATACAGTCTCACCATATCTCTCTATTGGCTCCGGTGTCCCGCAAGGATCAGTCCTTGGCCCCCTCCTATTTTCAATGTATATTAACGATCTCCCTGCAGCCACAACTTCCCCTTCACAGACAGCTTTGTTCGTGGATGACACTACCATCTTTGCATCTGGCAAGACAACTGCCATTATTAGCTCCAGATTGAACACCATTATGTCATGTGTGAACCAGTGGCTGATTGACAATGGCCTATCCTTGAATGTAACAAAGTCAAAATGCATGCTGATTCACCCTAAGAGGAAACACCCTTCAGCCCTGAACATCACTTTCAACAGTTCTATTATTGAACAAGTGGAGACTTTTAAGCTTCTGGGGGTCATCATTGATCACCATCTGCACTGGCGACCTCACATAGATAGTCTAGTTAAATCTGTCTCGCGTAATGTTCACCTAATGAGGAGGCTCCCCTGGCTCCTACCCGACAGTGCTCTAAAAGCTTTCTACTTCGCCTACATTGCAACTAGTTTTGATTACTGCAGCCTTGTCTGGGACCCCTGTTGCTCGACTGACTCCACCCGCCTTCAACGGCTTCAAAACTATGCAGGTCGCATCATCCTGAAGGTCCCTAAATCTTCATCTGCAACAGAGGCTCTAGCTACCCTTCAATGGGCATCCCTCTCAGATAGGCGACAGCAGAAACTATTCGCCCTAAGTCAGGAACTATCGCAACCGAAGTCAGGAAAGTCTCCCCCATCGTACCTAAGGAAACTCTTAACAAAGGTATCAGACGTACACCACTATCATACAAGAGGGGCTGTTAGAGGCCATCTGCTTGTCAATCAAGTTCACAAGGAATATGGGAAGAAGGCCATTAGTTACAGATTAACCCAATTAAGGAACTCTTATTAATCCACAATTATTATTACGACTATATATTCCAATTTCACCTTACTGCATGTGAATATCCCGTTACAATTATTTAATATGCCTATACCACCTTGATAATACCACTCCCATTTTCTTTTGTCTTCATTAGGTCATCTTTTCTTTACTCCATTTTTACACTACTAGCTATTTTATTACTTTATTACATTTCATTGTATTATTCACTGGGCTCCCTGGAAAGTAGCCATTTGGCTAAGTGGAGTCACCAGTTTAATAATGATTTGATACTGATACTGATTGTAGCTATAGATTGCCAAGACAAAACCCTGGCATTGTATTTACACATATACAAATCACATTGCCATTATCACAATATGACTAAAGCAATATCATTACAACAATATTTTTGTGGCTCAGGGGTGGAGTAAGATATTATGTCAACCGTTTTGCACACTAGCCCATTGGGCGCTGTCTTTCCAAAATTAGTTCTACATGCTAAATTTCTATACTTTTGTATCCACTTTCGCAGTCAGACTTGTCATGTGTACACTTATGGAGTTGAAAGTGAACCAGTGCAAGGTCATCAAAGTTGCGTGCATGACATAGTCACAAAATCAACAGTGCACCCTTGTGTATGCAAGCTCACCACATGAGATGCTGATGTAAGTGTTGTTTGAGCAAGTTTGGGTTGCTGTTGGAGCTGATGCCAAACATGAAGACAGGCAGGTAGATGAACTAGAACAGCTCACAGACGTCAACCACACGGGAACTGATTGGGCATATCTGCAAGACATCAAAGGCATACAAATGTGTAATTCTAATGGACTACATAGCTAGCTGACCAAACCATTTACCGAACTGCTTGTCCAGTTCCTGATGAGAATCCCAGCTGTCTGCAGACAGTGGTAGGCAGATTGGCATCCAGTGTACCTTCTCCACAGACTGCTCCCCACTGCCCACTAAAGTACACCTCTAGTCTGCCACTAGAGGGAAATTCCCCTCCCTCCAAACGCACTTGACCGGAGTAAGGCTGAGGGTACAGATCACCTACGTATTGCAGAACAGAAGACAGTACAGCCACGTTCTGCAGAACATATATTTATAAGACCATGTTACATATAGCTACATGTTAGATTGTGATCGTACAACAAACTGTCAATCACATCTTTCTGAAGACATGTAAATGCACTATATATAATTTATATACAAAATGTAATCTGCATAATTATTATCATTGCCATACGTACCTTTCTCATCATCTTTTATTAAGCATCATTCCATGAAAGCATACAAATTGTAGAATGATATGCTTGTATTCACTCACTGCATTGAACTCCCACAGATTCCCATATCGTACAGTTGTGCATTCCAAGTACAACGTATGAGCAGCTACGTATGTGAGGTTCTTCCCCAGTGCAGCTCACATCACTAATGATATGAATGCCACTGCCAGAACCAAACCTGTGTAATTTGATTGAAAGTTGATCACATGACATTTTTGGTGACACAAAACCATATCAGCAAGACCAACAATAGTTGCAAATGACCAACCTGCTAACAAGTGAATCACTGGTTAATGTCTTATTGGGTCCATCGGTATCTTGATTGAAAATCCGCACAGGGTACCCCAGTCCAAGTTGTCTGCAGACCACAGCGGCCTCTCGCAGAGTGAAGAAATCATTGCAGATGGTGTACCATTGGCCAGAATAGTGCATCTCCACCCTCCCAGCAAGCCTGGACGACTCAAACCCAGTCAGTCTTAAATCGCCAGTTGTTTGGCCATTTACCATCATAGCTGCAAAATAGACCCATGGCATCGACAGTGAGAGTTCAATAAGTGGAGAAAACATGCATGTGTAATAATTACAGTCCAAACTAATGAGAGTAAAATTAATAATACTTTCATGGGCCCTGGAGACAAGGAAACTGGACAGCACAAAGCGTAATATGCACGTACATGAATGGCAAAAAGGCATTAAAATGTACAGAGTCATATTTGTTGTGTGTTGACAGGGATGCATGTGAAAGGACTATATAGTAATCCTGGTAACCCATTAGAGTAGGGAGCAAATTAAGAGCATCAATTCCATCATTCACTGATTCACAAACAGCATTTTGTAATCTAACTAGTGACATTCAGCCTGGCAAATGTTGATCTACATGGGTGACAATCATGATCAAGTGCTGAATAAACAAGAAATTGGTGGAAGATAGGCAATAAGTTAGACTGAATATGGCACTTCATTGGCCTGGCTAAACAGTATCTGATTAACCCATTATGCCCGAACTTAAATTTCCCGCGGTAGCATTCAGTTCCTAACTAAATTCAAAATGGCGGCGTAGCCGAGTCGTCCGAACAAACAGCAGCAACTCGCTACGCTTTCTTCGTGTTGGAATGGAGACGATGAGCCTCAAAGTGATTTGCGCTGTGGCAAAGGAGAAGGTTAGGATGTTTTGAAGCGAGTGGAGCCGTTTCAAATTTGCTCTTCGACGAAGAAGAAAGAAAGATTGGTACGTACGTAGCCGCATGCAGCGAGCTGGTATGTACCACAAAATACAGTTTGATACAAGTTAGTAGTGATGTAAAACAATCGTAGAAGATGTTACAGCTCCACAACTAGCATCTAGCCAACTTGCCGTCTCTTCTACAAGCATTTGTTGGCGGTTCAAGACGTCCGCAACCTTCGCAAGATTTGGCGCTTGATTTCTCGCCGGGAGAGTGGTCAGGAGAGACGGTTATGCAGCTAAAATATAGACAAAGGACTACAAAGAAAAGCACAGAGACATTACTCTCTCATAGCCATCGAAGGGTCTGTTAATGCGAGCTTTCTGCTATGACGAGTTATCTCATCATTCGTAGTTAAGCGCATTGCGTTTTTTGACGTCATTCGTATATAAAGGGTTAAGGCTAATGGACAACACCATATGTACCTGGCACCCCCAGGTAGTCATGTGTATAGTGCTGTGTATTATGTACACTATCCAGTACTTGACCTTTCATTGCTATTTGCATGCATTAGGTTTACCATGCACTGGAACCGGCACCCTTATATCATTGTAGTGTAGCTATGGGCAACGATTGCATAGGTGCACACATGCCACACACTTGAATGCACACGTGCAAGCACATAAAATTATACAAATGTAATATACATACATAATGTACGTATACGTATTATATAATGGATTGAAACTCATACAGCATTTGGGGGAATCTCTCCTTATGAAGACATGGGTACAAGAAAAAGAAAATAGCCAAGGAGTACACGGGAAGAAAGAATGATTGCTAACACTTCTAACTAGATGATCGTATGATCCTATAAAGTGTACAAGCGGTCTCTACAGATGTGCATACAATGAACAGTAATATCCATGGACTCGATTATACTTATGTGCTCTCATTCTTATTCTTCTTCCCACCAACTTTTTGTGCGCTACTAGAGCTTGACACAATACAACAATGGGTCCCAGTCAAGCACAACGAGACGCAGAAATATCACAACCTTTAGAAATTCAGCGCCCGTAGCAGTCCAACTTATGCAGCATTTGGGGAACGCGAAGTTTAATTTTCCCAATCCATAAAATCACTTCACAAAATTCTAATAATGCCATAGTTGTCAAAACACCCTCCTATGACACCCGCTGGACAGAGATTAGAAAGGCACACTACGTCCACTGGGAATACTTTGAAGATTAGCGTGGACAAAAATGTAGTGGCCTGCATATAGCTCCATCATAATAAGAAATGAGTGTGGAAGTTCTGAATGCCCAAAATTACCTGGCAAGTGGAGGGATAACAGAACACTATTTTCCCGGGGTCAGTATAAACTACTTATCGCATGATGACGTCATACATCAAAGGCTCGGGTGTGCAGGTAAACGGGTTACCAGCACTGCAGTAACCACGTAAGCGCCCCTAACACCTCCATATATGGCTTTAAGGCGGGAACACTTCATGCCCACCTTCCCACGCATTCTCCATATATGGCTAGCAAAGTAAACACAAAATTAATCAGCACTTACAAAGGTCAAGTACAATAACACAATCGCTAGACTACGAACGGCAGCACACAGTGTTTAAAACTGTAGAAATTCCTTAATGTTGATGTTGGAAAAGTCCTCATCGTAGGCCTTTGGCAGTTGGAAGGTGCAGTTGGTAAAGGTGCACCCCTTAAAGTTGAAACTTGGCTGTGTTGCAGTTATTGGTGGTCTGTAAGGAGTGCGAAACCTTGTCCCCCGGAAAAGGGGCATTCCTATCCTTATCCCAGTCCTGGAACAGGCGGACACACTTGCGCGTATCAGCAACTGTGTTGGGCGGAACGAAGCCTTTGCTTAGCTCTTCGAAATCGTCATCTACGTATGTCAAAATTAAATCGCTTGCTTGGTGGTAGGACCTGGTTCTCCATGCATGCTGCTGGAGGGCTTCGAACACGTGCGCTTAGCCATAATGCGAGGAAGACGGCGAATAAAGACCGCAATACTGCAACTGCAGGCAAAAAGCTAAAAGCGGCCTAAAGGAAAAGTACCGCGCTTTCTTAGGGCGATTAAATTGCGATAAACCACTTACTACACGCTCTCAAATGGCGTATTGCGTACTTTACTGCAGTAAACGCAATACGCCATTGACAGCGTGTAGTAACTAGTACGTATCACTGCACAGAAGGGTTGCGCCTGTACCAACTGGCATAGCAGTAAGTACTCATTTTTCACAACGGTGCCCTATCGCACGGCAATGAAGAAAATGACAACTACGCTATATACGTACGTATACATGTTTAGTGCATTGCCTGTAACACTATGTATCGAGTATAGTAGATATGTCTACAATGAGTGTAATAGGTGTACAAACTTGCTAAATTTATGCTCGTAGTACTGCCATATATTGTACCTGGACTGCTTACTCTACCCGACAAGCACATGGAAGAGGTCTGGAGCCAAAAATCCTAGATTAGCTATAAGAACTTGTGACTTACCTTGACTGGAGAAGGCCACAATCAAGAGTGACACAACCCAAGCACTCTCCCTCTCCTGCAGCTCCATCATCCTGTGCGTGCACTCAGTGGTATGTGGATTGCTAGCTCAATGGTCTGATTGATCTACAAACAAATATATACACGTATACATTATAGTGGACGTAGAAACCAGAGGTAATACCAATTATGACCCTGGTTGCTACTGCAGGGAATTGCTCAGGAATGCCTGTAGTGTCAAATGCAGTTTAGACTAAAGCTGGAAGGTGAAGTCACGTCTTGAAAACGACAAGTCTGTCAGTGCCTAAACAATGAAAATGACTTGTCCATACACTGTGAGGTACTTCAGTAGCTGTAAAGGAGTGAGCAAATGGGTTTAAGCTGACACTTTAAACAAACGTAAGTACTTGCCACCACATCAAGTTACATACTACTTAAAATTGAGTCCCTGTTTGAGTTCCTCTCGGCATCGTACTATGGATTTCATTCCTTTTTGATGGTCATAATTTGAAACAAGGTTATAGGTTATTTGCAACATTAAAATACTTTATTGCTAGTGTGCATATGCACAGATGATGTCATAAGGTAGCTAGCTTCAAGCACGTGTAGAATGGGCAGCGTTACGCAGCACGATGCTCGTGGGGCTGAAGGATAACTGTTGAACAAGCATTGATTTCTTGGTCACAACTCGATCAATCAGCACACACGTGAGTTCAGCAGTATCTATACAAATGTGACCCAGTGTACAGCAACAAGGGAGGACAGGACGCACGTGTTACAAGTTTAGTGTGGTTCAAATGTTAATAGTCTTCCATGCAGGTGCATTGATGTGTTCAGTAGAGCACTACAACGCAGATGACCTCGCAGCACCATGGCCTGCTTTTCTCTTTGCTGGTAATGTTCTTGCTGTGTGTGCATAAGGCCCTTTGCTTCCACTAGTTTTGGTCCACACTGGTCTCTGCCAGCTGTGAAGATCTGCTGATTGCCAACACCCTACTGTGGAATGCGATGCCTTACAGAAGCCTTTTGATGGACAAGCCTGAGTGCTCTGAGCTGGTGTGTATATATATATTAATATACTAATTACAAAATTATGAGTTTTGTGCATGGGTTTTGTGTTGGGACATAAACACACAAGTACGCACCCACGCACGCACGCACACACACACATGCACACACACGCATGCAAGCAGACAGGCACACATAGCATACACACATTCAACACACACACAACATGCACATGCTATAACTATAATATATAGCAGTATTGCCTTCAATCGTTTTGCCTTGAATGTTGTTGTGACTTCAGTCAGCCATAACTGACAATGTTTTGTCAAACTCCAGTCATAACCCATAATGGCAATAACAAGGAGTGGCATGCACGTATGCATTTGCTAGTGCTTCCCTCCTTTTCCGATGCACCTTATGTCATACTGTACATGTGTGAAATATAGTGTAGCTAATATAGCGTATGCAAAGCATTGTGGGGAGAGCCCAAGGACACACCATCTTTTTCAGTCATCGTACACACACATGCTTTTACATGGAATTCATAACTGAATGAGAAGTGGTCGTCAGAAATTCAGACTGACCAAAGACAGAGGACCAGAGCATTTAGTATGTCATATAATATAATGGCAATAGCTAGTGTATTGTGTGTGCGCACGCGCGCTGGCTAGAGTGCAATCAACAGTTACGTAACTATTCCTAAATATTGTTCACTACTTGTGTTAATTAACAGAATTTGATTGCCGCATCCAGCTCTTACTTGTGCTCACGATGTCTTGACTTTACGAATGTCCCGATTGAAAAATGGCGGCTCCTACCCTGACGTCACGTACGGTAGATGCATGCCTATTTAGGATATCCCCGATTCAAAATGGCGGCTCCTAGCTGTGTATTAGCGCTCGTTGCTAAAACTAGCGAAACTTGTAGAGTGGTCTGAGTGCACTCTAGGGGATTTAGGACTACTGATCCTCAACACAGGGAAAAATGTGATGGGACAAAGTACTGAGATGTCACCAGACTCACCACTTTGGACATTCTTAAATTTAATATTCGATATATCTACATAATATGCATGTACATATATAGAGTGGTGTTATATATAATTATAATATATACAGTAGTGTTTTCGTTGTCATAATATAGCTAGTATATATTATGCCATTATATCATATCTGCTATATACGTATATAAAACACTGCTGATGTGCTCTCATAGAAACTCATAATATTTATATGTATATAATTATGGCAATGCATTTGTAATTAATGCTGTCCATTGTGACTCTTCAGTGACATGTTTGTGGGCTCTGCATGCATGTAAATTACCTGTGACTTGAATGTAGTTATATTATATATACATATACTATTACATATAATAATTATATATACTTACTATGTTCTGCATACTGTGAATACCTTTAAATTTACTGTTGCATTGGTCAAGTATTCCACATTCACATACAACTCATATTATACCTACGTGGCATCAATCTGAGACCTCTTGGTGGTATGTGGTGCTACATATATAGCTCATAAGAGGAATCTCAAGTTATATATACATTATGTATATACAGGGCACTGTGAACGCATTATGAAATCTTGATGTGATATTATATTATTATAATTATATGTCATTCATAACATAACTTCACTGTATAAATAACAATCATCCCTCACCGGACTTGATTGTTATTTATACAGTGACGTTTTGTTATATATGAATGACACAGTGCTGCTAACACTCTCAATTACCTACGTATAATTATAGATTTTGCTTTTATTGTTAAATCCACACCAAGTGGTTAGAACAACAGTAGATCGATATCAAAGTTCTATGCCTCTTACTCTGTTGCTATAGTATGCTATATCACTTTTGGACATCTATAAAGGTATCTTAGTTGTCTTCAGTGCTGCCAGAATCCTTGCCATTGGCTGCTTTATTGTCACTCTGCACCCCAAACGTAGTTGCTGTGCTAGTTGGCATGACAGGACCCTTGGCTTGTTCCTGATCAACATCACAAGGGTCCGTCTCTTGTTTATCTTCATCATCTTTGCCTTTTTCTTCTTCATCAAGGGCTCCCTCAGCAGATGTGCTTGCTTCGAAGAAAGTGTTGGCGACAGCGACGGGTTTGTCTACTTCATTGTCTCCCTGACCTTGACCTTCAGTGGATTCATCAATGATTTTGAGCTTCATCTCCAGATCTCCACCCTCATGGATGCTAACTGCATCATCTTCTTTCTTCTCGCCATACTCAATGAGCGCTTCAGATTCTGTAGCAAAGCTAGCGCTGGTGCTCTTTTTACTGTACACCCACTTTGACTTGTTAGAATGCCTACAAGAGCTTCCTGGACAAAGGTACATTTTGAAACATGAATATGAAGAACACCATTTTAAATGTAGAGTGAGTGTATGGTCCTCATGTGTCTCACTTCTAGCTCATGGGCTTATTGGCATGGTAGCTACTCACACATTGTCACAAGCAGAAAGAATGGAACAAACATATTACTTATAAATATTAATATATTGTCGTAAGGGTTGCATATTTCATTAGTATAGATGTATGCAAATGTAGAACCCACCTGCCGTTGATGCTGTTCCAGTGGATGTTGAAATCTATGTTATAAACACAGATCTCACATCACAGTGATTATGTACTTATTGTATAATAAAACGCGTCTCATGTCTAATGTCTACCATGCAACACATGCATGGACTACAAAGGATCTGTGGTATATACAATGCAAATTATTGTACTCCTCATGGGGGCAGTATACAATAATAATTGTATATATGTGTGACTGCATGTGACATGTGTACAGTACAATATAGTACGTAGTATAGTAACAAATACACTCACCCCCTTGAGTTTTGGAAGGCAACTCTTGATCTTTCCGTACACCTTTTCATGCCTCAAGACATGGAAAATGAATATGAACAATCCCTAGTGGCATGAAGGAGACGGCCAGAGTAATCGCCTTTGAAGTGCACTCACAGCTGTTCTTACACTTCTCAGCATTGAAACACTGCTTGGTATGTACACTCATTTAATACTGTATTAAATCACTGCCTTATCGCTAACAAGTGTGTATGTACAGAATGTCAGCATGCATTGCAATAGAATGGAGTCATGCAGGCACTGCATCCTCATGAACCTCACAGCAGACAGATCTATCTACGTATATTGTAGTACTAAGCTTTGCCTTGAGCCACTTTGTAGAAGATTTCACTAGCTTACCTGAAATGCATTGGCAATGACAAAGAGGTAGGCAAAGACCTTCCCCTCCTCTCCCACTGCAAACAGCCCAATGATCCAGGTAAAGGCCATCACAGGGACAAGGATGATGGTGGCTTTGAACAGACCCCTTCAGTGTGAGAAGAGAGCATGACTACCATTAGGAATTCAGGGAGTTTGAAAGCCAGAGTATATCAATTCCGGAACAGTGAGCGAAGGGCACTTGCCCCAGAGTAAGAGATAAAAGTCAGTATAGACAACAGCTTACAAATGAGCGACTTGGATTGTATGTGCATATGTAATATACGTATGAAGACGTGACAGGACATCCAACATGATACCCATGCTGTAATGTGACTTGACAATTGCACATGTGCTGTGTGGAAGTCTTTAAGAATATAACTCTATTGGACACATATTGGACAAAAGTGTGGACACTACCGAGATAGAAGTCCTTGTTTTTTCTGTGAAATACTGTGGAGGCAAAGGCATCTTGTAAATGGTGTGCCACACTTACTTGCCCACTTCCATGTATTCCTTTCTCCTTTCATCCTCTTCAGGTGTCATCTCACTAGTAGTCTTTCCCAACTGCGACTTGGCTAGAGATCCCAAACTGATAGTCAGCAATACAGCATTTACCTGCATGCAAAGATAGAACATAATTGCATAGTACGGTGCACCACTAGGTGTTCCGCGGACGCCTCAACTTACGTACATACATTAACACGGATGACCGCCGATTTCCATGCAGACAAATGCAGATCGTCCGTCGGCTACCCGTGGATTACCACTGCGGTCATTCCGCAAAAAAATATAAGTTTCCCGTGTCATGTACCGTACATACTATATACGACATGCGATGATTTCTGGATAATACATTGCTGCATGCACTTGTGTAATTGGCCATTGTAAAGTTACATTGTACATAAAAGCTAGGTCTGTGGAATGACAGCTTAATGTGTTGCCACGTTCACGGTCAGGTGTTGTTGGTTTGCAGACGTGTTAAGGTAGGAAAGCTTACCACAATTATGGCCACCATTGGTCCAATGAACGCAAATATTGTGTAATACTCAGTGGGCAGCCAACATCTAAAGGACAAAATGGAAAAAAATATAAAAGTATATATTTAATGCACAGAATAGTACATGCAGAAAGAAGATGTCTGAGAAAACTCACGCCTTGAATTTGTCATAGTTTGGATGACTCTCATTAAAAGAATATCTAATCAGATAGTCCTTGTTCCTCACTCCTCCACTTATAACCACAATTGGAATAGGCAGAACTAACAGTATTAAAGGAAAAGGATGCCACTGCACTTTCAAGGTATGAATGTGTACACCATTTGTACCTCACAAATCATACACTGTAGTGTAATATATAATAATATCATAAATTATAATTATAAATGTGTACACCATTGTACCTCACAAAGCATACACTGTAGTGTACTACTATGCGGTCTTAATAGGTACAAGTGGGGTCTACGGTTACCAGTCCATGAAGCAAGAGTTGTCAGTGCAGTGGGTAGCGGCTTACCCCATCCCAGTGCCAAATAGAGGTAGATCCACTTTTTGTCATTGGCTCCAAACACCTTCACCAGAAGGATGTAAATGAGGACTGCTTCACAGAGTGTCCAGGTGAAGGTGGCCAGGAAGAAGTAGTGCAGGAAGGCCGTCACAACTTTGCAGGCATACTATAATATAGTGAAATGCAAAATGAGAATTCGAGTTCATTCATCCAATAATTCATTTTACTGTAAGCCTTTAGTATTATCTAGAAAAAATATAAATTCTGTTGGCCCTCACAACATTGGCTGTTGCCGTCTGTATTCCAGTGAGGAACAGGAGCAGTCCCAAGGCAAGAGCAATGCAGAGATTGAGGTGAACAAAGTTGTGAAGCTTCGTGATCAGCTCTTTTCTGCACATTGGACGAGCAGCTGCTTATCAACTCTCTATTGACTGAAATCAATCTATTGTAGGACATGCATGCATGATACGGACATGGCTTACCGCAGCGAAATGAAGAAGGCAATGCAAGCGAGCAGACAAAGGAAAGAAATGCTGCAACCAATGTATGTGATGTAGTCCAGTGGATCAACAGGCTGCAGAGTAAGAGGAGATGGGGGTCCTTAAAATTAGGTACGTATAAAACTATACAATTGAGGATTGTATAGTATACGTATAAAACTATACAATTGGTTGACACTTCGTACTTTTGGCCATTGGAAGAGACGAATGTACTGTAAATCTTAACGTCTTCACAGGGTGTAGGAAATCAGACATATTCAACAATAATTGGACTCACAATGTCTGCCGCTGGAACAATGCTGACCAGAACCACAAAGCTAGTCAGATGAGCTGCATTGCAGCGAACATGGGTCTCATTGATGACTTCAGTCTGCACTCCACTGTAGGACCACCCTCCAGTCCTGTTGGCACCTCCGGTGAAGTTGAAGAAGGCACAACGGAACTGCTTCCTTCTCCCAGGAGGAACCGTAAGATTTGTAGCTTGCTCCTGCACATATGCGTAGATGACGATGATAACTTCAAGTAGTTTGAATACAGTTTCTTAACTATAATTACCGTCACTTTACTGGTCTATCAGAGTCATACATCTCCATGTATACAATACCAAGCCAATAACAATCCTTATAATAGTACAACCGTATGTAGCACTGTAGGTCAGTCCATAGCCTGATTGAGCATGTACATACCTGAGGCTTCAGTATAGGTATCAGCATACATAACATGATAAAACATTAAACATCAGATTCTATCATACCTTATCATCTTGTGATAAAAATAGCTAAATGTACGCATGCAATTCCTTACGATTAGCGGAAATGTGATTTCCACTGTCTCAGTGGTGTTCACTTCCCCTCCATCATAGCCTGGAATCTGACTAGAGAAGACCAGGCTGGCAGCTTGGGTCTCCTCAGCTTCTACATCACTGTGTACAAGACCATGGAACATGAATTAAACTTTCTTCATTCACTTTTGCAGACAGCAGACTATAACACAAAATTGCATGCAGAACATACATACGGTACATGTCACAAGTAACTTGAATTTTTCTGCAGGCTTGCCGTGTCGGGAATCCACAAATGGCTGCGCGGCAGGTTGTTAATTTCCGCGCACGCTCTGCGGATCGGTCGCGTGGCATTCACGGCAAGAGAAATATTCCGCGCGGAAGTTGGCACCATCTATACGTTAGTTGCTACTCGTCACTTGTAGTTGCTAGCTACCGCTCTTGGGACTTCAAATCATGAGCTAAGTGTCGCTTCTGTATCTACGTACAGCGCCGCCATGTTTTCGACTTCGTGCCGAACACGTTTCAAACCACTCGAGTCGGTAGTAAGGCGTTAGGTAGTGTGGCTCACCGCTCACCATTTGCTGAGGTGTGTCTGATACTTTCTCTTCCTTCTGTGTGCAGTGTGCAGAAGGAAAGAACAGAACATCGTAGGTACGTGATTACGTGGTACGTTCTGCGTGCTCCCCCAGCTGCGACGGCCTCTGTATTTGTAGATCTCGGTCATTCAATGTACACAACGGGTAGATCGCTACTTACGTATATAGCGTAACGCGTACCCCTCGTTCACACCACTCTGTGTCTTCCTAGTGTCGCGTAGCTAGGCTGCTTTCACTAGGAGGGTGAAAACGGTCTCGCTGCCTATGCAAGACAACCGTATTCCGAGGAAAGTGTTCCGCAGTTGGTACGTTCCCACGGCCAGTTTGCAGAGCAGGTGCGGAAAACTTTGCAATCATTCACGGAATTCCGTGATGGCAAACCGTGGATTTCGTTGGAAAAATTCAAGTAACTTGTGACATGTACCGTATATACAATGTAATGATGCTATACACGATCTCGTATATTGTTTATACAGTGCAAGTTGCAAAATACCATGGTAATGTAATGTAATATACAGTAATGTAATGTAATGTAACGTAATGTTTGAGCACTGTGGCTACCCTGAGGGATAAACTGAGTGCATGTACTTAAGTAAAGGAATATGGGTTCTTTGATGTCACAAATTGTCACCAAATCCTGACGTTTCATCACTTAAAGTACAGGAAATTTATAGTTTTAAGAAAAATGGAGTAGTTCATTAAACCTTTCTCCGCTGTATTAGAAGGCAAAATGTATTCTGTGACGTCACAAATTGTCATCAAATGGTGATGTTTCATCAATACGTCAATAGACATCTTGATCTGCCCCTTAAGAAATTTATACAGGGATCGCACCATCATCGTGTGACATATAGATATGCCTTTCCCACGAGGACAGTCATACCCAGCCACGCACGCAGGAAAAGCTGCATCGGTTGCTGGATCCTGCTCCTACTGATGCCCAACAGGACTTGACCCTCTACAACTTGCACGGATGGTGCTTTTTCTATGCCAACTGGCACATTTACATACTATTGCACAAACGCATTGGTCCGCTTTGCAACTTGCACTGTGTGGTGGTGGTGGTAAGTATACATGTGTGTGTGTGGTGTGTGTGTGTGTGTGTATGTGTGTGTGTGTGTGTGTGTGTGTGTGTGTGTGTGTGTGTGTGTGTGTGTGTGTGTGTGTGTGTGTGTGTGTGTGTGTGTGTGTGTGTGTGTGTGTGCGTGCGTGTGTTAGTGTGTGTGTGTGTGTGTGTGTGTGTGTGTGTGTGTGTGTGTGTGTGTGTGTGTGTGTGTGTGTGTAAACAGCTATACCCATTCACTGTACAAACATACGGTACACGCATTAAAAAGTTAACGTTCTACGGGCATACTCACACCTACGGCTACGGGCGTACTACGCTCACGGCTACGGGCGTACTACGCTCACGGCTACGGGCATACTACGCCTACGGCTACGGGCGTGCTACGCTTACGGCTATGGGCGTACTAGGTCTAAGGCTACGGGCGTACTACGCTTACGGCTACGGGCGTATCGTGGCTACAACTACAGGCGTACTATGGGCTTGCGGCTGGGTGTAAGTTAACCTCTGGTCACTACAATCGTGAAAGGTAAATCTGACGATTGACGGAGGTATGGCCTCTTAGACGCTAGCGTAGCTAGCCAAACAAACAATTTGCCTCTATTTTCACCTTGCGTACCGACTTTACCACGAAAGTGGAGGCAAGGAAGTGGTCGTGCTACGCAAGGCTACTCAGATGCTAGCGCAATTCAACCACTGAAAGCTGAAACTCCGCGGAATCGTTCAATTGCAAGTGCATACGTACGTAGCTATACTTCGTATGCCAACTGAGCTAAGACTGTCACACGTGTACTACGGCTACGGGCGTCCTAGGCACATCTACGGGCGTACTACTGCTACGGGTACGGGCGTACTATGACTACGGCTACGGGCGTACAACGACTACAGCTACGGGCGTACTACGACTGAGGCTATGGGCGAACTACGTTAACTTTTTTACTGCGTATACCGTACATACATACATACATACATACATTCATACAGACATACAAACATACATACATTCATACAGACATACATACATACATATGTCGTACATACACACTGCACATATAATCATCAATGTAAGCTGTTGTGGAATACATTGCATTGCAAACTACTGACTATGTAATGTTGGTAAGGTCACTTACCTAGCCTCAACATCTTCAACATCAGTTGGTAGATAGTTCTCCATGTTATTCATCACTACATTCACCACCTCAATATTGTCTTCCGTTTCAGATACAGGTGGAGCAATTGTAGGTATTGTGGCTGCACCAGTAGTTGTGAGTGGCGGAGTCACTTCACTGCATGTTGTGGGTGTCGGAGAGGTTGTATCTGATGGGTGATAAAGTGATATTAATGATCGGTATATACAGAAAAAAAGGTTGTGTATATACAGACAAGGATGCCCTGACATTAAACATGCAGATAGTATCAATCAGTGTACGACATCATTCAAGATATGTGATACGTATAGCATAGGCACAGACCACACATTTTCACTAAAGTGGCTTGTTTCTGGATTTACTCTTTAGCAAACTATTCCTTCTGCTCAATCGGTAAAATGTGGAAAACAGGAGTTACTGTTTACCATGCACGGTAAAACAGGAATAAATGATATTCACTGCGTACAAATGATTCTCATTGTTGTTTTACCATGCCTGGTAAACTATATGCAACTCCAGTTTTCCATGATATACCAAGTGTAGAAACAGTAGTTAACATGATCAAAACTGTGCAAAACAAGCCACTTTTTGCAGTGTTTAGATATTATAGAAATATACGTACAGACATGAATGCCCTGACATTAACATGCAGATAGTTTCAATCAATGGTATGACATCGTTCAAGATACCTATGTGTACAACATAGGCATGCATAGCATACAACATACATAAACCATACATAGGCACAAAACCACATTTTAGAAATTAACTTGTGCATCATGTACTAGTCATAGACTTACGTACCAGAAGGCATTTCAATTCCTCTTGCAGCAATAAGGAAAGCTCGAGGGAAACGAATCTGCGGAATGCTTTCTGGCCTTCTGAATTGGGGCAGCATGACACCAGGACCAGGGAATGTAAAGCCACCGGCACGTCTGAATGGGAATCTTTCACCGTGCAGTCCTGAGGGGTTGGGATGGGGTGATGGGAATTGGTGCAACATGGCTATATGCAATACATAGCTACTATATATATATAAATACTGATACAAGCCTATATATATATATATACATATATATATTAGTAGGAGCCTGTGGCTTGACCCTCATTACCTGTGATACATAAATATATACATACAATTTTGCACATACGTATGTACAATATTTATGTCATTGCAGACAGTGTGGGTTCTTTGTGTGGTTGCAACATTGCAGCCCGCCTGTGGCCATACACAAGGTGATGGAAGACAAAGCTGGGATCAGTAGCTGATGTGGATGAAACTCCATAATACCGTATGGCTGCAAATTTTGGCGGGAAGATATTTTGGCGGATTGCTGAAAACATGTCATTTGGCGGAATTTACTTTGGTGGTTGAGCCAGTTTTAACTATAATGATATTCATAACAAATCCCTAATCAAACGCGCTGGGAATTTAACCGGGCCGTGAGCTAGTTTCGGATTAGTTATGACAAAAGTGACGATGAAATGCAACTTAAAACTTAACAAATCATTGTTACGCTTACTCTGGACTGTTTTCGTCGCGTCGGTCTTTACAGCGACCGTGTACACGTCGTTTGAATCACCTTCCTTGCATTGACAGACAAGCAAATTCTTCCCCCGCCTCCAATGTACAAAGCTCTTGGAGAAATAATGCCCTTGTACGCAGCTTTCAATGGTGAACTCCATGCCGAGGATTAGACTAGCGCATCTAGCTGCAGCCTATAATTATAGTACACACAAAAACCATGATTTTGCAATAATGATGACATCGCACTGCATAGTTTTGGCGGATGAAATATTGGCGGATTGATCTCAAAACCACCAATCCACCAAAATAAATTCCCCGCCAAATTTCCAGCCATGCAGTAAATAAAGTGTACACAGATCCCAGGTTTGAGCATGTCTCCATTCTCTTTATTCTGTGGCCCTTTTCTTTCAAGCCGTGAGGTTAGCCGCTTCGACAAGTCACACCAGCTTGTGAACACAGAAATTTCATGTACATACATGACAGTATATTTTATGCATACCTAAATTTGGTCTTGAAATGGTTATACTCCTCTTCACAGAAAGTGTATTTACAATGACATTGGCCACCCGTTCTGTGCTCTGGAGTATGCTGGTGGCTGGAGAAGCTGTCTCACCACCCTGGGCACCAGCTGTACCAGTATCCTAAAATTGTGAATGTTCAAGAAATACAGTGAATAGCAACCTAAAATGATGCAATAATGTACAAACATTTAATACATATAATATAGCTGTATATAATAATATATATTCATATTCGTATATACTACACTTTGTGCATAATTATACATACCTAAAATTGTATAGTCAGCGTAAGGTAAGTCATGCACTTACCTTATGCTGTGGAAACAACTATTGGAAACAACTATTAATTCACTATAGTCGCAAATTTTGCATTGACACAATTTGTATGAAGTATAATTTAGACATGATGAAGAAAATACATGAAAGCATGCCTAAATCAATATGATACCACTTACAGTTGCAGTAGCTTCAAATGCTGGTGAATTCCTTTCATCCAGGACATTACTCAGGATGTCAGCAACAACCTACGTACAGAAAAACAGTGCATGGAACTCAAGGATGCCTTCATGCAGTCAAGTCTATTACTACAATACCATATGTATAATATTATGATAGTGTTATATAATTATATCACCTCTTGAGTTTCATTATTCTCTGCATCAAAGAGATCATTGTTTTCACCGAGGCTGCAGTTGGCGAATGCAGAGAAACACAACCATGGTGTACAATTTATAATATATATAATATATACCTATATTTACACAACCCCCAGGGTTGTTGCTACTGCAATGCATTTGAACCCTTTAACTCACTCTGCTATTGTCTCAACAACTTCTGCAGTTGTCTTCAAGTCTCTGGGTGGAATTGTCTTGTTACCTCTGTTAGCTGATGGCTCCAAAGCTGCATTCAAGCTCTCTGATATATTTTGAATCACCACCCTTTGATCCGGAGTGAGGGTAAGGTTTGTACTGTTGGACTCTTGCAAAGAATTCACAAAGTTTTCTCTCTGCAATCGAATACCAAAATTAATCAGCAATCTCTGAAAGATAATATCTTCACGCCAAACAGTAGTAGTATTCAGCGTATGCAGGAGCTAGCAAACAAAATATGCTAGCTATCTCACCTGCATACTGACCTCCCTGACAGCAACTGAACCACAGTCACTGGCATTAACAGAACCCCACACACGGCCAGTCAGACAACTCCTGTGGGCCAACCCCAAACCAGGCACGTCACCTTCTCCTGGACAGCGAACAGACTGAGTGGAGCCTATAGCAGCATCAGGCCACTCTATTTTCCAGTCTGTGTCAGTCTCAGCAGGGCAGCCATCCGTAGAAGTAACGGAAGGTGCTGCAAAGAAAAGTACAGCTAATTGGCGCAAAGCATTACTATTGTATTTAAACAGGAAATAAAACAAAACTCGCTGAACTCCACTGAGATCGATTTTAAGAAGTGAAGATATTCAGAGATTATTAGAAATATTTAATAAATATAAATATTCTTGACATTTAATTCCTGTACATCATCCAAGCAACTTTGCTTACAAGGTTTGACCACTGTCAGGATATCTCAAATGTTGACCAGAAGTATATAAGCTATAATTATATTATAGTGTTGACAGGCAAATATGCAATATAATATGTGGTGTGTGACTATTTACATGACGCCCTAGGTACTGTCCAATTTGGCTTCAAGTTACACACATTTGCACATGTTCGTCGACATCTTCAAAGGACTATATATAACTTTGAAGAAGCTTGTCCGGCTAGATTGCATCATTGATAGATCTTGGGGAACTCACTAGCAACAGGGTTTTGTTTACCAAACGTTTCAATCAGCCTGTCCCAAACTGTAAGCGACAACAAGCACTAAAACAGGCACCACTCAGCCAGCTGCAGAAGCGAACGGTGAACATAACTCCTTTAGCTAGTGAATTCCACGAGATGTACCAAGGACTATAAGTGCTGTCAACGTACATACAAGCATGCATTGATGATGAGATCTAGTTTGCTTGACTTACGGCACCCTGGTTCATCTTTCCAAAACTCTGTTTTGCAACTGTCCTGAACACACACAGCACAAAGTGGTATACATTTAATTTAGACATGAAGAAACAGTGAGTGTGTTTACGTACTAATGATAATGCAATGGCACAAATTCAGCATGCAGAGCTATGTAAAGTGTCTTGCACAATGAATTAATGAAAGAGCTAAAGTTATAACATGATATGTACGTATATGCTTTTTACAAGCTCTTACCCTGTAGTCAGGAATCATATCACCATCCGTATCTAAAGAGCACTGTTTAGTGTCAGTGTCGTTAATGTATGGGTCTATACACTGTAGCAATGGAAGTGGAAGAAAGGTGTGGATGCAACTAAAACATTGATATACAGTACATAATATATACAGTTATTATATAATTATATGTGGCAGCATGGTGAATATGCTCACTTCACATGTTCCCAAGTCAGTGCAGTCGCAAGGGCTAAGAGAGTTACCCAGACACAAGTGAGCAATCTGTCCAGTACCTGCTCTGCAAGGGCAAAAGTCTACAAACAAGAAGGAAGGAGAATTAATGAGCAAATAAAATGTATTAGTGTGCTTTTGTATTATATAAGATCATCATAAGCAAAGTATTACACGGTTAATAGACATATTTGACTGCGTGAATGAAAACGTTTTTTTGAGCAATTCATACAATAAATCAGGACGTTTCAACCCGTGGATCTTCGTCAGCTGAACAACTGTTTAGCTGACAAAGACGCATGCGTTCACGTATGATGCCTCTGCAATATTATGGCATCTATGTTGCGTGAATTGCTCTGAAAAAAACTTTTTCATTCACGTATATTACACTTGACTGCATTGGCATATATACATAAAAAGTAGCTAATGTAACTCAAATGAACAACTAAATCCGTCACTACAAGACACCTGTGAAATTAAACTCATGCACACTCACTTGATGGTGTGACCCCTACCAGATCTCCAAATGTGTAAGTAGTTTCAGGGATCTTTTCCACAACAGCCATTGCATTTTCAGACAGGGTTACATTGTTCTGAAAGTCCACAATGAATACAACAGTGGTCACACTGCTGCCATTACGGGTTGAGGATTGGACAGTCAGTGTTGTAATGTTGTAGCTGGAGTTGGCCAGCGTTGCTACATCAGTCAAATTTGGGAGCTAATAAAGAAAACAAACCACACAAAATTAATGTAATTGTTCACAAAATTGTTGTTCAATTCAGAAATACATATTTTTTGCATATATATACTAACCTGATTTTCAAATATTGTTTGTATCTCATCAAGTACATCTTCTCGGTTGCGTTCTCCACTAATTGTCACATTCGTTGAAAGGAGGAAGATAGTGTTTCTTGTTCTGTTCTTGAACGTGCACGAGCTGATGTCTGCAGGACCCCAGGAGTCATCCGGTAGGCACCTTCTACGCACCTTGGTGTCTGAGAAGCTGTCATGGATCTTGGAGCAATCCAACTCGGCCGTAGTGCGATGCAGAGTGCGGGGCCACTGAAAGGCTAGCTCAAAGCTTGGAAGGCAGCATCCAACACAGGAATCCTGTAAGTATAGGGGAGATTCTTTACATAATGACGATTGAATTGGAACCCTTGCATTCACAAAACTGTTGCATGGGTAGGAGGCAGGCAGGCAAAAACAGTTACATGCTTACTTCAGTATCAACAACTCCATCTTCATCCACATCCAGGGAACACAGTCTGGATGAACTGGTGAAACTGAATCTTCGAAGGCACTATGGGAGCATTGATAACATGGAGAATAACATGAGAATATATAATATAGCATTATGATGTCAAGTGTATATAGGGTGTCATGGGAGCATTGATAAAGTGATGAATGACATGAGAATAGCATTAAAATTTCAAATGAATGATGTCCATATTAGCATCAGGGCCGTGTGTGTGAGATGGTATGTGTATATAGGGCCTCACTGCCAAGCGTCTGTTGGAACAAGTACAAGCCTGTGGAGCTTCAGGAAGGCCAGTGCAGACATTAAATGAGTCTGATATAGCTGGTGTTGGTAGACTGGAAGAAGATGGAGTGACCCTCTGTAGTACTTCAACGGCTGAGAAATCACAGCAGTCACAGGACTCTGTGGAAGAAGATGGACATTTGTAGTGTAAAAGTAGACTTAATTATTAAATGACTTTGCACAATAATTTTGGCTTGCCTTTCTTTTGTGACACTAATAGTTTTGATATCAGGGTTGAACTGTTTGAGATAAATGCATTAAAATCATTTCTCTCATTGTCACTGATCATTCTGATGGTTAATACTGTTTGATTATCAAGCATGGATAATGTAGTAACTTGTCCAAAAGCACCCATGGCCTCCTGTGTCCAATTGAAGAAGACATACAGGAAGCAATATCTGACCTGAACTCACAATGCGCCTAGATAACAAAATTAGACTATGCAACACAATCAATACTATCGTCAATAAGCCAGCACTGTATTACAGTGCAAGTTACCGTACAGCCAGAAATTTTGGCGGGAAGATATTTTGGCGGATTGCTGAAAATAATTATGTCATTTGGCAGAATTTACTTTGGCGGTTGAGCCAGTCTCTTAGCCATAATGATATTCACAACAAAATGGCTAATGAACGCGCTGGGAATTTAACCGGGCCGTGAGCTAGTTTCCACTCAGTTAGGACTAAATCGATGATGAAATGCAACTGAAAAGTAGACAAATCATTGTTACGCTTAATCTGGACTGTTTTCGCCGCACTTTACAGTGTGCACATGTGTACATGTTGTTTGGATCGCCTTCCATGCATTGACGGACAATCCAACTCTTCTCCCACCTTCGGTGTACAAAACGTTTGGAGAAGCGTACTCAGCTTTCAATGGTAAACTCCATGCCGACTATTTTAGACTGGCACGTCTAGCTGTAGGCCTAGTACACAAGCTATGATTTTGCAATAATGATGACATCACACTGTGAAGTTATTTGGCGGATGAAATATTGGCGGATTGCTCTCAAATCCGCCAAAATAAAATCCCCGCCAAAATTCCAGCCATACGGTATATAGATGATACATATACATAGCTGGCTATACTGATGTTGGAAATTGGGAATACTTACCATCATTGCTAGGGGAGTCTCCACCACAGCCACTGCAACCACTGGTGCATCCTTTCTGAATGTGCATTGCGACATGTCCAAAGGGCCCCATTTGCCATCATTAGAGCATGAAGCGGTGATGCTCCCATCGGGAAGAAAGCTATCATCCAACTCAGAACAAGACATTCTTGCTTGTGTCCTGGCAGGTGTTTTGGGCACCCCACGAGGGAAAAAGAAGGACTGAGGACAAACTGTCAGGTTGAGAGAACATGAGCAGTGTGGGTTAGTGAGATGGCTAACAAGACGCAATACCTGCATGTGACCTTAACATATTACTGCATTCATACTGTAGTTGCATGATACATAATTTATGTATGAATGTAATCAATAGGAACTCACAGTTACGATCGCATCTTGGTGCACACCCACTCCACTGCCCACTGCTCTGGCAGACTCTGTTAACCATTCCTATCAGATGATATCCACTGCTGCAGTTATACATTGCAATGCTATTAAACGTGGTTCCACCATTAACCAGGACATTTCCATTAGTAATGGTCTCGAGAGTGCCACAGTCGACAACTGTCAAAGTCAGAGTGGAAGCATGCACAGTATAGTGTATGTGTGGGATAGTTGGTACAATGGAGTGGCAGGTTGTTCACTCACTTTCACAAGTTGGCACACTCCCACTCCACAGTTCATTAGCCTGACATGTTCTCTCAGCTGGTCCATTCAGTGTGTACCCTGTGTCACATGAGTACCTGGCTACATCACCAACAGAGGTGCCTGCACTGGTGTTCACACGGCCATTACTGGGGTCAACAAGCTGGCCACAGTTATCTCCTGCAAAAATGTGATTACATAATATTTTGTATAATATAAAAGTAGCTAAAGAAGAGCAGCATTTCACACTCTCTAAACACAGGCAACAGTCACAACATGCAGCACGGGTGGGTGCTGCACTCCAATAATATATATATCTCACTTTCACAAGTTGGCACACTCCCACTCCATTGTCTGTTAGCCTGGCATGTTGTCTCTACGGCTCCATTCACTGTGTACCCAGTGTCACATGAGTACCTTGCTACATCACCAAAGGAGGTGCCTGCACTGGTGTCCACACGGCCATTAATGGGGTCACCAAGCTGGCCACAGGAAACACCTGCAGCAATTAACCAGAGAATGTGACCAAGAAACACATTTTTTAGCATGTTCAGAGGTAACCAACAATAAAGGACATTGTCCCACTCTAACATCTCACTTTCGCAAACAGACATAAGATTGTAAGCTCTGCAGGTAGGGTGCTAACTCACGTTCACAAGTTGGCACACTCCCACTCCACTGTCCATCAGCTTGACACGTTCTCTCAGCTGTTCCATTCAGCATGTACCCTGTGTCACATGAGTACCTTGCTACATCACCAAAGGAGGTGCCTGCACTGTTGTCCACACGACCATTACTGGGGATGTCAGGCTGACCACAAAAGACTCCTACAGAAAAATTCTTGAAGTAGTAACAGCTTTGCAGTTTTATATACTCCATTTTGCTGAAGTAGGCTTCAGCATTTGGCCGGCATGTATACAATTGTCAATAAGTGTTATGCAAGCTGGTGTGTAGCTTGTCCAAGTTCGTCAGCTACAACTACTGTCCTCAAGGCATGGGTTCTAAGAGGTCGCAGCATTGCAGCCTGCCCATGACTGTATATATATGGCGATTGGGGACGAAGAATCGTGGCCACATCGGTGGCTTGCATGGCTAAAACTACGCGTTAGGGCATAGGCTATGAGTTCAGGCGCCGGGTGATGCTTCTTTTTCTCCAGTCGCTACTTTCTAGCTGTGTAGTTGGTGAACTTGGACAATGTATACAATTGTTTATATATGCATTAAGCAAATTTGGGTTGTAATTGAACAAACTAGCTATCTATAAGCAACTTACAGAAATGCTGAAAGGATTGGGGATGCCATTTGTTGGTACACATTATATATAGCAAACTTTGGTATAACTAATTGAGGATATTCCATCCGCGAGTTCAATTCAATTCAATCACATGGTATGTACTTTAAAGGAGTTTATATGTGTACGCACATTTCAACATGAAAATTATGTATATGTATGGGTCAAAGCACACATGCAGTATAATATATAACTGCTGTGCAGAATGCACAGATGTGTACTGTAAGCAAAGGGTTGCTTGCCATTCTGAGGCTTTTGTGGTTATAATTTCAACAAGTGCTTCTCTCTAATTCTCTGCATGTACATACATGAGTTATAATTGATCAAGAAAAATAAAAAATTCTTCAACACAGATATTGGTGTATGGTTCGCTATACAGTCAGTCATTGAGAGTTGGAACTTACTTTCGCACATTGGTTCCTGCCCACTCCACTGCTCATTGCTCTGGCATATCCTGTTGGCACTGCCTACCAACTGAAATTCCATTTCGCATTCATACTTCACAGTGCTATTAAGAGTGGTGCTACCATTAACCAGGGTGAAGGTCCCATTGGGAAAGGACTGTGGAGTGCCACAATCAACCACTGGAGTTAAGAGGTACAATAGGACAAATTTGTGGCAATTTTGGAGGTAACACAGCTCACACAGGTTTGATACCGCAGACAACAGAGTGAGAATGCACATATCGTAACAGCACAGTTGAGTCTTTGCTTGGCCATTACTGTAGCTTTCCACAAGAAACTCACACATTTTATGTCAAAAACAATATTAATCTGACGGCAAGGGGCAAGGGGCAAGGGGCAAGCTAGTAAATGCAGACGTTAGGGGTTGATGCATGATACTAGATTTGTCTGAATGTGCTTGCTTGATGAGTCAATAATTGACAGAGACAAAAAGAATCACCTGCCAGAAAAGCGGAATGTTTTTCTACGTCGTACATACGCAGCACTTTGTAGCTAAACCCAGCATAGCTAGCAGAAAGGCTTCTCAATAAATTAGCTAGCTATATATATACGTAGCTAGCTAATAGCCAAACATACGTAAAACTTTTAAGTGATTTAGGAATGTTCAAAAGCATAGAAACACGTGGTGAGATCTCAGTAATTAGACATTTCTAAATCCTTTTCGGTGTAGGTGAACTTCAAAATAAACCCCTCGAAACGTTACATCAAGAAAAGTATAATCTCTCTCTAAATGGGGAAAGTTTGGCTCCTTGTAACTTGGCATGGAAGCATTGAACAAACCTTGCCTACATGGAATGGTTATAATACTACTTTAGCTCACTGAATTCACTCTGTCATGGCCGTAGCTCTACAACCCGAGACCTATATCACGATCTTGTAAATCACTAGTACTAGTCTAAGAGGGTGGCCATTGACACATTACATTTGTTGAATGCTCTGATTTACATAGTAGACGCCATTCTTCGTACACATATGTCCCTCGGGTAGCAAAGCATCTGTGAGTCCGCGTGTACAGCTGGTAGTGAAGCAAACTTAAGCGTATAATTGTTAAGCCGCTGAACCCTGATATGGACTGAGCCGCGAGAGGCGGCTGTACATTAGCAACTTGGTTGGACTAGCTTTGTCTAGTGCTCTATATACAAACTTGTAGTTCTTGAAGAACATCTGTGCGCTGGTATTCTCTCAGCCCTTCAATGGAGCAGTGTCCACTTCATATATTCTTGTGATAAACTAGTTACTACACGTCTACAACGGCATACAGCATCATTTATTGCACCAGACCCAAGAGCGCGAAGTGCCCAAGGGCAAGTGCAGTAAATGCCGTACGCCATTGTAGGCATGTGGTAGCTAGTACTTATAAATAATATTAATTTGTCATCTCACATCTCACATTATATGCATACATATATAGCTAGTTAGCATACGTACCTTCAGTAAGACAAAGTCCTCCAGGGTGCCCATAAGAGTTTGCAAAACCGAAGCCATACATGATCACCCCCAGTGTTGCTTCTGCATCTGCGTGGCGGAGGGTGTGCACTCCTTCTGTGAGGTCCACCTGGGCGGCATACACCTGCGGTGCTCCATCTTGGTTGATTGCTGTGAAAATCAGGTTGGAACTGCTCAGCTGTTGATTGTCAAATAAGATTTGTGTTGGCTGGTAATACTGGGCAGGAATGAAGACGTTCATGTAGTGGGAGAGGTTGAAACTGTTGTCATCTGGTTGAAATGTGGGCAAGGAATAGTGCTTGCAGTATTGAGAGACAGCTGGAACAATAATCATAGTTGGGTCTCCTGATAGATTATCAGCTTTATATCCTATTGAATACTGAAGAACTAAAATGCTCTCATTTCCTTCAATCAAGCAGTATTGGCTGCTGGAGACTTGGAATTCCACAAAGTGTCCCTCATTGATCATGTATGTGCTAGTTGTATTATATAGTGTTGGTTGATCAGCTGATAAAGTACAGTTCACTGTCACCATAGTCAAATTCTCTGAAGCTAAAATACGGAACACATCATAAGCTTGCCTTCCTTTGAGTGGTGCTGTTGCAAACGCTTGTCCCCAAGATGACACTGGAGGAATCTGTTCTACTAGGTGATCACATGCACGTGTTGAGTTTGGGACATTTGTGCACTCGTGTCCTGACATCATTGCAAGTGGGGTATTGGAAGTCACCTGTAATCCAGTAAGATCATGTTGACTCTGTACAAGAAATGCTTCTCCCTCCTGAAGTGTGATATTTGTAGTTGCACCCGTCAAGGTAAGGGTGTCATCAATAGTTATATCCTCTTTAGATGTGATAGAGAGTTGTGTGTCATTGTACTGGGCAATGATTGCTACGTAGGATTTGGCTTGAAAATACCTAGAGAAGTATGATACTGCGATGTATTTGTAAGAATTCTGTTGCACATATTCTTGCTTGGGAAGGACCAGAAAGGTGTCACTTGAGTGTTTGTCTAGGATCCCACCATACACAATCAACTTTCCATCTGAGTCAGTTCTTATAGTAATGACCTTTCCCTTCTCATGGGTATTTAGCAAAGCATAATTGGAGTCCTCAAATTCAAACTTGACCATCTCTCCGTACCTCACCACTCTACTGGCACTGTAACCTATTGCAGGTGCACTGATGTTGAAAGGGACAGGTAGTTCCTCAGCAGTAGTCACATACAGACAGAGGATTGCAGAATCTGTCGGGTAATTGGGAAGAAATGCCACACTGTATTCTGTGCTTTTGATGGTACCTGCAGATAGAGATGACATTTGAAAGATATACTTACAGTAATTTCATTGCACTTGTACATGATCTTATAATTACATGCATCTCCATAAATACAATGGCAACTATTAATGTGGTACGATTCATTTGCAGATTTACTTTGTTATATTTTATTGTAACCAAAAAAACAAGCATAAAATTAATTATGTAATATATGTACATTAATTCATACTAAATGTAAGCAAACTTTGCTGACCTTCATTGCATGCATGAGCATGTTCCATTACTGTGTAATTCCTGAGCATGATCTGTGCAATTCATGGGCGGTTATGAGCATGCAACCAAGGCCTCCTATATATTCTAGCAGTCCGGCAAATTCCTATAACATGCATGCCATACGCATAGTGTGTGTAAGTATAAGAGCTCCTATGATGTAGGCGATTGAATAACAATATAGATGCCATAAACTGATGAGCAATGAAAGGTGTCCACTTAGCTTGTGTACCACCTAATAATAGCAATATAATTATTGCCACAAAAACATTGGCTTCATACAAAATTTAATGTCTTATAAATTATCTTTAAGGAACAGGGGTTTCTATTCCATAATTATGTGCAGTTGCTTACATAATTTCCATATACTTACTAGCCTGTTTGGCTGTAGATCACAAAACTGACTGGCTGGAAAAGACTGCACCCTAAACCGTTGCACGGTCCTAGCATAGCACGGACCAATTAAGCCCTGTGTGACGTCATTGCGGTCACATGACTACCGTTGGAGGCACAATATTGACTAGTCTCGTACCTGACCCTGTCCGTCACTGCCATTCTATTTGCCGCCGCCTGGGTGTCTTACATCGCGTGTTGGAAGAAATGCTCTTTTGCATCTGCCTCCTGAGAGTTGCTGGTTTGCCTAAGCAGCGTTTACGTACGAAAATTTGGTTTCGGCCGGCATTTCACATACAATAATGATATTCATGCGACTGCAAATGGGAAGTTGGGTCTAACGGGCCTGACTATGTTAGGCTAGGACCGTGCAACGGTTTAGGGTGCCGTCTTTTCCAGACCCTGGGAGGCGGTGAATAAAATGGCGGCCGGCGGACAAGGTCCGGTACGAGACTAGGTTGCCTCTGTGCCTCTGTGTCTTCACTTCACCCATCGACAAACCTCCCAATGCCTCTGAACTCATTCCACCCCATCCAAACATCCTCAAACTTTCCTCCAAATTCTGTATCCATTTAACCTTAACTCCCATTTCCATAGCTTCTAATATATATATATATCTCGTACCCAGCGACATATTTGACATCCCGGGGAGGGGGTCAGCGCGAGCTAATCGCTAAGTAGGGCATACAAACTGAGGAGGTTAGGGAGCTCCGTACTGTCCTCACTTTGCCTGGGGGAACAGAGGGATGCTCGCTGAAAGTAGGCTGTAGTCCATATACTGTGTGGCCACGGAGTGATTTCAGGCTCTCATTGTCAGTGTGTCGTGAATTCACCATTAGATGTCCACTACGACCAACAGCTTATGAATAAATGAACTCAACGGCACTGCAATCTACCCAAGCATTAGCAAAGTGCACACTGTTACACTCAAAACTGACTTGATAGTATAACTAGTTTGTAGTGATTCAAAGAGAACACCAAATGATTGTACTAACCCTGACATATTAGGAAGAGCAGCAGTATGAAGAGGAAACTAATGCCCAATTCTTTTGGAGACTTAGCCATGGCTTGCTGAGAATGGCAGGCACCCTGAGGTTACTCCCCACCAGGCACTTCACTCTTACCACAACAGAATAGGCAATGCAGACTGGCATACGTAAATAACACTGTGTACAGATCTTATAGTGCTCCTAATTACAGGCAACAAACATAATCTTCCTCTCCTGCAAGGCTTCAGGTGGTCACACCTTATTGTAGTTAGACATTTCTAAATCCTTTGAAATTTTTAATGAACATCTTTAATATTCTAGTCTTATATTATCTAGTAAGAGTCTCTGCATGCGTTTGGTAAACTTTGTGTCATGTAGTGATTACATTGTTGTCTGAGTTTCTAACCTCGACTGCCACGTGTTATTACTATTAACTGATACACTTGTCAGGTCTGAATCTATCCAATTCTAAGTTATACTGGAGCAGCAGAATGCAAAACAATAATAAATACATGATGTACTCAGCTCTAACTTACGGCATGATCCCAGTGTGCTGTATGCCACAAAACGTCCAGAAATGTTGGTGCACATGCACGTCCAAGTGCCCAACACATCAAAGCCTAGTAGACGTTGATCAGGGTTTGCAACTGGTGACATTGTGACAGATCTCACTGTATCTCCTGCTGTATGTAGTGTGATATGAGAGCCAGTGGGATCATTGATATCAAGTACATTTGTCCCGTTAGGGGTAGTCATAATGCAGTCATAGGGGTGACTTGTCCTTGGAGCACAGAAAATGGTGAGAATGTCAACAGTCACTCCTGGCTCAACGCACAAGTCACAACCTATATCCAGGTCCACAATAATGACGGGCTGGTTTGGATCAATTGGAGGTGGTGGGGTAGCACACTCAAGAACAGCTGGAGGGAGACAATTAGTGTGTGTAAAATGGTGGACAAAAACGTTGCAATCTGGTTACTCAAGTTCAATTCCATGCAGAGATAGCTTTATTTGTAGATACATATTACAGTAGAATAATTATTACAATGAATGATTGGTAGTAGAGGCTCCAAGAGCACAAACATAATTGGGGCGAGCCTGAGCAAGCCCTGCATTAGCTAAGTTGTATGGTTCCAGTTACATGCATGTATGTATTGTACGTGCGATTGACCATACATCAGTTTAGGCCTCAGGTACCAAATTTATGCCCGGACCAAAATGGTAATGTGCAGTACTAAAATGGCCACCGTTACGTACGGATTGCATATTTGCCATGGACAGCTGAAAATGAGTAGGTATGCGGACAACAACAATTTAAGGCGACCTCCCACATGTGAGATAAAACACTTCTTGATTGATTGATCAACTGAGAATCACCTGCACTGCCAAGAGCATTTACAGTAGCCTCCTTGGCTTTTTTACTACTTTCTAGCTGTGTAGTTGGTGAACTTGCACAATGTATACAATTGTTTATAATTATATGCATTAAGCAAATTTGGGTTGTACGTAATTGAACAAACTAGCTGTCTATAAGCAACTTATAGAAATGCTGAAAGGAGTGGGTATGCCATTTGTTGGTACACATTATATATAGCAAAATTTGGTATACCTAATTGAGGATATTCCATCCATGAGTTCAATTTAATTCAATCACATAGTATGTACTTTAGAGGAGTTTACATGTGTAAACACATGTCAACATGAAAATTATGTATACGTATGTATGGGTCAAAACACACATGCAGTATAATATATAACTGCTGTGCAGAATGCACAGATGTGTACTGTAAGCAAAGGGTTGCTTGCCATTCTGAGGCTTTTGTGGTTATAATTTCAACAAGTGCTTCTCTCTAATTCTCTGCATGTACATACATGAGTTATAAATGATCAAGAAGATTTAAAAATTCTTCAACACAGATATTGGTGTATGGTATTGAGAGTTGGAACTTACTTTCGCACATTGGTTCCTGCCCACTCCACTGCTCATTGCTCTGGCATATCCTGTTGGCACTACCTACCAACTGAAATCCCATTTCACATTCATACTTCACAGTGCTATTAAGAGTGGTGCTACCATTAACCAGGGTGAAGGACCCATTGGAAAAGGACTGTGGAGTGCCACAATCAACCGCTGCAGTTGAGGGGTACAATAGGACAAATTTGTGGCAATTTTGGAGCTAACACAGCTCACACAGGTCTGATACCGCAGACAACAGAGTGAGAATGCACATATCGTAACAGCAAAGTTGATTCTTTGCTTGGCCATTACTGCAGCTTTCCACAGAAAACTCATACATTTTATGTCAAAAACAATATTAATCTGAAAACTATACATCCTGTAATTATTTTCAATCAAAACTGTGTATGACACTGAACAGTGGCAAAATAACATTTTGGTGGGCTTTATGCACCTTTGCCTAACAAGATCTTCAACAAGTTTTCTGTTTACACTGTATATACCATATATATGTATGTATGTATGTATGTAAAAAATGTACATAGACTGATTACATCGCCGTCATTGTGCAGGCATGGTGTGGCAGGATAATTAAAGTTTGGCTCCTTGTAACTTGGCATGGAAGCATTGAACAAACCTTGCCTACATGGAATGGTTATAATACTACTTTAGCTCACTGAATTCACTCTGTCATGGCCGTAGCTCTAAAACCCGAGACCTATATCACGATCTTGTAAATCACTAGTACTAGTCTAACAGGGTGGCCATGGACACATTACATTTGTTGAATGCTCTGATTTACATAGTAGACGCCATTCTTCGTACACATATGTCCCTCGTGTAACAAAGCATCTGTGAGTCCGCGTGTAGATACTTCTATACATGCGAATAGAAGTGTTTTTGTCCAAACTAGCTCATATACATATTTGGGCTAAGAGCGCCCCATTAATAGAATTTATTTGATTAAGCCAGCTACCACGTTTAGGGGTAAACCCTGCAATTTGGCACTGGTCTGCACTATGAATGAGCTGTAATCAAACCAATTTGACAGCTTGCATACAATATACATACATACTGTGTTACATTACCCCACTCACAAATAATCATTGTATATAGCAGAGAGATATCATGCACAGAATGCACACATAACATTCTCGGATTATAGTTAAAGACAGTACACTTCCTATCATCAGCATAACAGTTTTTAATAAATTATCACGAGCTGTGCAGGCAGGGTGCTAACTCACGTTCACAAGTTGGCACACTCCCACTCCACTGTCCATCAGCTTGACATGTTCTCTCAGCTGTTCCATTCAGTGTGTACCCTGTATCACACAAGTACCTTGCTCCATCACTAAAGGATGTGCCTGCACTGGTGTCCACACGGCCATTACTGGGGATGCCAGGCTGGACACAGGAGACTCCTACAGAAAAATTCTGGAGTAACAGCTTTGTAGTTTTTACTCCATTTTGCTGAAGTAGGCTTCAGAATGTGGCCGGAATGTATACAATTGTCAGTAAGTGTTATGCAAGCTGGTGTGTAACTTGTCCAAGTTCGCCAGCTACAACTACTGTCCTCAAGGCATGGGTTCTAAGTGGCCGCAGCATTGCAGCCTGCCCATGACCATATATATATGGCAATTGGGGACGAAGAATCATGGCCACATCGGTGGCTTGCATGGCTGAAACTCTGCGTTAGGGCATAAGCTATGAGTTCAGGTGCCGGGTCGTGGCTCCTTTTCTCCATTTTGCTACTTTCAAGCTGTGTAGTTGCCAAACTTAGATAATGCATATATTTGTTTATATATGCATTAAGCAAATTTGGGTTGTAATTGAACAAACTAGCTATCTATAAGCAACTTACAGAAATGCTGAAAGGATTGGGGATGCCATTAGTTGGTACACATTATATATAGCAAACTTTGGTATAACTAATTGAGGATATTCCATCCGCGAGTTCAATTCAATTCAATCACATGGTATGTACTTTAAAGGAGTTTACATGTGTACGCACATGTCAACATGAAAATTATGTATATGTATGGGTCAAAACACACATGCAGTATAATATATAACTGCTGTGCAGAATGCACAGATGTGTACTGTAAGCAAAGGGTTGCTTGCCATTCTGAGGCTTTTGTGGTTATAATTTCAACAAGTGCTTCTCTCTAATTCTCTGCATGTACATACATGAGTCATAAGAGTTCAAGAAAAATTCTTCAACACAGGTATTGGTGTATGGTTCGCTATACAGTCAGTCATTGAGAGTTGGAACTTACTTTCGCACATTGGTTCCTGCCCACTCCACTGCGCATTGCTCTGGCATATCCTGTTGGCACTGCCTACCAACTGAAATCCCTTTTCGCATTCATACTTCACAGTGCTATTAAGAGTGGTGTTACCATTAACCAGGGTGAAGGTCCCATTGGGAAAGGACTGTGGAGTGCCACAATCACCCACTGGAGTTGAGGGGTACAATAGTACAAATTTGTGGCAATTTTGGAGGTAACACAGCTCACACAGGTTTGATACCGCAGACAACAGAGTGAGAATGCACATATCATAACAGCACAGTTGAGTCTTTGCTTGGCCATTACTGTAGCTTTCCACAAGAAACACATTTTACGTCAAAAACAATGTTAATCTGACATACATCCTATAATTATTTTCAATCAAAACTGTGTATGACACTGAACAGTGGCAAAATAGCATTTTTGATGGGCTTTATGCACCTTTGCCTAACAAGAGCTTCCAAGTTTTAACTATCATTTTATATGCTAGTCTGTTTTCTGTTTACACTGATTATATATACACGTATGTAAAAAATGTACATAGGCTGATTACATCGCCGTCATTGTGCAGGCATGGTGTGGCAGGATAAATAAAGTTTGTCACTGACTTTGCCTACCCTTGTGCACCAGCCCCTGCTTTTTACTAATGCAGAAAGCAGCGGCAAGGGGCAAGGGGCAAGGGCAAGCTAGTAAATGCAGACGTTAGGGGTTGATGCATGATACTAGATTTGTCTGATGTGCTTGCTTGATGAGTCAATAATTGACAGAGACAAAAAGAATCACCTGCCAGAAGAGCGGAATGTTTTTCTACGTCGTACATGTGCAGCACTTTGTAGCTAAACCCAGCATAGCTAGCAGAAAGGCTTCTCAATAAATTAGCTAGCTATATATATACGTAGCTAGCTAATAGCCAAACATACGTAAAACTTTTAAGTGATTTAAGGGAATGTTCAAAAACATAGAAACACGTGGTGACATCTCAGTAATTAGGCATTTCTAAATCCTCCACAATTTTTAATGAAAATCTTTAATATTCTAGTCTTATATTATCTAGTAAGAGTCTCTGCATGCGTTTGGTACACTTTGTGTAATGTAGTGATTAAATTGTTGTCTGAGTTTCTAACCTCGACTGCCACGTGTTATTACTATTAATTAACTGATACACTTGTCAGGTCTGAATCTATCCAATTCTAAGTTATAATGGAGCAGCAGAATGCAAAACGATATTAAATACTATATGTACTCAGCTCTAACTTACGGCATGATCCCAGTGTGCTGTATGCCACAAAACGTCCAGAAATGTTGGTGCACATGCACGTCCAAGTGCCCAACACATCAAAGCCGAGTGGACGTTGATCAGGGTTTGCAACTGGTGACATTGCGACAGAGCTCACTGTATCTCCTGCTGTTTGTACTGTGATGTGATAACCAGTGGGATCATTGATATCAAGTACATTTGTCCCGTTAGGGGTAGTCATAATGCAGTCATAGGGGTGACTTGTCCTTGGAGGACAGAAAATGGTGAGAATGTCAACAGTCACTCCTGGCTCAACGCACAAGTCACAACCTATATCCAGTTCCACAATAATGAAGAAGTAGGTTGTATCAATTGGAGGTGGTGGGGTATCACACTCAAGAACAGGTGAACCTATAGCTGGAGGGAGACAATTAGTGTGTATAAAATGGTGGACAAAAGATTTGCAATCTGGTTACTCAAGTTCAATTCCATGCAGAGATAACTTTATTTGTAGATAAATATTACAGTAGAATAATTATTACAATGAATAATTGGTATTAAATTAAGTAGAGGCACCAAGAGCACAAACATAATTGGGGCGAGCCTGAGCAAGCCCTGCATTAGCTAAGTTGTATGGTTCCAGTTGCATGCAAGTACATGTGAGATAAAACACAACTTGATTGATTGATCAACTGAGAATCACCTGCACTGCCAAGAGCATTTACAGTAGCCTCCTTGGCTTTTTTGCTAATAACTAACCAAATTCGTGGAAAATAGCAATTTGCTTGGTGATGTAATACATGCACAGAAGCAGGACAGTAAGTCATGCATGTGGGACATATCCGTTATGTAAGGAATGTGGCTTCTGGTGCATGAAGAAATTGACCAATGAATTTCCTAATTTCTTACACAAATCAAGTCTGAATACACAGTATTCCGCAAGAAAAGATACCCTCGCCTTTCTAGTTTCCCTCTGTGTAGCAATTGTGTAGTTCGCAAAATCACGGCAATACTGAGCAAAATAAAAATCACAAAATGTTGATGTGGGCTTAGAGGAAAAGGCTGAGGGAGAAGTGACAGGCACAGCAAGATGCACAAACATGCTGCTTAAGTTTTCGATGTAGGTGAACTTCAAAATAAACCCTTTGAAACGTTACATCAAGAAAAGTGTAATCTCTCTCTAAATGGGGAAAGTTTGGCTCCTTGTAACTTGGCATGGAAGCATTGAACAAACCTTGCCTACATGGAATGGTTATAATACTACTTTAGCTCACTGAATTCACTCTGTCATGGCCGTAGCTCTAAAACCCGAGACCTATATCACGATCTTGTAAATCACTAGTACTAGTCTAAGAGGGTGGCCATTGACACATTACATTTGTTGAATGCTCTGATTTACATAGTAGACGCCATTCTTCGTACACATATGTCTCTCGGGTAACAAAGCATCTGTGAGTCCGCGTGTAGATATTTCTATGCAAATAGAAGTGTTTTTGTCCAAACTAGCTCATATATATATTTGTGCTAAGAGGGCCCTATCAATAGAATTTATTTCATTAAGCCAGCTACCACGTTTAGGGGTAAACCCTGCAATTTGGCACTGGTCTGCACTATGAATGAGCTGTAATCAAACCAATTTGACAGCTTGCATACAATATACATACATACTGTGTTACTTTACCCCGCTCACAAATAATCATTGTATATAGCAGAGAGATATCATGCACAGAATGCACACATAACATTCTCGGATTATAGTTAAAGACAGTACACTTCCTATCATCAGCTTAACAGTTTTTAATAAATTATCACGAGCTGTGCAGGTAGGGTGCTAACTCACGTTCACAAGTTGGCCCACTCCCACTCCACTGTCCATCAGCTTGACACGTTCTCTCAGCTGTTCCATTCAGTATGTACCTTGTGTCACATGAGTACCTTGCTACATCACTAAAGGAGGTGCCTGCTCTGGTGTCCACACGGCCATTACTGGGGATGCCAGGCTGGACACAGGAGACTCCTACAGAAAAATTCTTCAGTAACAGCTTTGTAGTTTTTACTCCATTTTGCTGAAGTAGGCTTCAGGATGTGGCCGGAATGTATACAATTGTCAGTAAGTGTTATGCAAGCTGGTGTGTAACTTGTCCAAGTTCGCCAGCTACAACTACTGTCCTCAAGGTATGGGTTCTGCCCATGACCATATATATATGGCGATTGGGGATGAAGAATCATGGCCACATCGGTGGCTTGCATGGCTGAAACTCTGCGTTAGGGCATAAGCTATGAGTTCAGGCGCCGGGTCGTGACTCCTTTTCTCCATTCTGGTACTTTCAAGCTGTGTAGTTGCCAAACTTGGATAATGTATACATTTGTTTATATATGCATTAAGCAAATTTGGGTTGTATTTGAACAAACCAGCTATCTATAAGCAACTTACAGAAATGCTGAAATGAGTGGGGATGCCATTTGTTGGTACACATTATATATAGCAAAATTTGGTATACCTAATTGAGGATATTCCATCCGCGAGTTCAATTTAATTCAATCACATGGTATGTACTTTAAAGGAGTTTACATGTGTACGCACATGTCAACATGAAAATTATGTATATACCTAGGTCAAAACACACGGTATAATATAAAACTGCTGTGCAGAATGCACAGATGTGTACTGTAAGCAAAGGGTTGCTTGCCATTCTGAGGCTTTTGTGGTTATAATTTCAAGAAGTGCTTCTCTCTAATTCTCCGCATGTACGTACATGAGTCATAAATGATCAAGAAAAATGAAAAATTCTTCAACACAGATATTGGTGTTCTGTTTGCTACACAGTCAGTCATTGAGAGTTGGAACTTACTTTCGCACATTGGTTCCTGCCCACTCCACTGCTCATTGCTCTGGCATATCCTGTTGGCACTGCCTACCAACTGAAATCCCGTTTTGCATTCATACTTCACAGTGCTATTAAGAGTGGTGCTACCATTAATCAGGGTGAAGTTCCCATTGGGAAAGGACTGTGGAGTGCCGCAATCAATCACTGGAGCTGAGAGGTACAATAGTACAAATTTGTGGCAATTTTGGAGGTAATACAGCTCACACAGGTTTGATACCGTAGACAACAGAGTGAGAATGCACATATCGTAACAGCACAGTTGAGTCTTTGCTTGGCCATTACTGTAGCTTTCCACAAGAAACTCACACATTTTATGACAAAAACAATATTAATCTGACATACATCCTATGATTATTTTCAATCAGAACTGTGTATGACACTGAACAGTGGCAAAATAGCATTCTTGATGGGCTTTATGCACCTTTGCCTAACAAGAGCTTCCAAGTTTAACTATCATTTTATATGCTAGTCCTTTTTCTGTTTACACTGATTATATATACACGTATGTAAAAAATGTACATAGGCTGATTACATCGCCGTCATTGCGCAGGCATGGTGTGGCAGGATAAATAAAGTTTGTCACTGACTTTGCCTACCCTTGTGCACCAGCCTCTGCTTTTTACTAATGCAGAAAGCAGCGGCAAGGGTCAAGGGGCAAGGGGCAAGCTAGTAAATGCAGACGTTAGGGGTTGATGCATGATACTAGATTTGTCTGAATGTGCTTGCTTGATGAGTCAATAATTGACAGAGACAAAAAGAATCACCTGCCAGAAGAGCGGAATGTTTTTCTATGTCGTACATGCGCAGCACTTTGTAGCTAAACCCAGCATAGCTAGCAGAAAGGCTTCTCAATAAATTAGCTAGCTATATATATACGTAGCTAGCTAATAGCCACACATATGTAAAACTTTTAAGTGATTTAGGAATGTTGAAAAGCATAGAAACACGTGGTGACATCTCAGTAATTAGGCATTTCTAAATCCTTTGAAATTTTTAATGAAAATCTTTAATATTCTAGTCTTATATTATCTAGTAAGAGTCTCTGCATGCGTTTGGTGCACTTTGTGTAATGTAGTGATTACATTGTTGTCTGAGTTTCTAACCTCGACTGCCACGTGTTATTACTATTAACTGATACACTTTTCAGGTCTGAATCTATCCAATTCTAAGTTATAATGGAGCAGCAGAATGCAAAATGATAATAAATACATGATGTACTCAGCTCTAACTTACGGCATGATCCCAGTGTGCTGTACGCCACAGAACGTCCATAAATGTTGGTGCACATGCACGTCCAAGTGCCCAACACATCAAAGCCGAGTGGACGTTGATCAGGGTTTGCAACTGGTGATATAACGACTAATATCACTGTATCTCCTGCTGTTTGTACTGTGATGTGATGACCAGTGGGATCATTGATATCAAGTACATTTGTCCCATTAGGGGTAGTCATAATGCAGTCATAGGGGTGACTTGTCCTTGGAGCACACAGGATGGTGGCCAAAATGTGAGCATCCATTCCTGGCTCAACACATAAGTCACAACCTATATACATATCCACAATAATGAAGAAGACATCAGTTGGAAGTGGTGGGGTATCACACTCAAGAAAAACAGGTGGACCTATAGCTGGAGGGAGACAATTAGTGTGTGTAAAATGGTGGACAAAAACTTCGCAATCTGGTTACTCAAGTTCAATTCCATGCAGAGATAGCTTTATTTGTAGATAAATATTACAGTAGAATAATTATTACAATGAATGATTGGTATTAAATTAAGTAGAGGCTCCAAGAGCACAAACATAATTGGGGCGAGCCTGAGCAAGCCCTGCATTAGCTAAGTTGTATGGTTCCAGTTGCATGCATGTATGTATTGTACGTGCGATTGACCATACATTCATTTAGGCCTCAGGTACCAAATTTATATATGCCCGGACCAAAATGGTAATGTGCAGTACTAAAATGGCCACCGTTACATACGGATGCATACTTGCCATGGACAGCTGAACACAGCAAAGATTTAAACTATCCCACACCACAATGATAGAGGCAGCAAGAGAGAGGATACTGATCTCTCCCTCTGAATCAATTTAAGGTAATTGGATACAGCTAAATGCTTCCTTTAGGGCACAATACTTCTGTACATGCAATTCCAAGACTGCATAACCTACCACCCCAATTATGACAGATGTGATTGACAAAGAAATTGTACAGTTACTTTCTTGAGCATTCATGTAGCAAAGGCAGATTTCAGCGAGACGTTTTGACCTCGAGGGTCTCGTCAGTTACAAATAACGAAGACCCTCGAGGTCAAAACAGATATATAGTTGGCAGCAGCTCTCCGCAGCGGAGTTCCAAACCAGGCGGAAGGGAAAGACCAAGAGCTGGGCTACTTTGGAGACGATCTGTGCGCCCTAGCCGACAGGGCATTCCCAGACTGGGGGAACAATGGAAAGCAACATATCACGCTGCAGCATTTCCTGGCAAACTTATGAAGCCCCCAGGTGGCATTTGGGGTATGTCAGAGAATGCCAAAGATGGTGGAGGAAGCACTGAATACCACCTTGGAATTAGAGTTGTACCTGACGCCTAGTAGTGGGCCAAGTAGAGTGGCTCAGGTGGAATTGAGAAAACCGATATCCAGGAGGCCATTGTCGCGGCTGTGAAGTTACCGCAGGATGCTATGATGGACGTGATGTCTACGTTAGTGGACCTGCTTGATACACTACAAGCCAGACCCATGTGACCAGACAGTGAATTGACAAAACCCTCGGCTGGCATTGCCACAACTGCGGACAGGAGGGCCATTTCTGGCGAGGATGTGCCAAGCCGAAACAACAGGGAAACGCCAACCGCTCAGTGTGAATGACCACACACTGAGGGGCACTGCAATGGCCAACTATACGCACCACACAGAAGCCCCCTGGGTGGAGGATCACACACTGAGGGGCCAGGACATACCCAACTCCACACATTTCCCGATCACGGATACTGCTCCACAGGTGATGATCGTAAGCCCCTTGTCATCATATTATCTGAAGGGACAGTTGGCAGGTCAACACAGCAAGATCTTGGTTGATACAGGGTCACCTTTGTCCAGACAGACCAGTGGGAGCATCTGGATGCACTGAGCCAGCCCTCAGCTGTGAAACAACTATACGCTTAATAGCAGTTGACAGAGTCCTGCTGTCACTGCATGACACAGCCTGTACACACCTCAAGTTAGGTGGAAAAGCCTTCCCAGTTGAAGTGACTGTGGTTGACAATATAACAGCAATAGTGAATTAACCCTTTAATCACCAAGGACGCATATATGCATCAAAAAATTGCATACGTGTATGTGCCAATGATGTATGTCTCAAGGATAAAGACGTGCACTTTCACAGCATTTTCGGCTGCCATGTAAGGACAAATGCTTTGAGTATTTCATAGCAAATTCAGTATTTCTCTGGCTATCTTTTGAATGGTATATATCATCTCTCTTGAGTGCACATGCAAAGCGCAATCAGGCGCAGAACTTCGCCAGAAGTTGCGCAAGGCTACGAAGCATCTAGCTACGCAAATAGATAACCGCAAAAGAGGTGGCAAGTTGGTTAGAGGCTAGCTGTAGAGCTATTACATCTCCTAGGATTGAATTACATAACTACCAACTGTGTTTAGTGGTATATACTAGCTCGCTGCATGCGTCAACATGCGCAATAGCATGTTTACCTTCCTCGTCAGCCATGAGCAATTCTTGTCAAAACATTCAAAGTCTCTCCTGTCTTACAGCGCAAAGGACCAAGGCATTCATCATCTGCATTCCGACTTGAAGAAAGTGCAGTAAGTTGCTACTGTTAGGTCCAGCGATTTGTTACACTGTCACTTTGATAAACCTGCTTGAAACTGAACATTTCCGTGATAAATGTACACAAGTACGCAAGTTCGAGAATGCGAGGACCAGATGGCAGGATGGTAGAATCAAATGTATGAGATGTCTTGTCCTAGGTGCCCTGTTGTCAGTGTGGTCGAGATTCCCACATGCACCTATAGCTACCCAATTCCACTGTGCAACCTGTTGTTGAGTGTACAGCTGCAAAAATGATGAAGCCTTGAAGGTTTTGTTGTAGGCAAAAGAAGCAGGGGAGCAGCCAGCGCTGTAGCATGGAAGACCAATGCTTGCTTAAGCTATGGGATCAGATAGTGGTGGAGAATGGGGTCCTTTACCGCCAGTACATCAGTGGTAATGTTTCATCGTCAACCTTCCTTCAGCTCGTGGTACGCCAAACTGATCGCAAGGAGATCATCCAGCAGATTCATGGTGGAGATACTGGTTGTCACTTGCGAGTCGCGAAAACAGTGCATATACTGAAGGAGTGGTACTATTGGCCAGGACATTGGAACAAGGCCAAACTCTTCTGCAGGACCTGTACAGCCTCCGACACCTGGATAGGTACCACATCTCAACCTCGCGCACCCCTGCAAAGTGTACAAGCTGGTTATCTGATGCAGCTAGTAGCTAGTACCTTGTGGAACTGTTTCCAGAGAGCAAATACGGGAGCAAGTACATTGTAGTAGTCAGTGACTATTTTACTATATGGATAAAGGCTTATGGCATCGCAAATCAAGAGGCCTCCATCATAGCCAAGACACTAGTGGATGTACCGCGTGGTATATGCGGAAAACAGAATGTAGTCCGAGTCCATCCGTAGGGTCTTGGCCCCCCTTGCCATCCAGGTTACATTCCGTCCCTACAGGACCCTGAGGCAGGAGCTTGTGCACCCCAAGGACCCAGTACCAGCCAATCGCAGGAAAGGTGTGGTGTACAGCATCCCATGTGCTGAATGCCCCCGCACCTACATTGGCCAAACAGGTAGGTCCTTGGACCATCGTTTTCGTGAACACCGCCGGGCTCTGAAGAACGGAGATGTAGGATCCTCTGCTCTTGCTGAGCATGTGTTCTCTGCAAACCATCAAGTGGATCTATCGAAGGCCATGGTTATTGACACCCACAACCACACCCAGACCCGCTGCATGCTAGAGTCTTGGCATATCCAGCACCACCAGTCCCCCCTCAACAGGGAGAAGGGCACCTTGCCAGGACTCTATGCTGCACTACTGTCCTGACCGTGCATCCATCTGGCCTAATCCCGTTTTTGTGTTGTTACTATTATTAATCTTCCCATTTCTCCCTATATTTTCTTTTATTTTCATTTATTTGTTTATTTCTTTGTAGTTTTAGGTTAGTAGTTACTTAATACATTGTACTAGGTTGTGTCCTATTGTTATTTTTGTTTTATCACCACCACCACCCTTTTCTTTTTGTTTTATTTAGGTTATGTTAGATATCTAGGGAAACTCGCGCGTTACCTCACGTGACCACATCATCGTCTGACTGCCCTTTTGTATTTTTACATGCGTGCCTGTAAGTGTCAATTATTCACTGATGAAGGCAGCCGTAGGTTGCCGAAACGTCTGAATTACTGTTTCAGTGTTCTGGCTAGTGCAACGAATCGATCGATATGAGTCTTCCTAGCCACTCAGGTCTATATCGTGATGCCAGTGATATAAGATTGAAAGGTCCAGTGGGTGTTATAATAGTGTGGAATTGAATAGTCGGCTGCACTGCAATGATGAGGGCCGAAAGCCTGAAACATCCACTTGGATGTCCGCACTTCGTCAAATTTGGAAAAAAGAAAGGGGAGGTATATTATAATGGAGGAGGGAGTGGAATGATAAGGAGAGGATGTATATATATGTGAGCATTTGTGCATAGCTGAAAGTCTGGTTCGCAAAGGTTGCATTGATTGGGATTTGTACTGCCTCTTGATGTCATGGGATTCCCAACAGGGTCTACAAGCAATTAAGCATGCAACAGATTGTCTGGAATGAGCTACACTTTACTCCCATTATACGGTACATGCATTTAAAAAAATTAACATTCTACGGGTGTACTACACCTATGGCTACGGGCGTACTACGCTCACGGCTACAGGCGTACTACGCTCACGGCTACGGGCGTACGACGCCTACGGCTACAGGCATACTAGTCTAAGGCTACGGGCGTACTACGCTCACGGCTACGGGCGTGCTACGCTTACAGCTACGGGCGTACTAGGTCTAAGGCTACGGGCGTACTACGCTTACGGCTACGGGCGTATCACGGCTACAACTACGGGCGTGCTGCAGGCGTACTATGGGCTTGCGGCCGGGTGTAAACTAACCTCTGGTCACTACAATCGTGAAAGGTAAATTGACGATTGACGGAGGTATGGCCTCTTAGACGCTAGCGTAGCTAGCCAAACCTTTCTTGCCTCCATTTTCGCCTTGCGAACGACTTTACCACGAAAGTGGAGGCAAGGAAGTGGTCGTGCTATGCAAGGCTACTCAGATGCTAGCGCAATTCAACCACTGAAAGCTGAAACTCCGAGGAATCGTTCAATCGCAAGTGCATACGTACATAGCTATACTTCGTATGCCAACTGAGCTCAGATTGATACGGGCGTACTAAGACTACGGCTACAGGCGTACTATGACTACGGCTACGGACGTACTACGACTGAGGCTACGGGCGAACGTACGGGCGTACTACATTAACTTTTTTGCTGCGTATACCGTACATAGGTGCCCAAAATATGAGGTACAATAAACTCACAGCAGACACAACCCACTCAAAGATGGGCTCTCAATATTGAGAGCATGATAAATACGATGATACAGAGTACAGCAGATATACACAGCCTACTCTGAGATGGGTCCAATCATGCCCAGAGTTACCACAGGAACATACAATGCACACTCGAGGCAGATACAGCTCAATCACAGATGGGTCCACTCATGCCGAGAGTAACAACAAGAACATACAATGCACACTCGAGGCAGATACAGCCCACTCACAGATGGGTCCACTCATGCCGAGAGTAACAACAAGAACATACGATGCGCACTCGAGGCAGATACAGCCACTCACAGATGGGTCCACTCATGCCGAGAGTAACGAGAAGAACATACAATGCACACTTGAGGCAGATACAGCTGCCCACTCACAGATGGGTCCACTCATGCTGAGAGTTACTACAAGAACATACAATGCACACCAGAGGCAGAATGGCAGTATACAATAAAACTTATGGCATACACAACCCACTCAAAGGTGGGTTTTCAAGACAGACTCAACCAAGTCGGAAGTGGATTCTATCACATTGATGGATTCTACAAAAAGATGAGCTAGAACATGTGCGTCTATGGCTACAAGAATATATATCTTATACCACAAATTACCAGCTGGCTATGTTGCTATGTTTCGTGGCTTTCTTAGCTCTTTTCCACTCCTAACTCATGATTTGACTGACTTTCAAACTAGTAAGCTGATTCGTAAACAGACAACAGCCTAAGTCGTTGAGTATCTCACAAATGGTGGACAACCATGGACTGTGTGCCGAAACAGGCAATAACCTGCGATAGAAACTTGAAAAAAAAGCTGAATTGCAGGCAAATGCCACGCTCTTTCTTGTTGATATTCACAGGATGATGCATACGAAGCACGGCAATGTTCATGGCAGCATGAAATTACGATAGTACACTTGACCTATCCATAAGCCATGTGGGAACACATGGCAATCTCGTTCCATACTAGTACATGGGTATTGTTCACAAGCGGAATGGTACCCGTATATTGATACCATTTTCGCTGTGCAAGCTACTTGGGATTGTGAAATCTCGCACCAGTCCGTATTGCCACCAGGATGATGGTCAGGTTGAGCGATTCAATCGTACCCTTTTGGACATGTTGGCCACCTCTGCAAAAGATCATCCTTGCTCTTGAGAGCATCACCTGCGGAAAGTAGCTTTGCATCCAACACGAGTATATACTCCACGACTAGGTTCACCGCTTTCTATCTGCTCATTGGGTGACAGGCTGTCTTACCTGTGGACTTTATCCTCCCAGCCTAAAAGAGTGTGATCCAATCTGAGTATATTGTTTATCTCACGTAGTCCTGGTGGATGCATATGAGCATGATCGGAAGTACACGGGAATGCGGTAGCAACGTCATGGCCAGCTACATGGCAGTTGGAGTTGAGCAGGGAGTTGGTGTGGCTTCACTAGTCTGCAGTACCTCGAGCCTCCTCCAGGAAGTTGCACCACTCCTGGAGAGGTCCGTACCGTGTTCTCAAGCAGCTGTCAGACGTCAACTACAGGATCCAGCACATAGAGCACCCAAGGAAATAAATGGTCATACACCTTGACCGCCTGAAGTCATGTCATTTGCCTGCCACGTCTGAGGAAGGACATCAACTGTCTGGTATCCCTCTGGATGAGGATGGCATCCCATCTCCAACGCTTCTACCAGGAACCACCTTGGACATGATTCTAGGTGAGCTAGAGGACACAGCTGGTGGTGCTACTCAACAGCATCATTTCCCAACAAATTCTGGAGTCCCCAGTCCCCACCATGATCAGGATGCCATGCCTGACACCCCATGGTGCTATCCAACCCATGCTCGTCAGAGTCCCAACCACTATGGCAATTTTGTCAGTCACTAAATCGGGGACAGTTTCTAATTGGAGGGGGCAGTGTAACAGTGCTGCTGTGACAGTGTATTAGTGCTGCTGTGACAATGTGTTATATATCCATTTAGTACCTGTTGAGTTATTTCCTGTATTGCCATTTACACCTTACCATGTGTTTAGGAAGTAATACTACCAAATCCTGTGTTATTAAATTACATCCACTTTGAACTAAGAACCAACCCCTGTGAGAATTGCTGTGCTGTTGCATATTCATACTTCTCATCTACTGATTCTTAGTATACATATATATGAGAAAGGGTAGTTCTCGAATACCAGCTTCAAAACAGGGTTGAAAACCTTGCCGACGTTTCGACCAGATGCTCTGGCCTTCTTTGCCCTGAAGAAGGCCAGAGCATCTGGTCGAAATGTCGGCAAGGTTTTCAACCCTGCTTTGAAGCTGGTATTTGAGAACTACCCTTTCTCATGCCTGAGCCAGCTGAGAATCCCTCACTTCATACATATATATAGTGTTAGGTTCAATCCTTTGTAAGTAGCTAGCTAATCAATTTGATCTCATGCAGAATTATTGCTGACCTGTCTACTGCACAATACGTATGTGTTCTGTCATAGATTATCTCACATATGTGGATAATCTGTGGTTCTACAGTTTCCAAAATTACTAAACTTAATACAAACTTTACCTTTAATACTGCCAAATCACTAAAATAATATTACCTATTTAAAATGCTAAATTGGTACCTGCTAAAATTATTAGCTTAGGTAAGGAATACTTACATTTTGGTATAGCAAATTGCACAAAATTCTATCAGTAACACTTGGTGTTAAGCAGTATTGAGTAGGTATACATTACTATCTGTCTATTTAAGTAACTTATAGATGCCGTTGTCATGGTAACAGGTGTCTATTTCATGACTCTGGTTCTTGAAAACACCCAGCCATACTTCACATCGTGATCTAATTGTGATGAGCGATGTTCACGTCCAGTAGCGACATGCGACATTCCTACCCATGATCTATTTCACTGACGCAGCAGCTATACATACGTATACATGCATACAATTAACAAGTCATAGGAAGTAGATAATGGAATCAGATGTCACTCAGTAATGCTTCAAGGTCTTTTACAATTTTTTGGCCAACTCTGGCTCTTGCTCACACTGAATCTTAGGGTAAAATGTCGGACGGGGCTGGAGCATGTAACTTGTGCTGGTGCTAGTCTTGCATGTGAGACTAGAACCCATCTTTCCCGATGCAGAAGCACTTCTTCCAAGCCATTCTAGCAGGGAAGGCTCGTTACTACAGACGAGGACATCATCAAGAAGACAAACTAAGTGAATGATTGGACTAGAGAATGGTTTGGGATCTATATAACTTTGGCATTTAACTATAACTTAAACATGAAATCTCCTGTGATGTTTCACTACAGCCAGTCATTCAAGTTTTGGAGATGGAACTCACTTTTGTACAATGGTTCATGCCCACCCACTGCCCATTTCTCTGGCAGATCCTGTTGGCACTGCCTACCAAATAATGTCCCATTCTGCATTCATACTTCACAGTGCTATTAAGAGTGGTGCTACCATTAACCAGGGTGAAGGTCCCATTGGGAAAGGACTGTGGAATGCCACAATTAACCAATGCAGCAGGGAGGTACGTATGTAGTCATTTAAAGCTAGGTTTGTGCAAATTTGTGGCCAAATTGTGGAAGTAACACTGTTTACTCACTTTCAAGCATCAGGTTAACAGTTTTTTATTCTTAGTCCAGTTAAGAGCTGCAAGTATAGAATGCTCACTCACGTTCACATGTTGGCACACTTCCATTCCAGAGTCCATCAGCCTGGCATGTTGTCTCATTTAGTCCAATCAACATGTAGCCTTCTTCACATGAGTACCTTGCTACATCACCAAAGGAGGTGCCTGCACTGGTGTTCACACGGCCATTAATGGGGATGCCAGGCTGACCACAAGATACCACTAAGGCAATCAACAAGCATATTCATTGGATTGAATACATATAATTTATACAAATAATTTATACAGTGCAAACATAGCGTGCTAACTCACGTTCACAAGTTGGCACACTCCCATTCCACCGTCCATCAGCCTGACATGTTGTCTCATCTAGCCCAATCAACCTATAGCCTTTGTCACATGAGTACCTTGCTACATCACCAACGGAGGTGCCTGCACTGGTGTCCACACGGCCATTACTGGGGATACTAGGCTGACCACAGGAAACGATCACTGAAATGATCTCTGAAAGTGGGCAATTTATGGATGGCGAAATATAACTTGCTTTCACACAGGTTAGCTGTCACAATAAATTTCCCTGAAAATCAACATAAGATGTTCTTACACATTTTATACAAAGTTGAAGGCATTGCTAAGTGCTGTTATTCAAGCTGCCTAAGTGGAACAGATTGATAATTAATGAATGACATGAAACAATTAACAGTTTTGACAGAATACCAAATGAACTTATCGTATCGCATACATTTATACATGAGTGTGCTCAGTTCTCTGTTTGGGGAAGGGGCCGGGGATATGACTGTGGGTGACCCAGTGACTCTAGTAGACAAGGCTTTGTGACAAAGCGACAACTGTTACTACATCAAGAGCTCCTTCACATGTGTGATGCGTGCATGGGATATCTGTAGGAACAGGAGCGCTGAGGAATAGGTTTGAGGTGGCTGGGTAGCAGCTGTACAGGCCTTGTGTGTTGAGCTAAGGTACTGGTTCTACAGATTTTCAGTGTAAGAAATGTTCTGGGTACAGGGGACATCAGTGCAGGGGATACATTACTTCATACTGCTCTATCTATCCATTACTATTTGGAAGTACAAGGACTCACTGTAACATTCCAATGCTATGTCTGAGGTACATAGTCTCGAGTCCACTGAATAATACCAACAGTCATACAGTTTAGCCTCTGTTCCAATGCACCTTTGCACAACCACTGTTCCATTGTTGGTGTTACCATACCTATCCATAACAGTAAACAGCACATTCATAACAGCCAACAATTGCTAATGATAATATTAATGACAGTTGATCTCTTATGTGGGACATATCCATTATGTAAGCAATGCTCAGTGCACGAAATAACAATACGTACTGAGCGACATAAAAATCACGAAATGTTGATGTGGGTTTAGACAGAAAGTCTGAGGAAGAAGCAATGAGTACGGCAAGATGCACAAGCATGCTGTCTAACTTACATGTAGGCGAAAGGCAGAAAAATTTCAAAATGTTACATCAAGAAAAGTAAAATCTCACTCCAAAGGGGGAAGTTTGCCACCTAGCAACTTGCCATGGAAACATTGAGCCTACGCCGCCTACATGGAATCATTTGATCACATCTTTAGCTTACTAAATTTGCATTCACTGTGACCATGACTCTAACACCCAGGACCCACATTGCAATATTGTAAATCACTAGGCATAGCCTAACTGGGTAGCCATTGTCATGTGACATGCTCGTGATTTTTGTAGGGGTGTGATGTCGCTGACAATGTGGACACAGGCACGAGCAATTGCAACTCAAAGCAACAACAAACTTTACACTGCACAATCTACAACTCAACGGCTCCCATGCAGCACAGCACTAGTACATCATCCGAAAAACGTGGATGTGACTAAGGTGAGTACACAGCATATATACCCTTGATCGATATTACAGTATATCACTTAAACACATCCTAATGATTACAAAATGTGAGTCTGAGTGCGTGTGTGTGTCCAATCATAACAATTCCTCCCCCCTAAAGAAAAAACATAAGTCAATAGTAGCGTCCGCTCAACACCTATACCGCTCAGGTGGAGCTCTTGTACGGGAGGGATGACGATGTGCTGACGGCTGTGACACCGATGGGCTTGGCCCTGCAGGCAGTGGGCCCCGTTGATTGGCCTGCTGCCCGCTGCTGCAGAGACGCTATCTGGTGTAACGGTGGTAGGCTCCGATGACCTTGCTTGCAACACAATGTCTTCCTCCGTGAAGCAACCTTGTGCTCTTGCCGCCAAACTCCCAGGTGTCTGCTTTGCCTGCTGTCTGTGTTCAGGGAGCCATTTCCTGACATGGTCTACATGTCGCTTGATCACTCGGCCATCTGTGAGCCTCACCAGGAATGACACCGGCCCCTTGGCCTTGAAGATACATCCTGGCAAACACATCTCTCCAGGACGAAAACTGCGAGCATAGACTTGCTCACCATTGCTGAACACTCGATTGTGGGCATGCAAGTCATGTTGCTCCTTCTGCCATTGCTGTTGTGCTTCAACCCGTACTGTGTAATCTGGAAGTAGCAAGTCCAAGTGTAAGCGACACTTCCTACCAAACATGAGCTCAGCTGGTGAAACACCAGTCGTGGAGTGAGGTGTGATTCGATAGGAGAAAAGGAACCTTGCAATACGATCAGTGATTGTAACATTTATCACCCGTTTGAACCCATGCTTGAAAACTTGTACAGCTCTTTCAGCCTGCCCATTTGAGGCTGGGTGGTACAGTGCTGTAGTTATGTGCTGTATCCCATTCAGTCTGAGGAACGCGCGAGAGTCCTCACACATGAAACACGAAACATTGTCGGTGACTACTGAGTGTGGCAACCCAAATTGAGCAAATGTGGTTCTCAGTTGTTGTATGGTTACGTTAGCATATGCTGATGCCACTCGAAACACCTCCATCCATTTGGTGTGTGCATCAATTAACACCAAAAACATCCTGTTCTCAAGAGGACCTGCGTAATCCAAGTGGATTCGAGACCATGGACGGCTCGGCCAACTCCATGGGTGCAATGGTGCTGATGGTGGCATTCTTCGAGTTTGCTGACATTAACCACAGGCACCAGCTACGTACTGCCTCAATGTCTGCATCCAACTTTGGCCACCAGAAAAACGAATGCGCTAGACTCTTCATTTTGGCCATGCCCTGGTGCCCTGAATGCAACTCCTGCAGCAGCTGGTGATGACCTGCCAGTGGCACAACCACTCTGGACCCCCACAGAATGCATCCTTCATGCGTCGAGAATTCTCCTCGGCGAGTCCAAAATGGTGACATGGAGGGCTTGGTTGGTTGAACATTTGGCCATCCTCTCTCTACATATCGCACCACATTTGACTGTAGTGGGTCTCTCCTTGTCCATCCCTTGATCTGGGCTGCCGTGACAGGGGTATGCGATAAACTCTCCATGAGACGCACAACCTCCACTGGCATTGGTGTATGTGGTGGTTGATCTGGTAGTGGTAGTCAGCTCATGGCATCAGTGTTGCCATGCGATGTGGTGGGCTTGAACGTGATCTGGTACTCGTACATCGCTAACGCTAGTGCCCACCTTTGAATTCGACCAGATGCTTGGGGGGACACCGGCTTATGTGTACTGAACTGCGAAAGCAGAGGCTTGTTGTCAGTCTGAAGTGTGAATCGCCTCCCGAACAAGTATGAATGAAATTTCTTTACCCCGAAAACACATGCGAGTCCTTCTCGCTGGATTTGTGCATATCGTCTCTCCACGAGTGTCAGTGTTCGCGAAGCAAATGCGATGGGACGTTCTGAGCCATCCGACATCTGATGTGACAGGACCGCCCCAATGCCATAGGGAGATGCATCACAGGCTAGCAGCAACTTCAATTCAGGAGCAAAATGTGCAAGCACCTCCGAGGATACCAGCAGCCTCTTGGAGGCTTGAAAAGCTCTCTCAGTTCTCTCATCCCAACTCCAGGGGGTGTTACGCTTCAGCAAAGCGTACAGTGGAGCCAACACAGTGGAAAGATTTGGAAGGAACCTGCCATAGTATGTAAGGGGACCCAAGTAGGCCTTCAGCTCCGACACACTACGAGGTCTGGGGGCTTGAACTACTGCTTCCACTTTGTCTGGGTTGCGATGCAAACCTTCCGCATCCACCCGATGACCCAGGTAGACAACAGAAGAGGCCATGAATGCACACTTGCTCTGTTTCAATCAAAGCCCTGCCTGCTACATGCGGTCCAACACTTTCTCAAGTGTTGCCAGATGCTCTTCGTCCGTCCTGCCCATGACCAGGATGTCATCCAGGTACACCACTACTCCATCAATGCCTTGCAAGAGGCTCTCCATCACCCTTTGAAAGATGGCTGGAGCCGCTGACACCCCAAAGGGTAACCGGTTGTACCTGAAGAGGCCTTTGTGCGTATTAATTACCACACATGGCTTTGATTCTTCGTCCAGCTCGATCTGCTGGTAAGCTTGGCTCATGTCCAGTTTCGTGAAGGTCTTTCCACCCACAAGTGTGGAGAAGAGGTCCTCTAAACGTGGAATTGGATACTGGTCAGGCTTTGCAATCTGATTGACGGTCATCTTGAAATCTCCACACAGTCGAATGGACTCCCGGTCACTCTTCAGCACTGGGACCACTGGTGCTGCCCACTCCAAAAACTGGATGGGTTCCACAATGCCTTCCTCTGTCAAACGCTCTAACTCCTCCTCAATCTTTTTGTGCATGGCGTATGGAACTGGGCGCACTTTGCAAAACTTGTGTGTTGCCGTAGAATCTACGTGGATTTTGGCCTTGCACCCTTTTAGAGTACTTACCCCGGGCTGGAACAGTGCTTCTTTCTGATTAAGCATTCTCTCCAGCTGCTTGTGCTGACACTATGGACTTGATCCCAATCCAGGCATATGTGCTGTAGCCAGTCTCTTCCAAGAAGACTTGGCCGCTCACCTTCACCACAATGAGTGTGAGCCTGGCATCTTGGTCTTGGTACTGCACCTTCACTTCAAGGTACCCCAGCACCACAATAGGGTCACCTGAGTAAGTGCGCACCTTCACCCGTGACTCTTGGAGCTTCCTTGAAGACCACAAACGCTTGTATGTGGCAAATGAAACCAAAGAAAGTGAAGCCCCTGTGTCAAACTCCATTGGCAGTGGTTGGTTGTCAACCACCACAGTGACCACCCATGGTTTCCCCCCACCACTTTGCAATGTGAATGGTTGTGGGGGGGACTGGCTTCCCCACTCCTGCAAACTGGCTTTCAGGTGCCCCACCTTCCCACAATAGTGACATGTTGCATTCTTAAATCGGCACTTAGCAGCAGTATGCCCTTTCTTCCCATAGCGGTAACGGGACAGATCACCCTTTTGTGAACGCTGCTGTGGGGGTGCCACCTGATGGATCTCCTCTGGCGACAAGGCTACAGCCTGCTGAGAACTGTGTAACTCGCGCACATTCTTGGCCGCTGCTTCCAAACCTTGTGCCAGCTCCATTGCTCTTGGAAATGTCAATTTGAGTTCTGCGAGGAGTCTCTTTTGAATCTGGTCATCCTGAATGCTGCACACAAGACGATTGCGCAGCATACTGTCGAGTGTGACACCGAAATTGCAGAATTCTGACAGTAACCGCATCTCCGACACGAAACTCGCCACGGTCTCACCTGGCTGCCTGAATCTGCCGTGAAACTTGAATCGCTGTACTATCTCCGAGTTCCACAAAGGACTCGTCGGCAGGTGCCGCCGGCACGATAAGACTCCTCAAGAGCTTGAACGTTGCCGGTTCGACCACAGTCAAAAACGTGGTACGCTTCTTCTCCTCCGACTCCATACCGTTCGCTTGCACATAGAACTTGAGTTGTTCGACATGCTGTGGCCAGTCGTCTTCTGGACTGTACAGGGCGATACTCCCTACCGTCACCATTCGAACGTGCTGCTCAGATCCGACCTTCGTCGCCAATGTGATGTCGCCGACAATGTGGACACAGGCATGAGCAATTGCAACTCAAATCAACAACAAACTCTGCACTGCACAATCTACAACTCAACAGCTCCCATGCAGCACAGCACTATAGTATATATATCATCCGAAAAGCGAGGAAGTGACTAAAAGGTGAGTACACAGCATACGTATGTATATACCCTTGATCGATATTACAATGTATCGCTTAAACACATCCTAATGATTACAAAAAGTGAGTCTCTGTGTGTGTGTGTCCAATCATAACAAGGGGACATGCATAATTTTCTGTACACGCATGGCCCTCTAGAAACAGTAGCAAAGCGTCCATGAGTCTGTGCACAAATTTTCAAGCACTTTTATAACAGCCAACAATTGTTAATGATAATGGCAGTTGATCTCGCATGTGGGACATATCCATTATGTAAACAATGTGGCTACCACACATGAAGATTTTCGCCCAAGAATTTCCCTCTTCTCCCTCTCAAATTGAGGCAGAAAACAGGGTATTCCATATGGAACAATAGCTACACCTTTTTAGTTTCTCTCTGTGTAGCAAGTGGGTCAATGCTACACTCGCAGTGCACAAAATCACAGCAATTCTGAGTGACATTGAACAAACTTTGCATACGTTGATACATTAGATCACATCTTTAGCTAACAGAACTCGTATTCACTGTGACCATGACTCTAACACCCTGGACCCACATTGCAATCTTGTAAATCACTAGGCATAGCCTAACTGGGTAGCCATTGTCACGTGACATTCTCGTGACTTTCGTAGGATACGCCATTTTTGCACACACTTCGCTAGAAACAGTAGCGAAACCTCCATGAGTCCTTGCACGATTTTTCAATATGGAAAGATCTGTTCATGTCCAAACTAGCTCATCTGTGCAAAGAGCGCCATATAACTAAAATTCGATCAAGTTATGCTTAGATCATGAGCAGTCACGTGCGTAGCCACGAGAGCGTCAAAGAATGTGCTGAAACTGCACAGTTCAGGCTGCTATGTAAACAGGGCCTGAACTGAGCGGACTGTCCCACATGCACTGCGTATATATAAAGTGGAACATTGAGAAACACAAAACGTACATTTATATTACTTACCGTCCATCTGTGTGCACAGTTCCTGTTGACCCCAATCCCAGCAGCTGTGAACAAGCCACATTTGCTGCAGCTGCACTGAAGCCATCTGAGCACACGTGAGTCCACTCCCCATCCAACTGCATCTGAAGTCTTCCTGCTGTTGAATTGCCACCAACCAACCTCAGGTTACCTCGATCACTGTCACTGCTGTTCACAACTAGTTTTAATGATGATTGATAAGATGTTGTAAACTTCAACTAAAACAATATAATAATATACAAATGCACGAATTTCACTTGGTAGACCCCTTATTATTACTTTCCAAATATAATAATAATAGTCAATTACCCCATGCACAGTGCACACATCCAGTACTTACTGCACTGAACTCCAGCAGCTGTAGTTGGAGTGCCTGAGCAGTTCATCAGACGACATGCAGTTAAATTTTCTTCACTTCCAGTGCAAACGCCTGAGGCTTCCACCTTGAATGTCGGTGACCCATAACTACATCATGGCAACCAAGTAAACACAAAAGTACACTTCAACTCAACACAAGCAGGTGTGAAAGACACAAACCACTTACAATGACCCATTCTTCACAGCACGTGCTCCTTCGTACCCCATCTGTCTGCAGGCAACGTCACCAGTGGAAAGACTGAATGGACTGTCACACAAGGAACCAATACCATCCACTGCTAGGGTACCACTAGCTCCGCCCCCACAAGTCAATAGTACTGCTCCATACAATGGAACAGTCCAGTCAGTAGCTGGTATAAAATGAAATAGTTACAGATCTGCAATACGTACTTTAGTCAGTTTGATAATTATTGCATATACATACTGTGTGATGAACTTACAGCAGGTGAGATGGAACTGCAAGGCACATGAAGAAAGTCCCGCAGTTATAATGTTACAGTCTGTAATCCTCTGTTCTCCACCATTGCAGTCTACTGTAAGTCTTCCAATATTGTTGGGACTGTCTGTAATGTTGGCAGAACTAGAGAGACAACAGCTAATATAATGTAATATCAGATGCATTATACTTTCTACAAGTATAATGTAATATATGATACACATGACAATAGAGATACTTTACCTATATATACATAAAATTTACATACATTTACATACATTTACCTACATGCATACATTAAAATCGTGTTCTCATTATACCCACCCCGAAAGCACACAAGTGATCAATTATACTGTATAACCTACCAAATGTGACAGTGTATGTACCAACCCTGTACTATAACTTTGTATTGTGTTGAGTTGCACAGTGGTCCCCTTGTAGTATTTATCATCCCTATTATCCTATTCTGACATCGTCATGCTGTTAGTCACGTGCATGTACACCCACTTATTATTCTTACATCATATTGTACGCATACGCAGTGGTACGTGCGCCTCATGTTGTGCTTGTGCCCATTGAGTATCTCCTTCTAGTGACCAATTCGGTACGCAATCCGTCGGGCTTACACACACAATACTGCTAAAATATAAGTGCTTTCATCATAATTATATTATGTCAGTAGCAAACAAGCTGCAAGATGCACATTATTGGTATGCACTGACCCAGCTGAATGCCAACTCCTGTATCCAAGCTGTCGACACGCCACATCCAGTGACTCATTGTCATATTGAATCCCGTTTGCACATATCCCTCCCCACCTTCCACTTCGGTACACCTGTAAAACTCCAGTGTTGTTGGTAGCTCCCCCAACCAATCTCAGTGACCCTTCTTCAGGGTTTGCCGAAGTCATCTCACATCTATCTTTGGTGCCATAGTCTCTAACAGGCTGAGCGTCATGGGCTGCATGGAGTAATACAGAAATATTTGCATATTCTCATGGAAGTGCAGACTGTTTAAGGTAGTAGCACTGGCTAAAGGCTTCCTTTAGGGTACATTACTTCTGCCTATGTAACTCTCAAACTGTACGACTAACAGTCTTAATTATTACAAATGTGATTAGCAAGGAATTTCCCATAATTCGGTGTGAATCATTAATTGATTGGCACTTCCTTCATTAAAATAATTTAATTGAAAGTCGGAGAAATTTCACTCAAATGAAGCCACTGAGCACCTTTAGGAAAACTCTATCTAGTTGTGCCCCGAATGCCTGAGAAAAATCAAACTTGGTAGACAGAATCTACAAGCACGTGTGCACAAACCTATGGGAGGCCACCTTCATTTTCGTTTTTGTGGCAGTGTTATTCCTGTTTCAAATAATAATAATAAATGTTGCAATAACGAGTTCGTGATCGCGCTTTTTCAAGTGGCCTCCCATAGTTATCTGCGCGTGATTGTGTTAGTCTGGCCAGCTAGACCGTCCCAACAAGCGCCGAGGGGCGAGGAAGGGAAGGGACGGTCTAGCATACATAGCGATTAGTTCACACCTTGCACTTAGTGACCGCAAAGCAGAAAAAGTAAATAGACAATGAGTCGCGTATAGCATAGACGCGTCTATGCGTATAGCAAGCAGTCGCTAGCAGATGGCTGAAGGGAGTAGCTACGCTGGTCGGGTGCAGGTACAACAGCAACTATACGGACGCTTCTGCCGATTGTGTCGGGAGCCGCTGTCATCAGACAAGTACAACCTGTATCGTGCGTGGTCGTTGACACAGGCAGGTACTTTGCTGTTAAACATCACCGGAGAAGACCTTTCCTTGGAAGCGGAGTCAGTAAAAAAATTCGGCAGCGATTACGATGGCATTCGAAAACGTTGCGTGACGGTCTAAACGGTTTGACCTGCACCCAAGACGTTTTGAAATGGCTAACCCTAACGCTTTGATATCGTTCTAAAACGTTCTGATCCATTTCAAAACGTTCTGAGTGTAGGTCAAACCGTTTAGACCGTCACGCGACGTTTTGGAATGCGATCGTAATCGCTGCCGAATTTTGTTCTGATGGCTTGCCATACGCTCACACACACAGCGATTAAATCACACTCTATGAATACTATTGACTCAGTTTCTGGACAGTAGCATTTCATTGGTCAAAAGTCACGTGCAAGGTGTGAACTAATCGCTATGTATGCTAGACCGTTCTTTCCCCTCGCGCCTCCGGCGTTTACTAGGAACGGTCTAGCTGGCCAGACTAGTGATTGTGTATGTTGCGGTGAACCCAAACGCATTTGCAGCGTTAGCCACGCTGCACACTAGTTAGCTTAGCAACACCTTGGTCTCCCCCAGTACATGCCAGAGTAGGTGCCCTGCGAAGATTTCATCCCTGCTACCATACCCAACAGTAGGAAACACTTCTATAACACAGATTAAAGTACCTTTCGAGCTTTGCAAGCCAAGCGATTGCCCACAAGAGGCCGCCGATTGGAAAGCATTTCTCTCGCCGCATATTGAATCCAAATATTTGCGGTTTCACACCTCATTTCACACCTGTCGCTTCAGGTGCTCGCGCAACAGCTAACCGTTGCAGCCCAGGCTCTAGCAGGTGTATCCCAAACTTCATCAGCTACCCGCTAGCTTCTGAATGTTTGGGAATGCCTGCGTACACCACCGGTAGTTACAGTAATAGTACGCGATGCCGAAAGTGAAAGATGGGAAGAGACGAAGGCACCTGGCAAGGATAAGCTCGCAAGGGAAACTCACCCGTGGAGTAGGCCCTTCTAGCAGAGTGTCCGTGGACTTTGTACTGCCGCCGGATTGGACTACCGAAGATGGTGGCACCGTTTCGACCTCTAAAGTTTGTTTGAGGTATCGTTCTCCCACTGGATAATATTGCAATAGCTTGGCAGCCGTTCAGGTAATCCTCGCTTGCTCTGGAACGACGGCGGGCGACGCTGACGCTGAATCTGGATCGTCAATGGACGAATCCGTCTTGTCTTAGTAAGCAATTACTTTTCGCGCCATTAATTAATCAAGTAACACTTGGAGTTTGACACAATTTTCATTTCTTTCTTTCTTCTATAACTCATACAAGCCAGAAGTGATCGTCACAAAACTGCAGATACCCAAATTAGACCCACAACTGTACCTATCTACCAAATATTGTTCAGGTTTGATTTCGACATGATAGCCAGTGCTACTACCTTAAATCTATGTTAATATTTGCGTATATCATGTCAGTTATCATCATCATCATTAGCATGCAAGTTTAAGACTATAATAGTATTATATTATGGTTGCGTGTATGCATAGTGTAGATGTGTGTAGGTTACATGACACCAAATAAATACAAGCCTCGTCAAAGGACAATTACGTACACTGCATGTGGGCACTCCAAAAACAGGCAATGGGTGTATATACACACTGAAAACATATGATGTACAAATGAAATGGTCATTTACAATGAATATGCCTCATGCACCTCAGACGCAGCCTACATAATTACTCACACGATAACATGGACCAGACTACGTAGATTGTCTGAGCTAGGTAATGATTCTTACCAAATGATGATGTCATACTTCAAAGGCACCGCTGATGCAGTAGCAGAATACTGCACTGCAGTAAGTTGTCTAAACGCCTCTAACACTTTTTACAGCCCCTTATCACCTGCTTATCATCTGACAATATAAACAAACACCTTCTTTATCAATTAACACCTGTGCTCATTCCTTGTGCTAGTCCAGTCTGAAAGGTTCACGCTGCGAGTCGACATAGAAAGGCCAAGTCTTCCAAGCCTTCTTGCAGCAAAGACAACAGCCTGCCACCCACCAAGCGGATTGATTTCACCATGGTGGATGATGACTTCGAGGAGTTGCAGCGCAGTTTCGTCCCTATAGAAACGAATGCAGACGCAAAGAATGCGTGAAGCTTTTCAAAGATTGGGCCAGCGCAAGGAACCATCACAGCAGCTCAACCATTGAAAGGGTGAATGACATTCTTCTCACTGACACTGTGCTGCAACTCCTCAAAGTAGTCATCTACTATGGTGAAATCAAACCGTTTGGTGGGTGGCAGGCTGTTGCTTTTGCTACGAGAACACTTGGAAGACTTGGCCAATCTACGTCGACTCAAGGCTAAGTACCAACTGCAAGTCTGCAACCCACAATCCGCGCATTCAACAATTCAAACTACCCGCGCATTTTCAAGGCGGCTATATTTGGTAAACCACTTACTACACACAATATTATACCGCACGTACATGGCAGCGGGTGTAAAAGATGAGTTGTTACGTCATCGTCAAGATGGCGGAACCACGTCTCGTACCTACCGAGGAACCCAGCAACGTCAGCGTTCACACTGGCAAGTTTGGAGGAGATGGATGAGATCGAGGACGGAAAACCATCCTGGGAGATGAGCTGGCGATTCTTGTAAGTAACATACGAGGCCTCCAACAAGGAAGCGGGGAGTTAGGAGTAATGTCGGCTGAGTACGGTAGACCTCACTTCTTGTGTCTAAAAGAAACACACCTAGATGCGGAACCAGACACCAGCATCACCCCAACAGGATACATCGTCAAGGCGAGAAAAGATCGTAGTAAGCACGGTGGAGGAGTCATCATCATCGCTCGAGAGGACATCTTGTGTGATAACTACCCCGTGTCGAAATATTACGTGCACGAAAAGGCTGAGACGTGTGCGATAACTGTCCCGGGTGTAGCTAGATTGGAAAGCCTGTAGAAGACAACTACAGAAAGACGTACACAAATAATTAAATGAACTAACTATAATTGTTCCCTGTTATTCTTTACTATAATTATAATATTATGCATTTATCCACTATTCTATAATTATAATATTATGCATTTATCCACTATTCTGTACATCAGACTATTAAATTTATCCTAGTTTTCTTCATCAACTGCTCACTCCCTGTAAATGGTTTGTACTATTGTATAAAAAAACATACAGTAATTACATGATTGGCTACCCAGGAGCTGCGCACATAAGTATTCCAGTAATAAGCTCATTTTGTAGCTATTGATTGCCATTACAAAACCCTGGCATTGTAGTTACAGATGTATAGACCACATTACCATAATCAGAATATAACTACAACAATATCATTACAACAATATTTTGTAGCTCTGGGGTGGAGTAAGATATGTCAACCGTTTCGCACACTAGCTAATTGGGAGATATCTGTTCAAAGTTTCAGTATAGCATACAGCTACCATCATTAGGACTGAGTCTTGAGAGAGACAAGAACTACATTATTAGTGCCATTTACTAAAGCCACTGCAATAGCAGCTTCCATTTTTACTATATATACGTAAGTTTCTAGTATCCTATACATATATTGTACATACGTAGCTGTTTGTGGTCTTACCTCGCACTTTTATGGAGTGGTACATACCTCACTTCTGGTGTCTGAGTGCATGATCGTCTTAATTGATTGTACCTCATGAACACATAGAAGACTGTGCTTGCCTATATATGCAGCTGCGTGTCTTTGTATGCTGCTGTATGAACGTTTACAGTCAGGATTGTCATGTGTGTACTTATCAAGTTGAAAGTGAACCAGCGAAAGGCCATTGAAGTTGCGTGCATGACATAGTCACTATGCACAAAATCAAGAGTGCATGCACCCTTGTGTATGCCTGCTCACAGCATGAGATGGTGATGTAAGTGTTACTTGAGCAAGTCTGGGTTGTTGTTGGAGCTGATGCCAAACATGATGACAGGCAGGTAGATGGACTAGAGCAGCTCACAGACGTCAGCCACACGGGAACTGATTGGGCATATCTGCAAGACATCAAAGGCGTACAAATGTGCATATTCTAAAGGATCATCTGATCCAAACCATTTACCGAACTGCTTGTCCAGTTCCTGCTGGGAATCCCAGATGTCTGCAGACAGTGGTAGGCAGATTGGCATCCAATGTACCTTCTCCACAGACTGCTCCCCACTGCCCACTAAAGTACACCTCTAGTCTGCCACTAGAGGGGAATTCCCCTCCTACCAAGCGCACTTGACCAGAGTAAGGCTGAGGGTACAGATCACCTACGTATTACAGAACAGAAGACAGTACAGCCACGTTCTGCAGAACATATATTTAGACCATGTTACATAGAGAAAGCTGCTAAAATGGTAGGTTGTGATCACACAAGGAACTGTCAATCATATCTTTTTGAGAGAATGCATTTTATGCATGCACAAAATATATTCTGCATAATCTATTTATATCTGTGCCATACCTTTCATACATCATACATCATCTTTAACTTCTGTGGATATATATGCATTAAATATACAAAATATAATCTGCATAATTATTACAATCATTGCCATTCTCTTCATCTTACTTTGGATCATTCCAGGAAAGCATACAAATTGCAGAATGATATGTACATACTCACTGCATTGAACTCCCACAGATTCATATATCGCACAGTTGTGCGCTCCAAGTGTAGCGTATGAACAGCTAAGGATGTTAGGTTCTTCCCCAGTGCAGTTCACATCATCCATGGCATGAATGCCACTGCCAAAACCAAACCTGTTTGATTGAAAGTTGATCACATGACATTTTTGGTAACACAAAACCACATCAGTCAAAGACCATAGTTGCAAATGACCAACCTGCTAACAGTTGAATCACTGGTTGTCCCTGGCATTTTATCAGGTCCATCCGTATCTTGATTGAAAATCCGCACAGGGTACCCCAGTCGAAGTTGTCTGCAGACCACAGCAGCCTCTCGCAGAGTGAAGAGATCATTGCAGATGGTGTTCCATTGGCCAGAATAGTGCATCTCCACTGTCCCAGCAAGCCTGGACGACTCAAACCCAGTCAGTCTTAGATCACTATCCACCTGGCCATTCACCATCATAACTGTAAACCAAACCACGAAAGGAAAAGACATCCACAGAGACAGTTAAATAGGTAGGGATAACAGTAAAATTATATATGATTAGCAAAAAAGAGAAACACTTGCATAGTCTTTGAGGGGAAGACATTCCATGATCTTGCATATTGTGTATCATTTTAATATACGTTGCTGTGCGATCTGCTTACACCTCCTTTTTCAGAACTTAGCATTACTACACAGAGGTCATGTGGACATGAACAAACTGGCAACAATACTTGCTACTAGTTATACGTAGTTACATGACTACACACATTTTACGATGCATATTCATATAGCTGGTTACTGCACCCTGTGACGATAACATTAGGAATATATGCACTATTGTTTATTATTGGTGTCTAATGTAACTGTAACAGTAATATATAGCAAGCATGGAGGACTTACTGAACAGCTACACTATGATAGCAATGACATGTACAAGAGAAAAAAGGGCGCCAAGTTGCTCACAGCACTTCCTGCACCAGAACATGAATTTGCACTCCATAAGGGTACTAGGCTTGTTGAATTCACACTTCTTTAAAACACGCCGAGAATGCACACTCCGCCCAATATACGTGTAACATTGCAGTTGCTAGCGTATATAAATCCCTTCCGCCGGAATCCGCTCTCTCGCCGATCTGAACAGCTATAGCTATATAGATACAGCCGCGTGCATGTACTGCGACTAATTGCAAAGCACTTAGCTAGCGACAACGTGGCATGCAATTAGCTAGTCACAACCGCCACCAAGACAGGCATAGAGACCTCCATGCGAAGACTTACCTTGACTAGCGAAGATCAGAGCCAAGAGCGACGTGGCCCAAGGACTCCTTCTCCTTGGCCGCTCCATCGTGCGTAACTCTGTCGTATGTGAATCGCTCACTCGTGTATTGAGTGGACACACAGTCTGATTGTGGTGCTCGTGCGAGCAAATATATACGTAGAAGATTACCAGACATGACATAATTCCACTTGTGGTCGATTACATAACTGCTGACAGTCCAATCCAGGCCAATAGCTATGGAGCTATTTACAAAATCTGTCGATCCTAACCATTAGATAGTCATTAACCTGATTTTCTAGATCAAATTACATCCTGAATTGATGCTGTAACCATATTATAATTTTATATGCAAGCAGCTTCCTCTTCCCTACAAGCTCCCTTCACTATATAGTACAGCCATGTGGCAAGTCTCACCATACCATACTCATCTTTATGAATCATGGCTGTGGAAAATTGAGACTGTATAACCTGTCTACATGATGCAACATTCAGCTATGTATGGCACTATGATTAGAAGAAGTTTGTGTAATGTAAAATGCTTTCTAGTCACATGTGGGTGCAAGAGTGCTGCATATAATCATGTAAGCTTCACTTTCATAGGAAGGACTGACTGTGTGTATGTATGTGTGCATGTATCTATATGCTTGTGTGCGTATGTGTTGGTCACTTTGTGTGGTATGCTATGTTACAAGCTAGAGACAAATCTATAGGCAAAGCATAAAGATATATTGGCAGTGTCAAACTTTAGAGTAAGGAATAGCTGCAAGGCCAAGAACACCTAGCACAACTTGAAAGTGTGCTACCTGCTTTGTGCCAAAGTAATTAAGGCAACTGACTGCTTGTTTATGCATTTTGAGAGGGACTTCAGTAGCTGTAGAAGTTCCTGGGGGCAACACGCTTTAATGGCCTCAGCAAACTTGATTAATGGGACCACACCAGTGTACCGCAAGCTATTATGGGATACTCCAGCAGGACACCTGTGAAGTCATGAAGGTTCATTTATCACGTGCCGCGTGATCGAGTGCAGACTTCAAATCGCAATCGGGACAAGTAACCTCGAAACCACTGTAATGCACAACATTGGTAAGTCAGAATGTACAATCATTTGATCACGACCACACAGATTCTCACACTGTAACTAGTAAGCACACACATACGTATATATGTAAGCACACGCGCATGTAACACTACATTATACGTACTTTTGTATCTCCGGTACACAACTGTTCCCTGCCAGCAGCTGGAACTTCTGTCAGGTTCATATTCAGCAAGCAGTATGAGTAGCGTCTGGAACAGAAGAATACAACCACTACGTAAGCAGCCACTTCATAATCTTGCTGCATTCTGTGCACATTCCCACTCTACAAACACAAACACAGAATGGTCACTCACGAGATACGTAGCTCCAACTCAATTTGTGGGTAGGCTGTCAACAAATGAAAGAGTCTCTGTCCAAAGCCATTCGAGTGCCTAGCAAGGAAATTTGTGGTGACCACTTTACCCTGAGCTTGGTGGATTTCTTCAACATTTGAGACAGACAGCAGCAGTGCTTCAGTGCTTGCCACCGGTAACTCTTGTGAGCTCACACGTACATAATGTAGATGGGTTTGGTCTGTTCTTAGATATATTCCCAGGACATCACCCTTTTCAAACAAGAGGGGTTCACTCAGGTACATTGGATTCTTTGAACAGCCAATTCATTCTATTCTTCTTGGTACCGCCCACTGAACCAGCATGAGAGAGCTGTTTGGGTGAAATCGCCAAATCTGTAACTCAATACCATGCTCCTCTTGCACTGTGACATTCAGTGCCATGGATACATTCAAAATGGCTCCATCACATGGGCACTCTAAACTCCTAAAGATCACTATCCAATTACGCCGAAGCCTTAGCAGTTCCCCTTCAAAGCTGGCATTACCATGACGACAGTGCTGTGGCACCTCTTGGCTGCACTGGCCTCTCAATGCACAGGCTGGGTGAGCCACAGAGGAGTCGAGAAAATGTGCTAATGTGTGTGTGTATACTGCAAACATATGCCATTTTAAGTGCTGCTATCGCATGTCCTAAGTACGTACGTATTACAAAAGCTTCCAAGACAAGAATACCTACACACACACACACACACACACACACACACACACACACACACACACACACACACACACACACACACACACACACACACACACACACACACACACACACACACACACACACACACACACACACACACACACACACATACACAGTAGCCAACAAGTGCAACACACTTCACAGGTTTCTTGGCTGATGTGCAAATTTTATGCAAACAATTATATGTACACGTAAATATTATCAGAAATGCATTTCCCCTGGCGGGTATATACACACAGTACAACAAAGTATAGTGTGCATGCATTAGGTACGTACACACATACATACATACATACATGTTGAATACTCAATGGTGTCCCGAGTGCTGACTCAAAGCACACTCAGAACTACTGTTGTGGATCACCAGCTGTACTAACATGCCTGCACTCAGGGTAGCACAGGTCCTAGCTACAGACCAATATCAATCAAGCTACAGACTCTGTGTAAGGGTCAAGCTACAAAGCCTGCGTAAGGATTAAATTATCATTAATAAAGGGATAGCTGAGAGGGATGAGCTAGGGAGGAGGGAGCCCTAACCTCTGCTACATACCAAAGTCAGACCACTGGTTGGGAGGTAGGTTGTACAGCTGCAGAAGCGGCTACACCAACTGTTGTCAGCTTCAGTTCCCTTTCGGGAAACCCTGACCGGTGGGAGGTTAGCTTAGGAGTAGCTAGCAAGCTAGCAAAGCTACAGACTAGCAGTGAGGAGTAGTGTGGTGGATATTGTGGCAGCTCACCTGGTAGGCTGCCCAGATGGTCATTGTAGGAAAAAGAACCTGCTGTTATCACAGAGAGGAGAGCAATCCAGCAGACAAGAAGTACCCTGAAGCCCTTCTCCATTCTCCTATTCCAATTTACTGATGGAGAACACAGCTAGGCACCTTCTCAGCTACTGCTAACGGATACTGAAGAGGAAATGTGCGCTGTAGCACAGGCAATAACATCCACTCTCTGAAGATCACTCACACCATGCAGTCATACTATTATGGTGCATATAATATTATAGGCTTCACGTTGACAGTTTCAGCTGGTCTCTGGCTTAGGCAATAAGCTAGTGCAGACCCTACTTCGCTCCTCTAAAATAAAGGGGGGGGGGGGGGGGGAAGTTGGGACTAGCGGGCCAGACTAGTGTGTACCACCAGGGACTGTCCAGCTGTTGTGGCAATATATATATATATATATATATATATATATCGTTTTTCACATGGTACCATGCATACTGTATCAGGAGCTCTCATATGCATGTAAATCACTGCCAGCTAATGCAGGCAGCTGTGTACCTACCCACCCCCACCCACCACCCCACACAGTTGCACCCCTAGCAATGGTATCCATATATATGCTTTGATCTGTATAAGACTGTATAACCTGTCTACATGATGCAACATTCAGCTATATTGATATATTGGCAGTGTCAAACTTTAGAGTAAGGAATAGCTGCAAGGCCAATAACACCTAGCACAACTTGAAAGTGTGCTGCCTGCTTTGTGCCCAAGTAAGGCAACTGACTGCTTGTTTATGCATTTTGAGAGGGACTTCAGTAGCTGTAGAAGTGTAAGTTCCTGGCCGCAACACGATTTAATGGCCTCAGCAAACTTGATTAATGGCACCACACCAGTGTACCACAAGCTATTATGGATTACTCCAGCAGGCTGGCAAGCTGTGAAGTCATGAAGGTTCATTTATCACGTGCCACGTGATCGAGTGCAGACTTCAAATCGCAATCGGGACAAGTAACCTCGAAACCACTGTAATGCACAACAATGGTAAGTCAGAATGTACAATCATTTGATCATGACCACACAGATTCTCACACTGTAACTAGTAAGCACACACATACGTATATATGTAAGCACACGCGCATGTAACACTACATTATACGTACTTTTGTATCTCCGGTACACAACTGTTCCCTGCCAGCAGCTGGAACTTCTGTCAGGTTCATATTCAGCAAGCAGTATGAGTAGCGTCTGGAACAGAAGAATACAACCACTACGTAAGCAGCCACTTCATAATCTTGCTGCATTCTGTGCACATTCCCACTCTACAAACACAAACACAGAATGGTCACTCACGAGATACGTAGCTCCAACTCAATTTGTGGGTAGGCTGTCAACAAATGAAAGAGTCTCTGTCCAAAGCCATTCGAGTGCCTAGCAAGGAAATTTGTGGTGACCACTTTACCCTGAGCTTGGTGGATTACTTCAACATTTGAGACAGACAGCAGCAGTGCTTCAGTGCTTGCCACCGGTAACTCTTGTGAGCTCACACGTACATAATGTAGATGGGTTTGGTCTGTTCTGAGATATATTCCCAGGACATCACCCTTTTCAAACAAGAGGGGTTCACTCAGGTACATTGGATTCTTTGAACAGCCAATTCATTCTATTCTTCTTGGTACCGCCCACTGAACCAGCATGAGAGAGCTGTTTGGGTGAAATCGCCAAATCTGTAACTCAATACCATCCTCCTCTTGCACTGTGACATTCAGTGCCATGGATACATTCAAAATGGCTCCATCACATGGGCACTCTAAACTCCTAAAGATCACTATCCAATTACGCCGAAGCCTTAGCAGTTCCCCTTCAAAGCTGGCATTACCATGACGACAGTGCTGTGGCACCTCTTGGCTGCACTGGCCTCTCAATGCACAGGCTGGGTGAGCCACAGAGGAGTCGATAGAGTGAAAATGTGCTAATGTGTGCGTGTATACTGCAAACATATGCCATTTTAAGTGCTGCCATCCCATGTCCTAAGTACGTATTACAAAAGCTTCCAAGACAAGAATACCTACACGCACGCACACACACACACGCACACACACACATACACACACACACACACACACACACATGCACACACACACACACACACACACACACACACACACACACACACACACACACACACAGTAGCCAACAAGTGTAACACAGTTCACAGGTTTCTTAATTGGCTGATGTGCAAATTTTATGCAAACAATTATATGTACATGTATATATTATCAGAATGCATTTCCCCTGGCGGGTATATACACACAGTACAACAAAGTATAGTGTGCATGCATTAGGTACGTACACACATACATACATACATACATGTCGAATACTCAATGGTGTACCCGAGTGCTGACTCAAAGCACACTCAGCATCACTGTTGTGGATCACCAGCTGCACTAACATGCATGCACTCAGGGTAGCACAGGTCCTAGCTACAGACCAATATCAATCAAGCTACAGACTCTACATGTGTACGGGTCAACCTACAAACCCTGTGTAAGGATTAAATTATCACTAATAGAGGGAGGGATAGCTGAGAGGGATAGTTGAGAGGGACGAGCTAGGGAGGAGGGGTCCTAACCTCTGCTACACACCAAAGTCAGACCATGCACTGGTTGGGAGGCAGGTTGCACAGCTGCAGAAGCAGCTACACCAACTGTTGGCAGCTTCAGTTCCCTTTCGGGAAACCCTGACCGGTGGGAGGTTGGCTTAGGAGTAGCTAGCAATCTAGCAAAGCTACAGACTAGCAGTGAGGAGTAGTGTGGTGGATGTTGTGGCAGCTCACCTGGTAGGCTGTCCAGATGGTCATTGTAGGAAAAAGAACCTGCTGTTATCACAGAGAGGAGAGCAATCCAGCAGACAAGAAGTACCCTGAAGCCCTACTCCATTCTCCTATTCCAATTTACAACTGATGGAGAACACAGCTAGGCACCTTCTCAGCTACTGCTAACGGATACTGAAGAGGAAATGCACGCTCTTTTTCCATATCCTACTGTACATATAAAATATGTATATATAACTAGCAGAGAAGCTTCACTGCTACGGCGCTCCTTCGACAGTGGCCCTTCGATGGCGCTCCGACGACTGTGATTTAACGACAGAGCCTTGATGGTACCACTGTTGTTAGCTAAATTCTCAGTTCTTCTTGCATTTGGTAGCTATAGCTTGCTATTATAGCTAGTTCTTGGCCACATACAAATAACACCATCCCGGGAATATGCGGTTGAAGCAAGCTGTCCGGCAGTTTGGCTTGGGCAGACCACAGCACATGCAATTTTTCTGTAGCTTATTTGTGCACAATGGTCCCCCTAGGTGCTTTTGCATGCCAGAGAGTGCGAGCATTGAACTGCCTTTTTACACACAACAGCGTGTCCGGAATCTCACATTTGCCATCCGTAAATGCATGAAAAACATGGTGTCTATTTTCATAAGAGTGGGAATCTGTGCGGCGCTCTTCTCGGCCGTAACGAATCGTCTTCCACCTACCCCCTTATGACACTCCCCGTGCGGCGCCCTGTAATAAGGCCGAGTTTCGTGTCCATCGCAGACACGCTGCGGGAGGAGTTTGCGAACAAAGGATGACGGCTCTACGAAAATATCTATAGGTTATATATGTATAATATATTATATATATACCCATGCACTACATTTGTACATATACATAAATTATACATTGCCTATGCCATGTACTATACATGTGCATGTACAATAGTACTTCTGAATGTTACAACACACATACATACATGCTTGTCAACTTCTACAGGCAACACACCTCTTTAGTCCTGCTTCGACTTCTCTCCATCGTCATCAGTCAATCTTGCTTCTTTGCTGTTCCCCTCTTCATTCCCAATCACCTCCTCTTTTTCCAAGCCCTCCTCACTTCCTTGCATTTCCTCATCAGTTACATCTACTTTCGAGGCTATACTCATCGCATCCAGTTCAAGCGCCTGTTCAACAGTCATCTCCATGGTAACATTCAACTCCCTACCCAGCCTACGCCAGGTAAACAGTCCGTAACATTGATCCTGCTTTAACCACTTCAACTCCTGATATGCTTGCTTGTTCACCAGAAAAAGGAGCAACATAGACAGACCCTTTGGATGGAAAAGAAAGGAGAGGGAGTAAAGCTGAAGCACGTGGAAATGTATAATATCATCATGCCCAGACATGTAATGCTCCTGTACCATTCAATACACATGCAGTACACTGTTCCAATGGAGTACTCTGGTTTGGAGTATATAATAGTACTAGGACATACATAAGAATGCGGGAGCCTCGTGCTGGTGACAGACTTAAGCAAAATGGCGGATGTACATGTGTCCTTTGTCATGCCCAATGAAAGCATGTGCCTGAATAGGTCCTTTGTCATGCCCAAAGCATGTACCTGCTTCTCAATTGGCACCCACTTATTTGGTCTTGCCCTAGAGTGGATCTAGTGGGGTGCACTTTTATGCGCACCACCTGAGAGAGCAGTGGAAGGGGTCATGAATCATGTAAGCCAAAAATGGCCGACTGGCAGGAATCATGTAGCCCTCCAATCGAGTAATACGCAAAGATGTCAATGCAGCCTAAAGCATTAAAGCGTTTATGCGCACAGAGTCGCTGTGGATTCCGTCGAAGTGGAGCTCGTAGTTGTCGTCCGCGCCAGCGAAGAACAGGAAGCAATTGCACAATCGAGGTGTCTCGGGTTGACTAGATGGATATATAAGAATATACAAACACGAAGCGACAATGCAATGCAATTACTTGCCTCACTTTACAGTTCAGCAACCAGATTGTATTGTATAGTATTGTATTGTATTGCATTGCATTGCATTGCATTGCATTGCATTGTATTGTTGTATTGTATTGTAACTCTAGTATCTCCGCATCTCACTGCTGTGTAGATTATACAGTTAGAGCACCACACTTGCCCTAGTCTGGACCGCTAGACTCAACTTCTCAACGTGACTTATCGTTCCTCCAAACAGAAAATTGGGTCTAGCAGGCCAGACTACACCTTACCGCAATGCACCACACTTGTTCCCTGTGAGCAGAACACACGGCATGTGCACAGCACAAGAGGAGCCATCACTGACCAGTGCACAGCGCATGAGGAGCTGTTACTCACCAGTGCACAGCGCATGAGGAGCCATCACTGACCAGTGCACAGCGCATGAGGAGCCATCACTGACCAGTGCACAGTGCATGAGGAGCCATCCCTCACCAGTGCACAGCGCATGAGGAGCCATCACTCACCAGTGCACAACGCATGAGGAGCCATCACTGACCAGTGCACAGCGCATGAGGAGCCATCACTCACCAGTGCACAATGCATGAGGAGCCATCACTGACCAGTGCACAGCGCATGAGGAGCCATCACTCACCAGTGCACAATGCATGAGGAGCCATCACTGACCAGTGCACAGCGCATGAGGAGCCATCACTCACCAGTGCACAGCGCATGAGGAGCCATCACTGACCATACGTACGTATATGTGCCAGTTACGCAATAATAACCACGCATAATTCTATTTAAAATATGTACAATAGTATACATTTTCAAATGATAGAGGTAACCACAAAGTCTCACAAAGAAGAAGCGCAGCAGATCAATAGGGAAGTGTGCAGTACAGTGATTGATATACATAATAATTATACCTCTCGCTGTATAGCATAATATATAATAATCTCCAGTTAGTGGTGAGCTACAGCACAGTTAGTGGTCACATGGCACTACAGTACGTGCCTGCAGTACTCACAAGCTGCACACTTTGGCCCTGTTTGCTCTCTTACTGCAGTACTGGTGGGTGCAGACAGGTGGACACTGCAAGCCTGCATGACAATGAATACTACAACCACACTCAAATCAGTAAGTATAACATACGCTGACTGTTAAAGGCAGAATATAAGTTGTACTGTATGAAAATGACTTTTATATAATTATAATGATAAAATGATACATCCATCTGACTCATGGTTGCACAGGACGTAGCTTAACAAAGTCATCATGCTTTGTGTGTCAAGATGAGGGACTGGTACATGGTAGCTACAGCTTCATGCTACTACAACAGTTGACCGAGGGGAATTCCCAGTGGGTGTCAACAGAGTGATAATGGTTTGGCTAACTGAAAAGATTTTAGAGAGGTGTTTCGAATTGTTTTAATGAAGAAGAGCTGGAAACAGAGTTTTTTCTATTAGTGCATTACAGACACACTTTGAGATGCACCAAAAGTGTGACAAAGCCCTCTGTCTGTGGCTCTTCTGTCCATCTTCGTAGAATGCTCATAACTGGAGGAAGCAATCTCTGCTTGCAAGCCAATGCAATAAGTCTCCAGTCTTAAGGCCTCATTCACATAATATATGTAGAATAACAAGGTGCGACACATTGGAATATATCCAGTAATGCTTAAAGATACAACACACATAAATACATATGAATGTGTACATGTTTTTCATTCCTATTTACATTATGTAATTTTTACTGAGGTTGATTTGTTTGCACAGAGAAATAGAGACATGTACCATAAGGCAATAGAAATGAAGAATAGCAACACCAGTGGCAACGTTAACACATACGTAGCATCAATGGCAGGCAACACAGTGCACGGCATGTCCAAAGTCTCACTTCTACTGTTACTGTCTTCAGATAATGTGCCTCCAATAGAGCTATTACGTACATTCAATCCGTCTTCACTAAGATAAGATCCAAGGTGCAGTAATGGATCTGGAACGAAACCTATATTATTCTAACACTCTATAGCACTCACAAGTTGGTACGCTCTCATTCCAGCGTCATCAGCTTGGCAGGTTCTCTCAGCTGGTCCATTCAGTGTGTATCCTGTGTCACATGAGTACCTCACTACATCACCAAAGGAGGTGCCTGCACTGGTGTCCACACTGCCATTACTGGGAGCGTCAGGCTGGCCACAGTATACTCCTATACAGCAAGGTTGTCAAACATATACTATATATGGCACATATGTGTACAACTAATAAATAATGATGCACCACGCAACAGGCAAGATTAAGTTGAATATTATATATTCATCAATTCCAAAGCCATATTATGTGTATCTATGTATGCCGTATCTATATACACCATCAAATCTAATGTGCCTCCTATAGAGCAATTACATTATCTACTTCCCAGGGGTCGTTCCAAGTGCTTGGTGTGTAATTCTAACTATCATATACGCAAGTGGCAGGCAGAGTGCGACTGCGTGTAACAAAATATTCATGCTCTGATGAGTCACTGCTTCTGCACAGAGTATGTTGCCTGGAGGCCTCGTTAATCAACAATGGGCAAGGAAGTGACAGGGTTAGTGTTATATATAAATACGTATACAAGTTATGTAGTGTCCAATCAGTGTCTTTGAAACTCATCACTCAGGATAATTGCATCCTTGAGGTTGCAATGTGTGCATACTGGCATTGTGTACAGTATGTATGGGATGTATCCCTGCCAAGAGACATATAAGACCTTTTATATATAAGGCTTAAGACCTGTTGTATCCCTTGGCTTTGTGAAAGCACTGGCCTTCTCCAAGGGATATGTAAAGGGTCGCTTATCCCTCTTGACAGGAATGTATCTTACTTATACCAGATTTAGGCCATTCTGACCCGAGGCTTTCGCTCAGCATTCAATCCACTCCACAATCACCTTGTGCTCACACCACAAATACCATATATTGTTTTTTTTACATTGATTCATGGTCTTCACAGTGTTCTTGGGACTATACGTACTATACGCTGGACAATAACTGCGTGAATCTGTTTGTTCCTAACAGGAGGGCGTGCTAGCCCAGGGATCTATGACCTGTGATATACTGCAAATGCTGCAACCTGAATGGTCGGAATATGAATTACCACATTATGAGGTAAGCTTGGGTCGGAATTATATCATGTCCTGTAGTCTTCAATGCTCCAAAATAGTAGATGCCGCTATTTAGAGCCCCGCAGAAAATGGTTGGATGGCTAAAGATCAGTAAAATAATAGTGATCCTCTCCACCACAACAGCATAATCGCATAGCTATATAGGAAATGCATGTAACCTGTTTCAAACATACAGTGCTAGCTTCTCCTAATTCTACTCAGTAAACAAACAGATATTATAACCAAAAGGTACATATATACCTACATATAGTGTTTAAAATATGTAGATAACGAGGTCAGGTTTAACAGAATACATAATCTTTCCGCAGTCCAGCAAAAGTATACTTAAGGTAGCAAATGTTCACTCACTTTCACAAGTTGGTACAGTCCAACTCCACTGTCCATCAGCCTGACATGTCTCAGTTGGTACAAACACGTAGCCTTCATTACAAAAGTACCTTGCTACATCACCAAAGGTGCCTACGTTAGTGCTCACACGACCATTATGGGGGGGATCAAGATGACCACAGGTGATTACTGCAAAAAAGAGATACCAATAACGTATCAATGATACCATGCACAAATCGCTAACATTATATAATTATATACGTCATACAATTCATGCAAGTGCAGCTACAAGCATATAATACTATAACAATAAAGAAGCATAAAGGATGGCACCATTCCAATCTCTCACTTTCACAAGTTGGTACACTAGCTCCCACTCCACTGTCCATCAGCCTGGCATGTTCTCTCAGCTGTTCCATTCTGTGTGTACCCTGTCTCACATGAGTACCTTGCTACATCACCAAAGGAGGTGCCTGCACTGGTGTCCACAAGGCCGTTACTGAGGCCGTCATGCAGACCACAAGAGACTTCTACACGAAAGGAATGACAAGTTGGATATATACACATATACTGTGTTGCTCAAATGCACACCGCAGGACAACAACAGCCATTGAGCATGCATGCATATGATTGCATTCACAAAGCACAATTAATTGTCCTGCTTCAATATCTCACTTTCACATGTTGGCCCACTTCCATTCCACTGTCCATCAGCCTGGCATGTTGTCTCATTTAGCCCAATCAACGTGTAGCCTACGTCACGAGTACCTTGCTACATCACCAAAGGAGGTGCCTGCACTGGTGTTCACACGGCCATTACTGGGGATGCCAGGTTGACCACAGGAAACTCCTGCAGAAAAGAGCATAGAACAAATATGATAAATACATCCTTAAGGCAAAAGTGGTATTTAGTATCATGTGTTGGTGTGACATGCACATATGCACGCTTATGCAAATTCATTTTGTTGTGCCACATACAATACTGAGATATGTATATAAGTGTACATGAAGCTGGTAAAGTTGAGAAGTTACGTCATGCATGATACACCAAATACATATATAATATTATATATATATATATGCTATGGAAGTGCATCATAGCTGGTACACAGCTTATCACTCTCCACCATTCGCAACCGGTATACATTGGCACGATGATATTGTAGAGACTCATTGCTATGCATTGATACCAGAGGAGGTGCACATGCACGGGTTTGCAAGTGGGTGACGCAACAGCCAGACACAAACTACATATATAGTTCAAGATGTTTTGGCCACGGAGGCTTTTGTGAGCTGATAGAAACCTTCCATGGCCGAAACGTCCTAAAGTAGCTCTGTCCAGCTGCTACTTTACCTCGCTCACAAATAATCATTGTATATAGCAGGGAGATGTCATGCACAGAATGCACACATAACATTCTCGCATTATGATTAAATACAGTACACTTCTTATCATCAGCTTAATTTATGTTCTCTAATTTTTTAGGGGCTGCCGCAGGCCAAAGACACCTTGTACTGTACACTTGGTAGTGGCATCAATCCTTTGTATGTAATAAGGAAATTAGTACATGTTTTTGCATACTGTTCATTGCTGTTTATAAGTATAAAAGTGTGCAGCTTTATTGCTTTTTAATACAGTATTTGTTATATATGCACGTACGTACCTGTGTACAGACAAACCATAACGGAGGTATTGGGAGCAGAGCTTCATTTCAGCTTCTACCATCGTTGGTTCGATGTCATCTTTCTGGTGAGTAGATGGCAACGATTGCAGTCCATGGAGAGGCTATATTGTTTTCATTTTGCGCTCGTTGTATGGCTTCATGTTACGGAAATATAGATATATATATAATGTTGACGCGGTGGTAGTATAACTGTACTGACATTTATATTGTAAAGTACAGGCAAAGTATTGCGTTCGGAAACATTTATATTGTCTGCCATTTTTTGTGGCTCGCTAGGGGGAGAAAGCTACAGAAAGACCTCAGAAAGCGGCACAGGTCGCCGTTAGTCGTCGATTTGAACGTTCCGCTCTGTTCATTGGATGCCAACATCAGCGTTGTTGCACCTTTGCCTCGGACAAAGGACTGGAGCGGCGCTAAGCTCAGAAAACGAACCGTATCGTTTGCTGCGTGTTCAATTTGTGGCTTGCCGACTTTCTATCTTCACAACGCTGCCGAGAACAATTGACAGGAGTAACGCCAAGCTTGGTGAGGGCGTGAATCCTCTCTTCTTAGGCCTGCTAGCTGTGTTTCGCGTAGAAAATCTCAGCACGCAGTGAAAGCCTCTAGCTACAGTTGTCTCCAGTGGCGCGCTGTTTCTACTCGAACGACTCCTTTTCTGCCCCGGCCAAACACCTGCTACCGTGTCCCTCTGGGCTGTGTGTGTGTGTGTGTGTGTGGTGTGTGTGTGTGTGTGTGTGTGTTTGTGTGTCTGCATGTGTGCATGTGTGTGTGTGTCTATACCTTCTGATTGTGTTTCTGTCTTCAAGCAAGAAACACACTATGTGGCTAGGTATGAATAGCAGGATTGTTTAGTGCAGCTCCGAATGAGCAAAGGAAAGAAAGAAATAATTGCACAGTCTGTTCGTGTCTGTGTGCCCTTGCATGAGTGAACCTGTGTGCATGCCAATGCTTTCTGTATGGGCAAATTTGAACAAATTGTCATGTACCTGACTTGTGACTGAGTCAGCAAGTAGTTCGAGTTGGGGCGGCAGCCCCACGAGTTTTTTAACTCGAAATACTTGTTTGGCAGAGCAAAAAGCACATCCAAGTCTGGAATTAGGAATATATGGGTCACAACCAGAAGCGTGACATTAGGAAATTACGACAACTTATTAGAGTGCGCGACGGAATAATAAGAAACAAAATGTTGGACTTCTTGTTAGTGGTGAAGGCACCCGTTTGTGGATATCATGCGCATATGGACCAGGGGGAAGCTGCAATTAACACATGGCGTGAAGGCGTTGGAAGAGTCAAATCAACAATATCTTCTATGGCCAATTCATCAGAGTTGACGCTACATCGCCTGCTAGAATTGCTGTCTCAAGTCATTTCGGGTGGGGATGGAGTCGCTGCTGGGCATCTGTTGGGAGTTCAATCATCAGGAAGAGTGGGAGACTTGGGCATGACTGGAAGGCCTTCTTGGCTGTCCATATCGATGCGATCTGTGGAGGCTGATATCCTAGGATGGCAAAATAGAGTCCAAGACTAAGAATTAGGGAAGGCTATTTTTTGTCAAAGAGTACAATCCGCCCCTTTTAGGCGGGTGCCAAATAAATAGGGAGCCGAAAAATTAGAGAACATATAGTAGCAGTTTTATAATAAATTATTCTGAATCCAGTTAAGAGCTGCAAGTATAGAATGCTCACTCACTTTCACAAGTTGGCACGCTCCCATTCCAGCGTCCATCAGCCTGGCATGTTCTCTCAGCTGGTCCATTCAGTGTGTACCCTGTGTCACATGAGTAGCTTGCTACATCACCAAAGGAGGTGCCGGCACTGGTGTCCACACGACCATTACGGGGGGCGTTAGGCAGACCACAGGAAACTTTTACTCTCCGCCATACTGTATCCTTCAATAGTTGTTTCACTTCCTTTATTGTCAATCCATCCAATGTCACCACATTCAATCCTCTATATATAATTGAGAATGTTTGTTTGTTTGTTTGTTCGCAGTAAACGCAAAAACTACGGAACGGATTGACGCCAAACGCTCAGGAATTACAAAGAACTACTCGGAGAGTGTCCTCTGCGGCTTAAATCTCCCGTCTTAGTGTTCTTGGGGAGATATGATTACATTTCCGGTTTTTCCTTCGCGGCCGACCGCCATTTTACTTATCTTCTTTCCAGTTCCGGCTCTTGCTTAGACGCCTAACACAGAGCGCTTCGCAAACACAGCAAAACTATGGCACGAATTGACGCCAAACGCTCTGGAATTACAGCTAACATCCCAGAAAGTGTCCTCCGTGGGTTGAAATCTCCCGCCTTAGGGTTCTCGTGGAGATATCGTGACAGTTCCGGTTTTCCATTCTCGGCCGACAGCCATTTTTTTCACTTTTCTCCCTTCCACTTCTGGCTCTTGCTTAGACGCCTATATAACACAGGCTGGAACATAGTCTGACGTAGCCCAGACTTGTTCCAGCCATTGTATGTCGCGCATAAAATGGAGGCTGGAAGTGGGGCTGGCTACGTCAGACTAGCTGGAACACACAGAGTGCTTTTGCAAAATGATGTCGACCGCGCACTACATCGCTATTGAATTGCAAGCGGACATGCATAGACAAGTTCATGTACATTCAGGCACGCCTTGCAAGATCAATCATTATATGCATGCATGCTTTGCACGTAATTACCCTGAAGCACTGTCACATTGTGGCCATGGGCATGATCTTACTTCAGTTGCCCAACTCTCTGTAATTAACAAAGCTGACATTAGAAGTGCTCTTGATAAAACACTGGCGTCAGAGCGCTTTCGCAGAAATGCTGTCGATGACGCGCCGTAGCAGAGAAGCCCGCCAAAGGCGGGCTTCTATGCTAGCACATATATAAATAGCATGACTACCTATAGACAACCAATATGGTAATACCGTCACATGCACAGTGTACAGTAGAAAACTGCAATATCTCACGTTCACAAGTTGGCACACTTCCATTCCACTGCCCATCAGCCTGGCATGTTGTCTCATTTAGCCCAATCAACGTTTAGCCTACATCACATGAGTAGCTTGCTACATCACCAAAGGAGGTGCCTGCACTGGTGTTCACACGACCATTAGTGGGGATGTCAGGCTGGCCACAGGAAATTCCTGCAGAAAAGAGCATAGAGCAAATATGATAAATACATCCCTAAGGCAATAGTGATATTTAGTATCATGTGTTGGTGTCACGTGTACATATGCACGCTTATGCAAATTCATTTGTTTTGTGCCACATACAATACAGAGATATGTATATAAGTGCACATAAAGCTGGTAAAGTTGAGAAGGTATGTCATGATACACCAAATATATATATATTTGCTATGGAAGTGCATCATAGCTGGTGCACAGCTCATCACTACATCTAACATACCGAACATTCTCGCATTATGGTTAAATACAGTACACTTCTTATCATCAGCTTACCATATGTTCTCTAATTTTTTAGCAGAGCAAAAAGCACATCAAAGTCAGCAATTAGGAATATATGAGTCACAATCAGAAGCATGACATTAGGAAATTATGACAACTAATTAGAGTGCACAACGGAATAATAAGAAACAAAACAGCAAAATTCTTGTTAGTGGTCGAGGCCCCTGTTCGTGGATATCATGTGCACGTATATGGACCAGTGGGAGGCTGCAATTAACACATGGCGTGAAGGCGTTGGAAGAGTCAAATCAACAATCTCTTCCACAGCCAATTCATCAGAGTTGACGCTACATCGCCTGCTAGAATCGCTGTCCCAAGTCATTTCAGGTGGGGATGGAGTCGCTGTTGGGCATCTGTTGGGAGGTGGATCATCAGGAAGAGTGCGAGACTTGGGCATGGCTAGAAGGCCTTCTTGGTTGTCCATATCGACACAATCTGTGGAGGCTGATATCCAACAGATGACAAAATAGAGTCCAAGACTAAGAATTAGGGAAAGCCATTTTTCGTCAGAAAATGGAGTACAATCCGACCCTCTTTAGGTGGGTACCAAATAATTAGGGAGCCGAAAAATTAGAGAACATATGGTAGCAGTTTTATAAATTATTCTGAGTCCAGTTTAGAGCTGCAAGTATAGAATGTTCACTCACTTTCACAAGTTGGTACACTCTCACTCCACTGTCCATCAGCCTGACATGTTCTCTCAGCTGGTCCATTCAGTGTGTACCCTGTGTCACATGAGTACCTTGCGACATCACCAAAGGAGGTGCCTGCACTGGTGGGGACGTCAGGTTCACCACAGGAAACTCCTACAAAAAAACACCATAATATGTACATGCATACATGTATACATACATACATGTATACATACATACATATGTATGTACATACTGTAGTAGCCACCAGCTCTACAAAAATTGCTTTATTTCACAGTCTACATAATCACATGTAATAGCATAGTTATGCAACAGCACAGGTGATTGTTGAACTCAGCTGCACTGCATAATATTTTCTCACTTTCACAAGTGGGCATATTCTGACTCCACTGTCTGTTAACTTGGCATGCTCTAAAAGTTGGTCCATTCAGTGTGTATCCTCTGTCACATGAGTACTTTGCTACATCACCAAAGGAGGTGCCTGCACTGGAGTCCACACGACCATTACTGGGGTCTTCAGGCTGGCCACAGGAGACTCCTACAGAACGAAGAGAGTATGTAACATCATTATGTGCATAATATATAAATAGCATGACTACCTATAGACAACCAATATGGTAATACCATCACATGCACAATAACTATATATGTACAGTGGAAACTGCAATATCTCACTTTCACAGGTTGGCACACTCCCATTCCACTGCCCATCAGCCTGGCATATTGTCTCATTTAACCCAATCAACGTATAGTCTTCGTCACATGAGTACCTTGCTACATCACCAAAGGAGGTGCCTGCATTGGTGTCCACACGACCATTACTGTAGCTGGCTGGCTGGCCACAGGCAGTGATCACTGAAAGTGGGCAATTGATGGATGGCAAAATATAACTTGCTTTCATACAGTTCAGCTGTCACAATACATTTCCCTGAAAATCAAAGTATGTTAATATCCTTATACATTTTATGCAAACTTGACAAAGTAGCCAGGTACTGCTAATTGAAGCTGCCTAAGTGGTAGAAATAGACCAAATAAATAATTAATGAAATAATTAGCTGTTTTGGAATGTGTATGAGAGAGATAATATATGGTCATGGGCGAGCAGCAATGTTGCGACAGGTTATAGGACCCTCACTTGAACTGTATGGTAGTACGCTCAGTGAGCAGCTAGCATGTGCACAAGCCCACGAGCCTGATCGAGGTGGACAGTGTAACTCCTATCTCTCTGTGTGTTTGCCAGTGAGCGTTCGCAAGTGTAAATTGTACAAATTTCTAACTCTAGTCCTTTGCAGCATGCAACATGCTTTACCACTCACTGTTGCAATTCATTCCTGAGAACCCATCTACACAGTCGCAGGTGCAGCTGGTGGTCCGTGTCCCTCCATTCTCACAGATGATGGAGCACTCTCCTTGCTTACATTCCACTGCAACGTCTGAGGTACATAGTCTGGAGTCCACTGAATAATACCAACAGTCATACAGTTTAGCCTCTGTTCCAATGCACCAAGGCACAACCACTGTTCCAGTGTTGGTGTTACCATACCTATCCATAACAGTAAACAGCACTTTTATAACAGCCAACAATTGCTAATGACAATGACAGTTGATTTTGCATGTGGAACAATGTGACTTCCACTTGTGAAGATTTTCGCCAAAGAACATCATCCTCAAGGCTGAATACATGGTATTCCAGATCAAAAGATACCCACCAAAGGTACCTACACCTTCCTAGTTTCTCTCTGTGCAGTGAATGCGTCAATGACACATTCACAGTGCACGAAATCACGGCAATACTGAGCGACATAAAACACAAAAATTAATGTTGATGTGGGTGTAGAGGAAAAGGCTGACGAAGAAGCGATAGGCACAGCGAGATGCATAAGCATGCTGTCTAGCTATTCCATATAGGCAAAATCCAAAAATACACCCTACGAAGAGTTACATAAGGAAAAGTGAAATCTCTCTCCAAAGGGGAAGTTCAGCATGGTGCCTTATTACTAGAATTTGCTTGATCAAGTCACTCTTACATCAGGACCAGTCACGTGCGAGCCATGGGAACGTCATAGAATGTGCTGAAACTGCACAGTTCAGGCTATGTAAACAGGGTCCGAACTGGAGTAGACATGCCCAGCATGCGCTGTGTATATTGACCACCACAACACATACATATATTCAGTACTAACCGTCCATCTGTGTGCACAGTTCCTGTTGACTCCAATCCCAGCAGCTGTGAACAAGCCACATTTGCTGCAGTTGTGTTGAAACCATCTGAGCACAATTAATTCCACTCTTCATCCAACTCCAAGTCTTCCTGCTGTTGAATTGCCACCAACCAACCTCAGGTTACCTCGATTACTGTCACTGCTGTTCACAACTAATTTTAAAAATGAATAATAATATGGTGTGTATAATAAGATAAATGATAATATGTTTCAACTAAAAATATATACAAATGCATGTCTTTCACTTGGTACACCCTTATTAGTACTTTACATAATAATAATAATAGTTGATTACCCTTTCACATGCAGTACTTACTGCACTGAACTCCAGCAGCTGTAGCATTAGTGAGCAGTTCATCAGACGACAAGTAGTGAGATGTTGCTCACTTCCACTGCAAACTCCTGAGGTTCCCACCAATGCTGGTGATCCATAACTCCATCATGACCACCAATGCAATGTGAACAAATTACACATAATTATAGAAGTACAGTTTGTTCACTACATATTCCACCCAGAAAAAACATAGAAGTACACTTCAATTCAACACAAGCAGATGTGAAAGACACAAACCACTTACAACGACCCTTTCTTCACAACACGTGCTCCTTTCGTATCCCATCTGTCTGCAGGCAACGTCATCAGTGGCAAGACCGAATGGACTGTCACACAAGGAACCAATCCCATCCACTGCTAGGGTACCACTGGCTCCACCCCCACCAGTCAATAGTACTGCTCCATGCAATGGAACAGTCCAGTTAGTAGCTGGTATACAAATGAAATAGTTACAGATTTTGCAATATGTATGTCATGCAGTTTCATAATCTCATATACGAACACGTGCACAGTCAGTTCGATAATTATTGTATATACACACTGTGTGATAAACTTACAGCAGGTGAGATGGAACTGCAAGGAAGACGAAGAAGAAGCTCCCTCAGCTGTAGTGTTACAGTCTGTAATCTTCTGTTCTCCACCATTGCAGTCTACTGTAAGTCTTCCAATATTGATGGGACTGTCTGCAAAGATGGCAGAACTGCAGAGACAACAGCAAAAATACAAGTATAATATAACATATGATAAATTATACTTCCTACACATGACAATAGAGATTCTTTTACCTATATACATTAAATTTACATACATTTACATACATTTACCTATGTGTATACATTAGAATCATATGTTCTCATTATACCCACCCTGAAAGCACACAAGTGATCAATTATACTATATAACCCACCGGCCACATGTGACAGTGTATGTACCAACCCTGTACTATAACTTTGTATTGTGTTGAGTTGCACAGTGGTCCCCTTGTAGTATTATCCTTATTATCCTATTCTGACGTCATGCTGTTAGTCACATTCATGTACACCCACTTAATATTCTTACATCATATTGTACGCATGCGCAGTGGTATGTGTGCCTCGTGTTGTGCTGTGCCCATTGAGTTATCTCCTCCTAGTGACCAATTCATTATGCAATCCGTTGGGCTTACACACACAATACTGCTAAAATATAAGTGCTTTCATCATATATTATGTCAGTAGCAAACAAGCTGCAAGAAGATGCAATCACGTATATATATATATATATATAGCAATGTCATACAGCACTACAATATTATACGTACATATACAGGCCCATATACATTTGAACAGACTTCATTTGAACAATAAATGGCACAATAATACTTATAATGCACAATGTAGGTTTACACTGACCCAGCTGAATGCCAGCTCCTGTATCCAAGCTGTCGACACGCCACATCCAGTGACTCGTTGTCATATCGTAGCCCACACGCACATATCCCTCCCCACCTTCCACTTAGGTACACCTGTAAAACTCCAGTGTTGTTGGTAGCTCCTCCAACCAGTCTCAGTGACCCTTCTCCAGGGTTTGCCGAAGTCATCTCACATCTATCTTTGGTGCCATAGTCTCTAACAGGCTGAGCGTCATGGGCTGCATGGAGTAATACAGAAATGTTTGCATATTCTCATGGAAGTGCAGACTGTTTAAATCTATCATGTAAGTTAAGTCAATAATAGTATTATATTATGGCTGTGTGTATGCATAGTGTAGATGTGCGTAGGTTAGATGACACCAAAAAAATACAACCCTTGTCAAAGGACAATTACGTATCTTGTAGCTATAGATTGCCGTGACAAACCCCTGGCATTGTATTTACATATATAGACCACATTACCATAATCAGAATATAACTACAAAGTAATCATTACAACAGTATTTTAGTGGCTCTGGGGAGGAGTGAGATATTGTGTCAACTGTTTCGCACACTAGCCAATTGAAACTGTCTTTCCAAAGTTTTGGTATATCATAAAGCTACCATCATTAGGTCTTGTGAGAGACAAACTACATTACTAGTGCCATGTACTAAAGTCACAGCAATAGCAGCTTCCATTTTTACTACATCTGTATGTTTGTCGTATCCTATATTATTGTACGTAGCTGTCTGCAGTCTTTCCTTGCACTTGTATGGAGTATTGCAAACCTCATTCCTGGTGTCTGTGTGTATGATCATCTTAATTGATTGTACCTCATGAACACCTAAAAGACTCTGCTTGCCTTTGTATGCTGTTGTATGAACATTTGCAGTCAGCATTGTGCACTTATTGAGTTGAAAGTGAACCAGCACAAGGTCATCGAAGTTGCATGCATGAAATAATCACTATGCACAAAATCAAGAGTGCCAGCACCCCTGTGTGTGCACCCTCACCACATGAGATGCTGATGTAAGTGTTGCTTGAGCAAGTTTGGGTTGCTGTTGGAGCTGATGCCAAACATGAAGACAGGCAGGTAGATGAACTAGAGCAGCTCACAGACGTCAGCCACACGGGAACTGATTGAGCATATCTGCAAGAAACATTAAAGGCATACAAATGTGCATATTCTAAAGGACCATCTGATCCAAACTACTTACCGAACTGCTTGTCCAGTTCCTGATGAGTATCCCAGCTGTGGTAGGCAGATTGACATCCAGTGTACCTTCTCCACAGACTGCTCCCCACTGCCCACTAAAGTACACCTCTAGTCTTCCACTAGAGGGGAATTCCCCTCCCTCCAAACGCACTTGACCGGAGTAAGGCTGAGGGTACAGCTCACCTATGTATTACAGAACAGAAACAGTATGCCACATTCTGCAGAACATACGTATATTTAATTTAGAATACCATGTTACATAGAGAATGATGCTAACATGGTAGGTTGTGATTGCACAAGAAACTGTCAATCGTATCTTTTTGAGAGTATGCATTAAATATACAAAATATAATCTGGTTAATTATTACTATCATTGCCAGACCGTTCTCATCATCCTTAACTTTGCATCATTCTATGAAAGCATACAAATTGTAGAATGATATGCTTGTACATACTCACTGCATTGAACTCCCACAGATTCATATACAGCACAGTTGTGCGGTCCACGAAGTGCACCGTATGAACAGCTAAGGATGTGAGGTTCTTCCCCAGTGCAGCTCACATCATCCATGGCATGAATGCCACTGCCAAAACCAAACCTGTTTGAAAGTTGATCACATGACATTTTTGGTAACACAAAACCACATCAGTCAAAGACCATAGTTGCAAATGACCAACCTGCTGACAGGTGAATCACTGGTTGACATCTTATCAGGTCCATCCGTATCTTGATTGAAAATCCGCACAGGGTACCCCAGTCCAAGTTGTCTGCAGACCACAGCAGCCTCTCGCAGAGTGAAGAGATCATTGCAGATGGTGTACCATTGGCCAAAAAAGTGCATCTCCACTGTCCCAGCAAGCCTGGACGACTCAAACCCAGTCAGTCTTAAATCACCATTCATTTGGCCATTCACCATCATAGCTGCAAAACAGGTCCATGTACGTTGCCCATTCAACAGACATCAAGTTTAGGTCATCGGTTGTCATTACATGTGCTTAGCTAGTGGAGAAACGGAACCAAGTGCATGTAGGTACATGAGCAAGTGTGCATTTGAATGTAAAGTATGCATTAGCTGTAACATGTTGATCATGTCAAAATGTATGCTTGTCTATGAGTTCAATCAGTGCCACTTACAATGAAGTAACAATTACAAAAGAAATGGCAAGTGCAGTATTAACACACTGTTCGTATGTACTTCAAATCATCCCTCCACCCACACCCCACACACACATGCACACGTGGCACACACACCACTCGTTCCATTCAGGCAGCATATATATATACATGTGTGCTATAATTAAGCTATATGCACAACTTATATGAGGCCATGTAATATTATTATACTGTTTGCATATCTCCAGGAGCAGGTTGCTGAGTTTGTGGTCTACCCGTGAGCTGTGGCTGCACTTCACCCGCAATGCATGTATAATAATTATGCATGAGTGGACAGTCCATCAGGATAATAGACTTACAGAGCCATGTACAGTAATATAATATAGAAGAACTCCCCTAGTTGTACGGATTATGGCCACTGAACAATATAATACATGCATGAAATGTAAGCACACATGTATGGGCTGACTTGTACAGAACTTGTCATTTTTGGTCTTGTATCATATAATCTTACCATAAATTCTATGATTTCACTTGCAGTTAGCCAGTCATGTATAGATATATATACAATCGCTTGCTCACTGACTAGCTACAAGATCATAGTGGTCCGCATGCACAGTCATATGATTCAGAGTCAAGCATTCCCATGCATTCAATTTAATTCGCGCATCCATTCTGCTCTATAGAGAGAAGCATTCCGTGCTATACCCCTCATGCATCGTTCGAGTCAAAAGCTAGGCGCCGCGGCGTGTATATCTGTAATAAAATGCGAAACACCTTAGTGTGCCTGAACAAATTGACGCGACCGCGGCAGCTCACTGATCTAGCACTGCGCAAGTGCAGGCCTTCACTATTGAACAGACACGACTTACCTTGCCTAGCGAAGGTCACAATCAAGAGCAAGACAGTCCAGCGACTCCCTCTCCCCGTCCGATCCATTGATCATGCGTTACTTCCTGAATCGCTCACCCTGTGTGCTGCTGCGCGGGGATGGTGCGATTGGTATGATGCCACGTACGTACGTACATATTTACGTACCAATAATATATAATTATACGGACAGCTGGTAAATTCAATTGTGGCGGATTGTCTTCGGTCCATGGAGTCCATGACTAATCAGCAGAGTCCAATCTAAACGCTAAGGGCGTTAAAATTGGACCATACAACTGGCCAACTCAATAGGAAACTAATGAACTCCTGCACTAAAATTACACCAGACTGGATCTGGTGTAATTTTTATGCAGGAGTAATTTTGTGGTATATTTTTGTGTAATACGTACGTAGCTAGTAGCTAAGACAGCTACGTACTACGTATCTTAATTGACTGGCAGTTATAGGGTATCTGGTAGCTGCAGAGTATCACCCTCCGTCTCTCACATAACCTATATATCAATCAATCAATATACCCCTGTATACACTCATATACATGTGTGCATGTACGTGACCATATAATATCAACCAATCAATATGCTGTAGCCATATATATACAGTTGACTGCCTACAGTACGTATGAGTGAGATTACTGTGAAATACATCAAGTAGCTAGCCCTGGAGATGGAAGGGTTGACCAGCAGTTGATGATGCAAATCTCAAACTATTATAACAATATACTTTCATTTCGTTCAACACCCACACATGCAGCAGCAAGAACGTCTATATAGCACATCTTGAAGGTGAAGAGCCTGCTTTGTGCCCAAGTTAGGCAACAAACTGACTTGTTTACGCACTTTGAGGGACTTCAGTAAAGTGTGAGTTCTTGTGGTCATCAGATGGCTACTTGAATGGCTTGAGCACAGTTATCAGACTCCACCTGTTCGGCGATCATCAAGCAGTATTGCATTATCATTAGTATTGCAGCAAATATGCATGAAGTCATCACTTGCAGATGCAGATGTGCAAGCCAAGCCTATATAGCAGAAACTATACTAATACATTGTAAGTTTTGAGTCAGAGGAGACATGGCACAGCTTTGAAGGTGCAGTTTTGTGGATATCAAGATGTATTCATTTTGCCTGTTCTGCGCATCACCATACATCATGTGCATGCACACACACACACACACACACACACACACACACACACACACACACACACACACACACACACACACACACACACACACACACACACACACACACACACACACACGCGCGCACACACACACACACGCACACACACACACACACACACACACACATACACACATCAAACACACATGCACACACACCTAACACACATGCATGCACATAATTTTTTTATTATACGTACATATAATTAAGTGCTTGATGCACTGGTTATTACTGCACACATCTGAGCTGTAGCATGTTTGCACATTTCAATCTCTGCAATACACAATAGTCCAACATACATACCAGAACAGTCTCCTGGCCGTAGCAAGGCATTTAGAGTGAGTATAATAAAGAGGTCCTATCTTTATTCATGGTACAAACTTCCTGTCAACCTACAGCACCCGGCTAGACAATACCTCCCTATAAATTTGTCTCGTTAAAAACCACGATTGTTTGAGCTGTTGGTGAATCCATACTTTATAGCCAGTCATGGAGTCATTCCAACTAATCCATGAGTGCGCCACTCTGCATGATGAGACCCACTATAAGGGGAATTGCTGTCTGCACACAGCTCTATCTTTTGTTTGGGGTTACTGAGGAGCTGGTGATCACTGAATTAGACTTCAAAAAGAGTACAATCCATAAACCTCTAGGTGGCTAGGTATATAGTGGTGTGAGTGGCAGACCTGTCATATACTGTAATAATTATATAAAATATATTTGTGTCCTCAACTTGCATGTTCATCAACATTGTCGTGCTTCATCTCCAGATCACTCTATTGGATACTCCCTGTGTCTTCACTATTTCTGCTTCCAAATTGTACAATGGTCTCAGATTCTGAAACGAAACTGATACCGTTCTTGCTATTATCAGCCCACTTCACCTTGGCAGCTGCAGCACGGAATTCATGAAATATAGTGGGAAGTAAAGCATATAATTGCAAATGCAAACATATCAACGCAGAGGGATTTTGTACAGTAAGAATTTACACACCTGCATATATACCTTTGCAAACAAGTAGAAATATATACCTATTGTCAAATCTATACTGTTTGCTTGGGTGTATAAATATATAGGTATAGTGTATATCATCTACAACACATTGTCATACACAAGCGAAGGATAGGTACAAATAGTACATAGCAATCACTGACATATGATCCCTCCTATCTATGCATGCTTGCAGTCCTATTATTACTGAAGCAATGATGCCTTAGTTGCCTATATCACTTAATAACTCGTGTATTACTGTAACTCATGTCACTTGTAGCTGATGCAGCTCCTGCAGATGTTGGCACCTGTATAAAAACGAATGTGCCAATTACGTACATGATTGTACACACATACACACACACACACACACACACACACACACACACACACACACACACACACACACACACACACACATGTACACACAAATAAACACACACATGTGCACACATATACACACTTACAAATGTGCGCACAGAGCCCCCCGCCTTGTATAGGGTATAAACAGATCAACTAGGGATCCAACCTTCAGTGATAGTATTAGAGCGTCTGTTTGGAGCACTCAACCATAATTAACACCACCTCTATTTGCTCATTCCTATATAGTAAGTGGATATAATTATAGCTTAAGTGGCACGCATAATGTTACTCTACCTAGTGGTGTATGGTTCCCATGTGTGACCATACATGGACATGTACCCACTCCAGCACACATGTACACATGTCATATAATTGTGATTTCAGTCAGTCATATATATTTGACAATGCTCTGCTTAGCCTAGTCATAACTCATTAAGGCAGTATATACCAAGGACTGGCATGTGTATATTATATAATTATATACATGCATGGACCTCCCCTATAGCTCCCTAATGCACGATTGTCAAATGCAATACAGCTAATTCAATATATTACATGTATGCATTACTTATAGGCACACAGATTGGAAGGCTTAGACAAGAAGACTGTGGGCAGGCCACATCGTGCTTAGACACAACTGCATGTTCTTATATATAGTGGGACCCAGTGACCAGCATTCAAGCCTGTTATATTGATTAATACGTGTCTGATGGTTACTACGGAACCTGCCACCAATATGTTTTATTTATATTATGTAGATGAATAATACACACACACACACACACACACACACACACACACACACACACACACACACACACACACACACACACACACACACACACACACACACACACAACACACACGCACACACACACACACACGCACACCAGACAGACCACACACAGCAAACACACAACACACAGCAAACACACAACACACAGCAAACACAACGCACAGCAAACACACACCACACAGCAAACACACAACACACAGCAAACACACAACACACAGCAAACACACAACACACAGCAAACACACAACACACAGCAAACACACAACACACAGCAAACACACAACACACAGCAAACACACAAAACAACGCACACACACACAATAAACACACGTCTAGACACACATCCACGACACACACTCACACACACACACACACACACACACCACACACACACACACACACACACACACACGCACACACACACACGCACACACACACAAATGATATGCCAGTTTCCTCTTGTGATCTCCTCTCCCTGGTGTATATAATGCACTTGAGTATTAAATAAACCAATGGTTATTGATTTGGTAAGTGAATGAAAACTTTAATGAATGAGTTGAGGCAATTAGAAGCACTATAGTGGAACCACAAATGTGAATAGTTTCAGCAGACTAGGACATGGGCATTCAGCAGCGTAACCATGGTGAATAGTGTGGCCTAAGGGGATGGTGGATAGGAAGGAACAAAGTTGTACTGTGCATTATACTATTAATTCACTTAGCTTAACCCATTGGGGTGTATAAATATATTAATGCAATATTGGTTAGCTCTAATATGCTTCCTCATTATGGCTATACAATACGCACTAGCAATTGTAATATGTGCTTACGTACATGTAGCACAAGGCATAATGTCTCATCCAATCTATCAATGGGTCAAGAGGTGTACCTATGTAAGTACATATGCAGTAATCATATGCATATACGTACACCTACTACTGTGTGTATGTATGCTATCCTTCGGCCTAGAATCAATTGTACTCCTCTGTGGCTGAAAGTCTCAACAAGGATATTCAAAACACTTGAAGAGCCCAGTGTGCTTGACCTGTGTGTGAAAAGGAAATAATTTCTGACTGCTGTTGCAATACCGAGCAGTGATCAAATCATAAACTAAATAGCAGTAACAAAAATAGCTATAGACTCAAGTGGTCAGGTGCATAGTTACTGTACTGCAAGTAAAGCGACATGTGTACACGTTCGCAGAATAGCAGTGCACAAAATTAATCACAACAGAGTCAGACTTTTATATCAAATGTCTTATTCAGAGATTGGCCATATCATTAGAATACTGTACATACTGTACGTAACAGGAAGAATTTAGTTCTTAGCCAGCGTGTGCACATTGTCATGCAAGGAAACGGTTCAAAATTGTGTCCATTTTATTGTAGAATGATGGCTATATAATGTGTAATAATTAGCATGAGCATACTCTGTATGTTGCCAAATTAAATTAAGAGTATAACATCATAAATTACTGTCTCACCTGGTCAGTAGAATATAGCATTGTGTATTTCTTCCTGACGCATGCTCCCCATCTAATGACACACCGTTCCAAAGGCTTTTCAGTCAAACCATTACAAGTCTGTTGACACCCACTGGGGATTTCCCTCGGTGAATCGTTGTAGTAGCATGCCCTGCAGGAGGTTACCTTGCAAGCCCCCGTGCAGCTGCCAAACCCAGGCCTGTGCAGAACACACACACACACATTGCACGTAATTGAACACAATGTATTATAACTAATGTATGAGCACACGCATGCCTACGTGTGCAAACACAAGTATGAAGATACATATTGACAATAGCAGAACACACACACACACACACACACACACACACACACACACACACACACACACACACACACACATCATGCTATATAATTACATAGTTATAGTGTAAACACTCTACAAGATGCAGATGCACATGCAAGATCATGGAGATATACGTACATACATATATGTGCCAGTCATGCAATAATAACCATGAACAATTCTATTTAAAATATGTACAATAATATACATTTTCAAATGACAGAGGTAACCACAAAGTCTCACAAAATGCAGTTCAATAGGGAAGTGTGCATACAGTGTATACAGTGTATACAGTACAGTGAGTGATATACATACTATACCTCTCACTCTATAGCATAATATATAAGTGGAATTACATGCCTGCCTCAAGTTAGTGGTCACATGTCACTGCGTGCCTGCAGTACTCACAAGCTGCACACTTTGACCCTGTTTGCTCTCTTACTGCAGTACTGGTGGGTGCAGACAGGTGGACACTGCAAGCCTGCATGACAATGAATACCACAACCACACTCAAATCAGTAAGTATAACATACACCGACTGTTAAAGGCAGAATATAAGTTGTACTGTATGAAAATGACTTTTGTATAATGATAATATGACACATCCATCTGACTCATGGTTGCACAGGACTTAGCTTAACAAAGTCATCATGCTCTGTGTGTCAACATGAGATACTGGTACATGGTAGCTACAGCTTCATGCAAGGCCTGCTACTACAACAATTGACCAAGGGGAATTCCCAGTGGGTGTCAACAGAGTGAGAATGGTTTGGCTAACTGAAAGACTTCTAGAGAGGTGTTTCGAATTGTTTTAATGAAGAAGAGCTGGAAACAGATTGTTTTCTATTAGTGCACTACAGACACGCTTTTGAGATCCACCAAAAGTGTGATAATGCTCTCTGTCTGTGGCTCTTCTGTCCATCTTTGTAGAATGCTCATATCCGGCGGAAGATACAACACACAAATACATATGAATGTGTACATGTTTTTCATTCTTATTTATATTATGCAATTTCTACTGAGGTTGATTTGTTCGCACAGAGAAATAGAGACATGTACCATAAGGCAATAGAAATGAAGAATAACAACACCAGTGGAAGCACATACATAGCATCAATGGTAGGCAACACAGTGTACGGCATGTCCAAAGTCATAATAATTCGTCTTTAGTGCAGTAGTGGAACAAAACCTTTTCCAACATTCTATAGCACTCACAAGATGGTACACTCCCATTCCAATGTCCATCAGCCTGGCATGTTCTCTCAGCTGGTCCATTCCGTGTGTACCCTGTGTCACACGAGTACCTTGCTACATCACCAAAGGAGGTGCCTGCACTGGTGTTCACACGGCCATTACTGGGGGCTTCAGGCTGGCCACAGGAGACTCCTATACAGCAAGGTTGTCAAACATATACTGTATATGGCACATACATGTACAACTAATAAATAATGATGCACCACGCAACAGGCAAGATTAAGTTGAATATTATAGATTCATCAATTCCAAAGCCATATTATGTGTATCTATGTATGCCGTATCTATATACACCATCAAATCTAATGTGCCTCCTATAGAGCAATTACATCATCTACTTCCCAGGGGTCGTTCCAAGTGCTTGGTGTGTAATTCTAACTATCATATACGCAAGTGGCAGGCAGAGTGTGACTGTGTGTAACAAATATTCATGCTCTGATGAGTCACTGCTTCTGCACAGAGTATGTTGCTTGGAGGCCCCGGGCCTGTTAATCATCAATGGGCAAGGATGTGACAGTGTTAGTGTCATATATAAATATGTATACAAGTTTTGTAGTGTCCAATCAGTGTCTATGGAACTCAGCACTCTGGATAATCGCATCCTTGAGGTTGCAATGTGTGCATTGTATAATATGTATGTATGGGATGTATCCCTGCCAAGAGACATATAAGACCTGTTATATATAAGGCTTAAGAGACCTGTTGTATCCCTTGGCTTTGTGTAAGCACTGGCGTCTCGAAAGGATATGTAAAGGGTCGCTCACTCATTTTAAAAGTATACTTAAGGTAGCAAATGTTCACTCACTTTCACAAGTTGGTACAGTCCAACTCCACTGTCCATCAGCCTGACATGTCCCAGTTGGTACAAACACGTAGCCTTCATTACAAAAGTACCTTGCTACATCACCAAAGGTGCCTGCGTTAGTGCTCACACGACCATTACGGGGGGGATCAAGATGACCACAGGTTATTACTGCAGAACAGAGATACCAATAATGAATCAATGATAACATGCACAAATCGCTAACATTATACGTATGTCCTACAATTCATGCAAGTGCAGCTAAAAGCATATAATACTATAACAATGAAGAAGGATAAAGGATGGGACCACTCCAATCTCTCACTTTCACAAGTTGGTACACTTCCATTCCACTGTCCATCAGCCTGGCATGTTCTCTCAGCTGGTCCATTCAGTGTGGACCCTGTGTCACATGAGTACCTTGCTGCATCACCAAAGGAGGTGCCTGCACTGGTGTCCACACGGCCATTAATGGGATCACCAAGCTGGCCACAGGAAACACCTGCAGTAATTAACCAGAGAATGTGACCAAGAAACACATTTTTTAGCGTGTTCAGTGGTAACCACCAATAAAGGACATTGTCGCACTCTAACATCTCACTTTCGCAAACAGGCATAAGATCGTAAGCTCTGCAGGTAGGGTGCTAACTCACGTTCACAAGTTGGCACACTCCCATTCCACTGTCCATTAGCTTGACATGTTCTCTCAGCTGTTCCATTCAGCATGTACCCAGTGTCACATGAGTACCTTGCTACATCACCAAAGGAGGTGCCTGCGCTGTTGTCCACACGACCATTACTGGGGATGTCAGGCTGACCACAAAAGACTCCTACAGAAACATTCTTGAAGTAGTAACAGCTTTGTAGTTTTATATACTCCATTTTGCTGAAGTAGGCTTCCGCATCTGGCCGGCATGTATACAATTGTCAGTAAGTGTTATACAAGCTGGTGTGTAACTTGTCCAAGTTCGCCAGCTACAACTACTGTCCTCAAGGCATGGGTTCTAAGTGGTCGCAGCATTGCAGCCTGCCCATGACCATATATATATGGCGATTGGGGACGAAGAATCATGGCCACATCGCTGGCTTGCATGGCTGAAACTCCGCGTTAGGGCATAAGCTATGAGTTCAGGCGCCGGGTCGTGGCTCCTTTTCTCCAGTCGCTACTTTCAAGCTGTGTAGTTGCCAAACTTGGATAATGTATACATTTGTTTATATATGCATTAAGCAAATTTGGGTTGCAATTGAACAAACTAGCTATCTATAAGCAACTTACAGAAATGCTGAAAGGAGTGGGGATGCCATTTGTTGGTACATATTATATATAGCAAAATTTGGTATACCTAATTGAGGATATTCCATCCGCGAGTTCAATTCAATTCAATCACATGGTATGTACTTTAAAGGAGTTTACATGTGTACGCACATGTCAACATGAAAATTATGTATATGTATGGGTCAAAACACACATGCAGTATAATATAAAACTGCTGTGCAGAATGCACAGATGTGTACTGTAAGCAAAGGGTTGCTTGCCATTCTGAGGCTTTTGTGGTTATAATTTCAACAAGTGCTTCTCTCTAATTCTCTGCATGTACATACATGAGTCATAAATGATCAAGAAAAATTAAAAATTCTTCAACACAGATATTGGTGTATGGTATTGAGAGTTGGAACTTACTTTCGCACATTGGTTCCTGCCCACTCCACTGCTCATTGCTCTGGCATATCCTGTTGGCACTGCCTACCAACTGAAATCCCGTTTTGCATTCATACTTCACAGTGCTATTAAGAGTGGTGCTACCATTAACCAGGGTGAAGGTCCCATTGGGAAAGGTCTGTGGAGTGCCACAATCAACCACTGGAGTTGAGAGGTACAATAGGACAAATTTGTGGCAATTTTGGAGGTAACACAGCTCACACAGGTTTGATACCGCAGACAACAGAGTGAGAATGCACATATCGTAACAGCACAGTTGACTCTTTGCTTGGCCATTACTGTAGCTTTCCACAAGAAACTCACACATTTTATGTCAAAAACAATATTAATCTGACATACATCCTATAATTATTTTCAATCAAGACTGTGTATGACACTGAACAGTGGCAAAATAGCATTTTTGATGGGCTTTATGCACCTTTGCCTACAAGAGCTTCCAAGTTTAACTATCATTTTATATGCTAGTCCTTTTTCTGTTTACACTGATTATATATACGCGTATGTAAAAAATGTACATAGACTGATTACATCGCCGTCATTGTGCAGGCATGGTGTGGCAGGATAAATAAAGTTTGGCACTGACTTTGCCTACCCTTGTGCACCAGCCCCTGCTTTTTACTAATGAAGAAAGCAGCGGCAAGGAGCAAGCTAGTAAATGCAGACGTTAGGGGTTGATGCATGATACTAGATTTGTCTGAATGTGCTTGCTTGATGAGTCAATAATTGACAGAGACAAAAAGAATCACCTGCCAGAAGAGCGGAATGTTTTTCCAAGTCATACATACACAGACTTTGTAGCTAAACCCAGCATAGCTAGCAGAAAGGCTTCTGAATAAATTAGCTAGCTAGCTATATAGCTATATATAGCTAATAGCCAAACATACGTAAAACTTTTAAGTGATTAAGAATGTTAAAAAACATAGAAACACGTGGTGAGATCTCAGTAATTAGACATTTCTAAATCCTTTTCGGTGTAGGTGAACTTCAAAATAAACCCCTCAAAACGTTACATCAAGAAAAGTATAATCACTCTCTAAATGGGGAAAGTTTGGCTCCTTGTAACTTGGCATGGAAGCATTGAACAAACCTTGCCTACATGGAATGGTTATAATACTACTTTAGCTCACTGAATTCACTCTGTCATGGCCGTAGCTCTAAAACCCGAGACCTATATCACGATCTTGTAAATCACTAGTACTAGTCTAACAGGGTGGCCATTGACACATTACATTTGTTGAATACTCTGATTTACATAGTAGACGCCATTCTTCGTACACATATGTCCCTCGGGTACCAAAGCATCTGTGAGTCCGCGTGTAGATACTTCTATACATGCGAATAGAAGTGTTTTTGTCCAAACTAGCTCATATATTATATATTTGTGCTAAGATCGCCCCATTAATAGAATTTATTTGATTAAGCCAGCTACCACGTTTAGGGGTAAACCCTGCAATTTGGCACTGGTCTGCACTATGAGTGAGCTGTAATCAAACCAATTTGACAGCTTGCATACAATATACATACATACTGTGTTACATTACCCCGCTCACAAATAATCATTGCATATAGCAGAGATATCATGCACAGAATGCACACATAATATTCTCGGATTATCGTTAAAGACAGTACACTTCCTATCATCAGCTTAACAGTTTTTAATAAATTATCACAAGCTGTGCAGGCAGGGTGCTAACTCACGTTCACAAGTTGGCACACTCCCACTCCACTGTCCATCAGCTTGACACGTTCTCTCAGCTGTTCCATTCAGTGTGTACCCTGTGTCACACAAGTACCTTGCTACATCACTAAAGGAGGTGCCTGCACTGGTGTCCACACGGCCATTACTGGGGATGCCAGGCTGGACACAGGAGACTCCTACAGAAAAGTTCTTGAGTAACAGCTTTGTAGTTTTTACTCCATTATGCTGAAGTAGGCTTCAGGATGTGGCCGGAATGTATACAATTGTCAGTAAGTGTTATGCAAGCTGGTGTGTAACTTGTCCAAGTTCGCCAGCTACAACTACTGTCCTCAAGGTATGGGTTCTAAGTGGCTGCAGCATTGCAGCCTGCCCATGGCCACATATATATGGCGATTGGGGACGAAGAATCATGGCCACATTGGTGGCTTGCATGGCTGAAACTCCGTGTTAGGGCATAAGCTATGAGTTCAGGCGCCGGGTCGTGGCTCCTTTTCTCCATTTTGCTACTTTCAAGCTGTGTAGTTGCCAAACTTGGATAATGCATACATTTGTTTATATGTGCATTAAGCAAATTTGGGATGTAATTGAACAAACTAGCTATCTATAAGCAACTTACAGAAATGCTGAAAGGATTGGGGATGCCATTAGTTGGTACACATTATATATAGCAAAATTTGGTATACCTAATTGAGGATATTCCATCCGCGAGTTCAATTCAATTCAATCACATAGTATGTACTTTAAAGGAGTTTACATGTGTACGCACATGTCAACATGAAAATTATGTATATGTATGGGTCAAAACACACATGCAGTATAATATAAAACTGCTGTGCAGAATGCACAGATGTGTACTGTAAGCAAAGGGTTGCTTGCCATTCTGAGGCTTTTGTGGTTATAATTTCAACAAGTGCTTCTCTCTAATTCTCTGCATGTACATACATGAGTCATAAATGATCAAGAAAAATTCTTCAACACAGGTATTGGTGTTCTGTTTGCTACACAGTCAGTCATTGAGAGTTGGAACTTACTTTCGCACATTGGTTCCTGCCCACTCCACTGCGCATTGCTCTGGCATATCCTGTTGGCACTGCCTACCAACTGAAATCCCTTTTCGCATTCATACTTCACAGTGCTATTAAGAGTGGTGTTACCATTAACCAGGGTGAAGGTCCCATTGGGAAAGGACTGTGGAGTGCCACAATCACCCACTGGAGTTGAGGGGTACAATAGTACAAGTTTGTGGCAAATTTGGAGGTAACACAGCTCAAACAGGTTTGATACCGCAGACAACAGAGTGAGAATGCACATATCGTAACAGCACAGTTGAGTCTTTGCTTGGCCATTACTGTAGCTTTCCACAAGAAACACATTTTACGTCAAAAACAATGTTAATCTGACATACATCCTATAATTATTTTCAATCAAAACTGTGTATGACACTGAATAGTGGCAAAATAGCATTTTGATGGGCTTCATGCACCTTTGCCTAACAAGAGCTTCCAAGTTTTAACTATCATTTTATATGCTAGTCCGTTTTCTGTTTACACTGATTATATATACGCGTATGTAAAAAATGTACATAGACTGATTACATCGCCGTCATTGCGCAGGCATGGTGGGGCAGGATAAATAAAGTTTGTCACTGACTTTGCCTACCCTTGTGCACCAGCCCCTGCTTTTTACTAATGCAGAAAGCAGCGGCAAGGAGCAAGCTAGTAAATGCAGACGTTAGGGGTTGATGCATGATACTAGATTTGTCTGAATGTGCTTGCTTGATGAGTCAATAATTGACAGAGACAAAAAGAATCACCTGCCAAAAGAGCGGAATGTTTTTCTACGTCGTACATACGCAGCACTTTGTAGCAAAACACAGCATAGCTAGCAGAAAGGCTTCTCGATAAAATAGCTAGCTATATAGCTAGCTAATAGCCAAACATACGTAAAACTTTTAAGTGATTTAAGGGAATGTTCAAAAACATAGAAACACGTGGTGACATCTCAGTAATTAGGCATTTCTAAATCCTTCAAAATTTTTAATGAAAATCTTTAATATTCTAGTCTTATATTATCTAGTAAGAGTCTCTGCATGGGTTTGGTACACTTTGTGTCATGTAGTGATTACATTGTTGTCTGAGTTTCTAACCTCGACTGCCACGTGTTATTACTCTTAATTAACTGATACACTTTTCAGGTCTGAATCTATCCAATTCAAAGTTATAATGGAGCAGCAGAATGCAAAACAATAACAAATACATGATGTACTCAGCTCTAACTTACGGCATGATCCCAGTGTGCTGTATGCCACAAAACGTCCAGAAATGTTGGTGCAGATGCACGTCCAAGTGCCCAACACATCAAAGCCGAGTAGACGTTGATCAGGGTTTGCAACTGGTGACATTGAGACAGAGCTCAGTGTATCTCCTGCTGTTTGTACTGTGATTTTAGAGCCAGTGGGATCATTGATATCAAGTACATTTGTCCCGTTAGGGGTAGTCATAATGCAGTCATAGGGGTGACTTGTCCTTGTCTTTGGAGCACACATGATGGTGACAATGTCAACAGTCACTCCTGGCTCAACGCACAAGTCACAACCTACATCCAGGTCCACAATAATGAAGAAGTAGGTTGTATCAATTGGAGGTGGTGGGGTATCACACTCAAGAACAGGTAAACCTATAGTTGGAGGGAGACAATTAGTGTGTATAAAATGGTGGACAAAAACTTTGCAATCTGGCTACTCAAGTTCAATTCCATGCAGAGATAACTTTATTTGTAGATAAATATTACAGTAGAATAATTATTACAATGAATAATCAGTATTAAATTAAGTAGAGGCTCCAAGAGCACAAACATAATTGGGGCGAGCCTGAGCAAGCCCTGCAATAGCTAAGTTGTATGGTTCTAGTTGCATGCATGTATGTATTGTACGTGCGATTGACCATACATCCATTTAGACCTCAGGTACCAAATTTATATATGCCAGGACCAAACTGGTAATGTGCAGTACTAAAATGGCCACCGTTACGTACGGATTGCATATTTGCCATGGACAGCTGAAAATGAGTAGGTATGCGGACAACAACAATTTAGGGCGACCTCCCACATGTGAGAGAAAAACACTTCTTGATTGATTGATCTACTGAGAATCACCTGCACTGCCAAGAGCATTTACAGTAGCCTCCTTGGCTTTTTTGCTAATAACTAACCAAATTTGTGGAAAATAGCAATTTGCTTGGTGATGTAATACATGCACAGAAGCAGGACAGTAAGTCATGCATGTGGGACATATCCGTTATGTAAGCAATGTGGCTTCTGGTGCATGAAGAAATTGACCTATGAATTTCCTAATTTCTTCCTCAAATCAATTCTGAATACACAGTATTCCGCAAGAAAAGATACCCTCGCCTTTCTAGTTTCCCTCTGTGTATAGCAATTGTGTAGTTTGCAAAATCACGGCAATACTGAGCAAAATAAAAATCACAAAATGTTGATGTGGGCTTAGAGGAAAAGGCTGAGGGAGAAGTGACAGGCACAGCGAGATGCACAAACATGCTGTTTAAGTTTTCGATGTAAGTGAACTTCAAAATAAACCCCTCGAAACGTTACATCAAGAAAAGTATAATCTCTCTCTAAATGGGGAAAGTTTGGCTCCTTGTAACTTGGCATGGAAGCATTGAACAAACCTTGCCTACATGGAATGGTTATAATACTACTTTAGCTCACTGAATTCACTCTGTCATGGCCGTAGCTCTAAAACCCGAGACCTATATCACGATCTTGTAAATCACTAGTACTAGTCTAAGAGGGTGGCCATTGACACATTGCATTTGTTGAATGCTCTGATTTACATAGTAGACGCCATTCTTCGTACACATATGTCCCTCGGGTAACAAAGCATCTGTGAGTCCGCGTGTAGATACTTCCATATATGCGAATAGAAGTGTTTTAGTCCAAACTAGCTCATATATATATATTTGTGCTAAGGGAGCCCCATTAATAGAATTTATTTGATTAAGCCAGCTACCACGTTTAGGGGTAAACCCTGCAATTTGGCACTGGTCTGCACTATGAATGAGCTGTAATCAAACCAATTTGACAGCTTGCATACAATATACATACATACTGTGTTACTTTACCCCGCTCACAAATAATCATTGTATACGTATAGCAGACAGATATCATGCACAGAATGCACACATAACATTCTCGGATTATAGTTAAAGACAGTACACTTCCTATCATCAGCCTAACAGTTTTTAATAAAGTTTCACGAGCTGTGCAGGCAGGGTGCTAACTCACGTTCACAAGTTGGCACACTCCCACTCCACTGTCCATCAGCTTCACACGTTCTCTCAGCTGTTCCATTCAGTATGTACCTTGTGTCACACAAGTACCTAGCTACATCACTAAAGGAGGTGCCTGCACTGGTGTCCACACGGCCATTACTGGGGATGCCAGGCTGGACACAGGAGACTCCTACAGAAAAATTATTGAGTAACAGCTTTGTAGGTTTTACTCCATTTTGTTGAAGTAGGCTTCAGGATGTGGCCGAAATGTATACAATTGTCAGTAAGTGTTATGCAAGCTGGTGTGTAACTTGTCCAAGTTCGCCAGCTACAACTACTGTCCTCAAGGCATGGGTTCTAAGTGGCCGCAGCATTGCAGCCTGCCCATGACCATATATACATGGCGATTGGGGACGAAGAATCATGGCCACATCGGTGGCTTGCATGGCTGAAACTCCGCGTTAGGGCATAAGCTATGAGTTCAGGCGCCGGGTCGTGGCTCCTTTTCTCCAGTCGCTACTTTCAAGCTGTGTAGTTGCCAAACTTGGATAATGCATACATTTGTTTATATGTGCATTAAGCAAATTTGGGTTGTAATTGAACAAACTAGCTGTCTATAAGCAACTTACAGAAATGCTGAAAGGATTGGGGATGCCATTAGTTGGTACACATTATATATAGCAAAATTTGGTATACCTAATTGAGGATATCCCCTCCGCGAGTTCAATTCACATAGTATGTACTTTAAAGGAGTTTACATGTATACGCACATGTCAACATGAAAATTATGTATATGCATAGGTCAAAACACACGGTATAATATAAAACTGCTGTGCAGAATGCACAGATGTGTACTGTAAGCAAAGGGTTGCTTGCCATTCTGAGGCTTTTGTGGTTATAATTTCTTCTTGTGCTTCTCTCTAATTCTCTGCATGTACATACATGAGTCATAAATGATCAAGAAAAATTAAAAATTCTTCAACACAGATATTGGTGTTCTGTTTGCTACACAGTCAGTCATTGAGAGTTGGAACTTACTTTCGCACATTGGTTCCTGCCCACTCCACTGCGCATTGCTCTGGCATATCCTGTTGGCACTGCCTACCAACTGAAATCCCGTTTTGCATTCATACTTCACAGTGCTATTAAGAGTGGTGCTACCATTAACCAGGGTGAAGTTCCCTTTGGGAAAGGTCTGTGGAGTGCCGCAATCAATCACTGGAGCTGAGGGGTACAATAGTACAAATTTGTGGCAATTTTGGAGATAACACAGCTCACGCAGGTTTGATACCGCAGACAACAGAGTGAGAATGCACAATATCATAACAGCACAGTTGAGTCTTTGCTTGGCCATTACTGTAGCTTTCCACAAGAAACTCACTCATTTAATGTCAAAAACAATATTAATCTGACATACATCCTATAATTATTTTCAATCAAGACTGTGTATGACACTGAACAGTGGCAAAATAGCATTTTTGATGGGCTTTATGCACCTTTGCCTAACAAAAGCTTCCAAGTTTACCTATCACTTTATATGCTAGTCCTTTTTCTGTTTACACTGATTATATATACACGTATGTAAAAAATGTACATAGACTGATTACATCGCCGTCATTGCGCAGGCATGGTGTGGCAGGATAAATAAAGTTTGTCACTGACTTTGCCTACCCTTGTGCACCAGCCCCTGCTTTTTACTAATGCAGAAAGCAGCGGCAAGGGGCAAGGGGCAAGGGGCAAGCTAGTAAATGCAGACGTTAGGGGTTGATGCATGATACTAGATTTGTCTGAATGTGCTTGCTTGATGAGTCAATAATTGACAGAGACAAAAAAAGAATCACTTGCCAGAAGAGCGAAATGTTTTTCTACGTCGTACATGCGCAGCACTTTGTAGTTTGGTACACTTTGTGTCATGTAGTGATTACATTGTTGTCTGAGTTTCTAACCTCGACTGCCACGTGTTATTACTATTACGTGATACACTTTTCAGGTCTGAATCTATCTAATTCTAAGTTATAATGAAGCAGCAGAATGCAAACGATAACAAATACATGATGTACTCAGCTCTAACTTACGGCATGATCCCAGTGTGCTGTACGCCACAGAACGTCCATAAATGTTGGTGCACATGCACGTCCAAGTGCCCAACACATCAAAGCCGAGTGGACGTTGATCAGGGTTTGCAACTGGTGATATTGAGACAGAGCTCACTGTATCTCCTGCTGTTTGTACTAGGATGCGATGAGTGGGATCATTGATATCAAGTACATTTGTCCCGTTAGGGGTAGTCATAATGCAGTCATAGGGGTGACTTGTCCTTGGAAAACACATGATGGTGACAATGTTAACAGTCACTCCTGGCTCAACGCATAAGTCACAACCTACATCCAGGTCCACAATAATGAAGAATTGGGTTGTATCAATTGGAGGTGGTGGGGTAGCACACTCAAGAATAGGTGGACCTATAGCTGGAGAGAGACAATTAGTGTGTGTAAAATGGTGGACAAAAACTTTGAAATCTGGTTACTCAAATTCAATTCCATGCAGAGATAGCTTTATTTGTAGCTAAACATTACAGTAGAATAATTATTACAATGAATAATCGGTATTAAATTAAGTAGAGGCTCCAAGAGCACAAACATAATTGGGGCGAGCCTGAGCAAGCCCTGCATTAGCTAAGTTGTATGGTTCCAGTTGCATGCATGTATGTATTGTACGTGCGATTGACCATACATTCATTTAGGCCTCGGTACCAAATTTATATATGCCAGGACCAAAATGGTAATGTGCAGTACTAAAATGGCCACCATTACATACGGATGCATACTTGCCCTTGACAGCTGAAAATTTGTAGGTGTGCGAACAAACACAGCAAAGATTTAAACTATCCCACACCACAATGATAGAGGCAGCAAGAGAGAGGATACTGATCTCTCCCTCTGAATCAATTTAAGGTAGTAGATACAGCTAAATGCTTCCTTTAGGGCACATTACTTCTGTACATGCAATTCCAAGACTGTATAACCTACCACCCCTATTATGACAGATGTGATTGACAAAGAAATTGTACAGTTACTTTCTTGAGCATTCATGTAGCAAAGACAGATTTCAGCGAGACGTTTTGACCTTGAGGGTCTCATCAGTTACAAATAACGAAGACCCTCGAGGTCGAAACAGATATATAGTTGGCAGCAGCTCTCCGCAGCGGAGTTCCAAACCAGGCGGAAGGGAAAGACCAAGAGCTGGGCTACTTTGGAGACGATCTGTGCGCCCTAGCCGACAGGGCATTCCCAGACTGGGGGAACAATGGAAAGCAACATATCACGCTGCAGCATTTCCTGGCAAACTTATGAAGCCCCCAGGTGGCATTTGGGGTACATCAGAGAACGCCAAAGATGGTGGAGGAAGCACTGAATACCACCTTGGAATTAGAGTTGTACCTGACGCCTAGTAGTGGGCCAAGTAGAGTGGCTCAGATGGAATTGAGAAAACCGATATCCAGGAGGCCATTGTCGCGGCTGTGAAGTTACCGCAGGATGCTATGATGGACCTGATGTCCACGTTAGTGGACCTGCTTGATAGACTACAAGCCAGACCCATGTGACCAGACAGTGAATTGACGAAACCCTCGGCTGGCATTGCCACAACTGCGGACAGGAGGGCCATTTCTGGCGAGGATGTGCCAAGCCGAAACAACAGGGAAACGCCAACCGCTCAGTGTGAATGACCACACACTGAGGGGCACTGCAATGGCCAACTATACGCACCACACAGAAGCCCCCTGGGTGGAGGATCACACACTGAGGGGCCAGGACATACCCAACTCCACACATTTCCCGATCAGGGATACTGCTCTACAGGTGATGATCGTAAGCCCCTTGTCGTCATATTATCTGAAGGGACAGTTGGCAGGTCAACACAGCAAGATCTTGGTTGATACAGGGTCACCTTTGTCCAGACAGACCAGTGGGAGCATCTGGATGCACTGAGCCAGCCCTCAGCTGTGAAACAACTATACGTTTAATAGCAGTTGTCAGAGTCCTGCTGTCACTGCATGACACAGCCTGTACACACCTCAAGTTAGGTGGAAAAGCCTTCCCAGTTGAAGTGACTGTGGTTGACAATATAACAGCAATAGTGAATTAACCCTTTAATCACCAAGGACGCATATACAGTTATGCATCAAAAAATTGCATACGTGTATGTGCCAATGATGTATGTGTCAAGGATAAAGACGTGCACTTTCACAGCATTTTCGGCTGCCATGTAAGGACAAATGCTTTGAGTATTTCATAGCAAATTCAGTATTTCTCTGGCTATCTTTTGAATGGTATATATCATCTCTCTTGAGTGCACATGCAAAGCGCAATCAGGCGCAGAACTTCGCCAGAAGTTGCGCAAGGCTACGAAGCATCTAGCTACGCAAATAGATAACCGCAAAAGAGGTGGCAAGTTGGTTAGAGGCTAGCTGTAGAGCTATTACATCTCCTAGGATTGAATTACAGTTGAATCCGTACAAATTGTTGCACTATAGTGAATGGATTCGCGCACGTTTGTGGCTGTTCTTGGAAAGAATGGCTTTCTATTGTTTTCGGCGTACACTGCTCCAGTAGAGGCACTTCCAGGAATCTGTTGCCACACTTTTGTCCCTGCCTCGTGCGGATGTAGTTAACTTTAGCCCTACCTCTCGTTGACGCCAAGTGGAGCTGCCATGTTCACTTCTCGATCGACTTGCATGCTCTCCACGGATTTCTCTGTGCTCATGAATCGAAGGAGCACCCCATCCCAGGAACAATTTTGCTCTATAAATGTTGCCTGCACCACTCCAGATGAGTGGAAGAGAGAGCATGGTGTGTGTGTGTGTGTGTGTGTGTGTGTGTGTGTGTGTGTGTGTGTGTGTGTGTGTGTGTGTGTGTGTGTGTGGCTAGTGTAAGATTTGTGTGCTTCTGTGTGGTTTGTGTGCTTGTGTGTAAAGATGCCACGTTTCGAGTCCTAACATTGTCTGCACATGTGCATGTAAGCAGTTGTGCATATGTAGTAATATGTGTGCAACTGTGCATGATAGATTTTGCAGATTCTGTATAAAATGTGGAGTGTGGTGACAAAGCCCACAGTATGGTATACGTAGGTGTGATTGATCTGATTGTTATGTGCATGTGCGGGCATGTGCTAATGTTGTGAGTGTTGTTAGGCAGGCCAGTGATATAAGATTGAAAGGTCCAGTGGGTGTTATAATAGTGTGGAATTGAATAGTCGGCTGCACTGCAATGATGAGGGCCGAAAGCCTGAAACATCCACTTGGATGTCCGCACTTCGTCAAATTTGGAAAAAAGAAAGGGGAGGTATATTATAATGGAGGAGGGAGTGGAATGATAAGGAGAGGATGTATATATATGTGAGCATTTGTGCATAGCTGAAAGTCTGGTTCGCAACGGTTGCATTGATTGGGATTTGTACTGCCTCTTGATGTCATGGGATTCCCAACAGGGTCTACAAGCAATTAAGCATGCAACAGATTGTCTGGAATGAGCTACACTTTACTCCCATTATACGGTGCATGCATTTAAAAAAAATTAACGTTCTACGGGTGTACTACACCTATGGCTACGGGCGTGCTATGCTTACAGCTACGGGCGTACTAGGTCTAAGGCTACAGGCGTACTACGCTTACGGCTACGGGCGTATCACGGCTACAACTACGGGCGTGCTGCAGGCGTACTATGGGCTTGCGGCCGGGTGTAAACTAACCTCTGGTCACTACAATCGTGAAAGGTAAATTGACGATTGACGGAGGTATGGCCTCTTAGACGCTAGCGTAGCTAGCCAAACCCTTCTTGCCTCCATTTTCGCCTTGCGAACGACTTTACCACGAAAGTGGAGGCAAGGAAGTGGTCGTGCTATGCAAGGCTACTCAGATGCTAGCACAATTCAACCACTGAAAGCTGAAACTCCGAGGAATCGTTCAATCGCAAGTGCATACGTACATAGCTATACTTCGTATGCCAACTGAGCTATGATTGATACGGGCGTACTAAGACTACGGCTACGGGCGTACTATGACTACGGCTACGGGCGTACTACGACTGAGGCTACGGGCGAACGTACGGGCGTACTACATTAACTTTTTTGCTGCGTATACCGTACATAGGTACCAAAAATATGACGTACAATAAACTCACAGCAGACACAACCCACTCAAAGATGGGCTCTCAATATTGAGAGCATGATAAATACGATGATACAGAGTACAGCAGATATACACAGCCTACTCTGAGATGGGTCCAATCATGCCCAGAGTTACCACAAGAACATACAATGCACACTCGAGGCAGATACAGCTCAATCACAGATGGGTCCACTCATGCCGAGAGTAACAACAAGAACATACAATGCACACTCGAGGCAGATACAGCCCACTCACAGATGGGTCCATTCATGCCGACAGTAACAACGAGAACATACAATGCGCACTCGAGGCAGATACAGCCCACTCACAGATGGGTCCATTCATGCCGACAGTAACAACGAGAACATACAATGCGCACTAGAGGGAGATACAGCCACTCACAGATGGGTCCACTCATGCCGAGAGTAACGAGAAGAACATACAATGCACACTTGAGGCAGATACAGCTGCCCACTCACAGATGGGTCCACTCATGCTGAGAGTTACTACAAGAACATACAATGCACACCAGAGGCAGAATGGCAGTATACAATAAAACTTATGGCAACTACAACCCACTCAAAGGTGGGTTTTCAAGACAGACTCAACCAACATTGATGGGTTCTACAAAAAGATGAGCTAGAACATGTGCGTCTATGGCTACAGGAATATATATCTTATACCACAAATTAACAGCTGGCTATGTTGCTATGTTTCGTGGCTTTCTTAGCTCTTTTCCACTCCTAACTCATGATTTGACTGACTTTCAAACTAGTAAGCTGATTCGTAAACAGACAACAGCCTAAGTCGTTGAGTATCTCACAAATGGTGGACAACCATGGACTGTGTGCCGAAACAGGCAATAACCTGCGATAGAAACTTGAAAAAAAAGCTGAATTGCAGGCAAATGCCACGCTCTTTCTTGTTGATATTCACAGGATGATGCATACGAAGCACGGCAATGTTCATGGCAGCATGAAATTACGATAGTACACTTGACCCATCCATAAGCCATGTGGGAACACATGGCAATCTCGTTCCATACTAGTACATGGGTATTGTTCACAAGCGGAATGGTACCCGTATATTGTCACCATTTTCGCTGTGCAAGCTACTTGGGATTGTGAAATCTCGCACCAGTCCGTATTGCCACCAGGATGATGGTCAGGTTGAGCGATTCAATCGTACCCTTTTGGACATGTTGGCCACCTCTGCAAAAGATCATCCTTGCTCTTGGGAGCATCACCTGTGGAAAGTATGCTTTGCATACATCACGAGTATATACTCCACGACTAGGTTCACCGCTTTCTATCTGCTCATTGGGTGACAGGCTGTCTTACCTGTGGACTTTATCCTCCCAGCCTAAAAGAGTGTGATCCAATCTGAGTATATTGTTTATCTCACGTAGTCCTGGTGGATGCATATGAGCATGATCGGAAGTACACGGGAATGCGGTAGCAACGTCAGAATGAGCTCTACGATAGACATGTACATGGCCAGCTACATGGCAGTTGGAGTTGAGCAGGGAGTTGGTGTGGCTTCACTAGTCTGCAGTACCTCGAGCCTCCTCCAGGAAGTTGCACCACTCCTGGAGAGGTCCGTACCGTTTTCTCAAGCGGCTGTCAGACGTCAACTACAGGATCCAGCACATAGTGCACCCAAGGAAATAAATGGTCATACACCTTGACCGCCTGAAGTCATGTCATTTGCCTGCCACGTCTGAGGAAGGACATCAACTGTCTGGTATCCCTCTGGATGAGGATGGCATCCCATCTCCAACGCTTCTACCAGGAACCACCTTGGACATGATTCTAGGTGAGCTAGAGGACACAGCTGGTGGTGCTACTCAACAGCATCATTTCCCAACAAATTCTGGAGTCCCCAGTCCCCACCATGATCAGGATGCCATGCCTGACACCCCATGGTGCTATCCAACCCATGCTCGTCAGAGTCCCAACCACTATGGCAATTTTGTCAGTCACTAAATCGGGGACAGTTTCTAATTGGAGGGGGCAGAGTAATAGTGCTGCTGTGACAGTGTATTAGTGCTGCTGTGACAATGTGTTATAATTATATCCATTTAGTACCTGTTGAGTTATTTCCTGTACTGCCATTTACACCTTACCTTGTTTAGGAAGTAATACTACCAATCCTGTATTATTAAATTACATCCACTTTGAACTAAGAACCAACCCCTGTGAGAATTGCTGTGCTGTTGCATATTCATACTTCTCATCTACTGATTCTTAGTATACATATATATGAGAACTACCCTTTCTCATGCCTGAGCCAGCTGAGAATCCCTCACTTCATACATATATATAGTGTTAGGTTCAATCCTTTGTAAGTAGCTAGCTAATCAATTTGATCTCATGCAGAATTATTGCTGACCTGTCTACTGCACAATACGTATGTGTTCTGTCATAGATTATCTCACATATGTGGATAATCTGTGGTTCTACAGTTTCCAAAATTACTAAACTTAATACAAACTTTACCTTTAATACTGCCAAATCACTAAAATAATATTACCTATATAAAATGCTAAATTGGTACCTGCTAAAATTATTAGCTTAGGTAAGGAATACTTACATTTTGGTATAGCAAATTGCACAAAATTCTATCAGTAACACTTGGTGTTAAGCAGTATTGAGTAGGTATACATTACTATCTGTCTATTTAAGTAACTTATAGATGCCGTTGTCATGGTAACAGGCGTCTATTTCATGACTCTGGTTCTTGAAAACACCCAGCCATACTTCACATCGTGATCTAATTGTGATGAGCGATGTTCACGTCCAGTAGCGACATGCGACATTCCTACCCATTGGGCAACTCTGGCTCTTGCTCACACTGAATCTTAGGGTAAAATGTCGGACGAGGCTGGAGCATGTAACTTGTGCTTGTACTAGTCTTGCATGTGAGACTAGGAGCCATCGCAGAACACCTCTTTACCGATGCGGAAGCACTTCTTCCAAGCCATTCTAGTAGGGAAGGCTCGTTACTACAGACGAGGACATCATCAAGAAGACAAGCTAAGTGAATGATTGGACTAGAGAATGGTTTGGGATCTATATAACTTTGGCATTTAACTATACCTTAAACATGAAATCTCCTGTGATGTTTCACTACAGCCAGTCATTCAAGTTTTGGAGATGGAACTCACTTTTGTACAATGGTTCATGCCCACCCACTGCCCATTTCTCTGGCAGATCATGTTGGCACTGCCTACCAAATAATGTCCCATTCTGCATTCATACTTCACAGTGCTATTAAGAGTGGTGCTACCATTAACCAGGGTGAAGGTCCCATTGGGAAAGGACTGCGGAATGCCACAATTAACCAATGCAGCAGGGAGGTACGTATGTAGTCATTTAAAGCTAGGTTTGTGCAAATTTGTGGCCAAATTGTGGAAGTAACACTGTTTACTCACTTTCAAGCATCAGGTTAACAGTTTTTTATTCTTAGTCCAGTTAAGAGCTGTAAGTACCACTAAGGCAATCAACAAGCATATTCATTGGATTGAATACATATAAGTTATACAAATAATTTATACAGTGCAAACATAGCGTGCTAACTCACGTTCACAAGTTGGCACACTCCCATTCCACCGTCCATCAGCCTGACATGTTGTCTCATCTAGCCCAATCAACCTATAGCCTTTGTCACATGAGTACCTTGCTACATCACCAACGGAGGTGCCTGCACTGGTGTCCACACGGCCATTACTGGGGATACCAGGCTGACCACAGGAAACGATCACTGAAATGATCTCTGAAAGTGGGCAATTTATGGATGGCGAAATATAACTTGCTTTCACACAGGTTAGCTGTCACAATAAATTTCCCTGAAAATCAACATATATAAGATGTTCTTACACATTTTATACAAAGTTGAAGGCATTGCTAAGTGCTGTTATTCAAGCTGCCTAAGTGGAACAGATTGATAATTAATGAATGACATGAAACAATTAACAGTTTTGACAGAATACCAAATGAACTTATCGTATCGCATACATTTATACATGAGTGTGCTCAGTTCTCTGTTTGAGGAAGGGGCCGGGGATATGACTGTGGGTGACCCAGTGACTCTAGTAGACAAGGCTTTGTGACAAAGCGACAACTGTTACTACATCAAGAGCTCCTTCACATGTGTGATGCGTGCATGGGATATCTGTAGGAACAGGAGCGCTGAGGAATAGGTTTGAGGTGGCTGGGTAGCAGCTGTACAGGCCTTGTGTGTTGAGCTAAGGTACTGGTTCTACAGATTTTCAGTGTAAGAAATGTTCTGGGTACAGGGGACATCAGTGCAGGGGATACATTACTTCATACTGCTCTATCTATCCATTACTATTTGGAAGTACAAGGACTCACTGTAACATTCCAATGCTATGTCTGAGGTACATAGTCTCGAGTCCACTGAATAATACCAACAGTCATACAGTCTAGCCTCTGTTCCAATGCACCTTTGCACAACCACTGTTCCATTGTTGGTGTTACCGTACCTATTCATAACAGTAAACAGCACATTCATAACAGCCAACATTTGCTAATGATAATATTAATGACAGTTGATCTCTTATGTGGGACATATCCATTATGTAAGCAATGCTCAGTGCACGAAATAACAATACGTACTGAGCGACATAAAAATCACGAAATGTTGATGTGGGTTTAGACAGAAAGTCTGAGGAAGAAGCGATGAGCACAGCAAGATGCACAAACATGCTGTCTAACTTACATGTAGGCGAAAGGCAAAAAAACTTCAAAACGTTACATCAAGAAAAGTAAAATCTCACTCCAAAGGGGGATGTTCGCCACCTAGCAACTCGCCATGGAAACATTGAGCCTACGCCGCCTACATGGAATCATTAGTACACATCTTTAGCTTACTGAATTTGCATTCACTGTGACCATGACTCTAACACCCTGGACCCACATTGCAATCTTGTAAATCACTAGGCATAGCCTAACTGGGTAGCCATTGTCACGTGACATGCTCGTGATTTTTGTAGGGGTGTGATGTCGCTGACAATGTGGACACAGGCACGAGCAAATGCAACTCAAAGCAACAACAAACTTTACACTGCACAATCTACAACTCAACGGCTCCCATGCAGCACAGCACTAGTACATCATCCGAAAAACGTGGACGTGACTAAGGTGAGTACACAGCATATATACCCTTGATCGATATTACAGTGTATCACCTAAACACATCCTAATGATTACAAAATGTGAGTCTGAGTGCGTGTGTGTGTCCAATCATAACAATTCCTCCCCCCTAAAGAAAAAACATAAGTCAATAGTAGCGTCCGCTCAACACCTATACCGCTCAGGTGGAGCTCTTGTACGGGAGGGATGACGATGTGCTGATGGCTGTGACACCGATGGGCTTGGCCCTGCAGGCAGTGGGCCCCGTTGATTGGCCTGCTGCCCGCTGCTGCAGAGACGCTATCTGGTGTAATGGTGGTAGGCTCCGATGACCTTGCTTGCAACACAATGTCTTCCTCCGTGAAGCAACCTTGTGCTCTTGCCGCCAAACTCCCAGGTGTCTGCTTTGCCTGCTGTCTGTGTTCAGGGAGCCGTTTCCTGACATGGTCTACATGTCGCTTGATCACTCGGCCATCTGTGAGCCTCACCAGGAATGACACCGGCCCCTTGGCCTTGAAGATACATCCTGGTAAACACATCTCTCCAGGACGAAAATTGCGAGCATAGACTTGCTCACCATTGCTGAACACTCGATTGTGGGCATGCAAGTCATGTTGCTCCTTCTGCCATTGCTGTTGTGCTTCAACCCGTACTGTGTAATCTGGAAGTAGCAAGTCCAAGTGTAAGCGACACTTCCTACCAAACATGAGCTCAGCTGGTGAAACACCAGTCGTGGAGTGAGGTGTGATTCGATAGGAGAAAAGGAACCTTGCAATACGATCAGTGATTGTAACATTTATCACCCGTTTGAACCCATGCTTGAAAACTTGTACAGCTCTTTCAGCCTGCCCATTTGAAGCTGGGTGGTACGGTGCTGTAGTTATGTGCTGTATCCCATTCAGTCTGAGGAACGCGCGAAAGTCCTCACACATGAAACACGAACCATTGTCGGTGACTACTGAGTGTGGCAACCCTAATTGAGCAAATGTGGTTCTCAGTTGTTGTATGGTTACGTTAGCAGATGCTGATGCCACTCGAAACACCTCCATCCATTTGGTGTGTGCATCAATTAACACCAAAAACATCTTGTTCTCAAGAGGACCTGCGTAATCCAAGTGGATTCGAGACCATGGACGGCTCGGCCAACTCCATGGGTGCAATGGTGCTGATGGTGGCATTCTTCGAGTTTGCTGACATTAACCACAGGCACCAGCTACTGCCTCAATGTCTGCATCCAACTTTGGCCACCAGAAAAAAGAATGCGCTAGACTCTTCATTTTGGCCATGCCCTGGTGCCCTGAATGCAACTCCTGCAGCAGCTGATGATGACGTGCCAGTGGCACAACCACTCTGGACCCCCACAGAATGCATCCTTCATGCGTCGAGAATTCTCCTCGGCGAGTCCAAAATGGTGACATGGAGGGCTCGGTTGGTTGAACATTTGGCCATCCTCTCTCTACATATCGCACCACATTTGACAGTAGTGGGTATCTCCTTGTCCATCCCTTGATCTGGGCTGCCGTGACAGGGGTATGCCATAAACTCTCCATGAGACGCACAACCTCCACTGGCATTGGTGTGTGTGGTGGTTGATCTGGTAGTGGTAGTCAGCTCATGGCATCAGTGTTGCCATGCGATGTGGTGGGCTTGAACGTGATCTGGTACTCGTACATCGCTAACGCTAGTGCCCACCTTTGAATTCGACCAGATGCTTGGGGGGACACCGGCTTATGTGTACTGAACAGCGAAAGCAGAGGCTTGTTGTCAGTCTGAAGTGTGAATCGCCTCCCGAACAAGTATGAATGAAATTTCTTTACCCCGAAAACAATGCGAGTCCTTCTCGCTCGATTTGTGCATATCGTCTCTCCACGAGTGTCAGTGTTCGCGAAGCAAATGCGATGCGACGTTCTGAGCCATCCGGCATCTGATGTGACAGGACCACCCCAATGCCATAGGGAGATGCATCACAGGCTAGCAGCAACTTCAATTCAGGATCAAAATGTGCAAGCACCTCCGAGGACACCAGCAGCCTCTTGGAGGCTTGAAAAGCTCCCTCAGATCTCTCATCCCAACTCCAGGGGGTGTTCCGCTTCAGCAAAGCATACAGTGGAGCCAACACAGTGGAAAGATTTGGAAGGAACCTGCCATAGTATGAAAGGGGACCCAAGTAGGCCTTCAGCTCCGACACACTACGAGGTCTGGGGGCTTGAACTACTGCTTCCACTTTGTCTGGGTTGCAATGCAAACCTTCCGCATCCACCCAATGACCCAGGTAGACAACAGAAGAGGCCATGAATGCGCACTTGCTCCATTACAATCAAAGCCCTGCCTGCTCCATGCGGTCCAACACTTTCTCAAGTGTTGCCAGATGCTCTTCGTCCGTCCTGCCCATGACCAGGATGTCATCCAGGTACACCACTACTCCATCAATGCCTTGCAAGAGGCTCTCCATCACCCTTTGAAAGATGGCTGGAGCCGCTGATACCCCAAAGGGTAACTGGTTGTACCTGAAGAGGCCTTTGTGCGTATTAATTACCACATATGGTTTTGATTCCTCGTCCAGCTTGATCTGCTGGTAAGCTTGGCTCATGTCAAGTTTCGTGAAGGTCTTTCCACCCGCAAGTGTGGAGAAGAGATCCTCTAAACGTGGAATTGGACACTGGTCAGGCTTTGCAATCTGATTGACGGTCATCTTGAAATCTCCACACAGTCGAATGGACTCCCGGTCACTCTTCAGCACTGGGACAACTGGTGCTGCCCACTCCAAAAACTGGATGGGTTCCACAATGCCTTCCTCTGTCAAACGCTCTAACTCCTCCTCAATCCTTATGTGCATGGCGTATGGAACTGGGCGCACTTTGCAAAACTTGTGTGTTGCCGTAGAATCTACGTGGATTTTGGCCTTGCACCCTTTTAGAGTACCTAGCCCGGGCTGGAACAGTGCTTCTTTCTGATTAAGCATTCTCTCAAGCTGCTTGTGCTGACACTATGGACTTAATCCCAATCCAGGCATATGTGCTGTAGCCAGTCTCTTCCAAGAAGACTTGGCCCCTCACCTTCACCACAATGAGTGTGAGCCTGGCATCTTGGTCTTGGTACTGCACCTTCACTTCAAGGTACCCCAGCACCACAATAGGGTCACCTGAGTAAGTGCGCACCTTCACCCGTGACTCTTGGAGCTTCCTCGAAGGCCACAAACGCTTCTATGTGGCAAATGAAACCAAAGAAAGTGAAGCCCCTGTGTCAATCTCCATTGGCAGTGGTTGGTTATCGACCACCACAGTGACCACCCATGGTTTCCCACCACCACTTTGCAATGTAATAAAATTTAGGTCTCTTCCTGGTCCTGCACCTGCTGAACTTTGTGACTATGTTGGCCTTGGTTGTGGGGGGACTGGCTTCCCCACTCCTGCAAACGGCTTTCAGGTGCCCCACCTTCCCACAAAGGTGACATGTTGCATTCTTAAATCGGCACTTAGCAGCAGTATGCCCTTTCTTCCCATAGCGGTAACGGGACAGATCACCCTTTTGTGAACGCTGCTGTGGGGGTGCCACCTGATGGATCTCCTCTGGCGACAACGTACTGCTCAGATCCAATGTGATGTCGCCGACAATGTGGACACAGGCACGAGCAATTGCAACTCAAATCAACAACAAACTCTGCACTGCACAATCTACAACTCAACAGCTCCCATGCAGCACAGCACTAGTATATCATCCGAAAAACGAGGAAGTGACTAAGGTGAGTACACAGCATACGTATATACCCTTGATCGATATTACAATGTATCGCTTAAACACATGCATCCTAATGATTACAAAAAGTGAGTCTGTGTGTGTGTGTGTCCAATCATAACAAGGGGACATGCATAATTTTCTGTACACGCATGGCCCTCTAGAAACAGTAGCAAAGCGTCCATGAGTCTGTGCACAAATTTTCAAGCACATTTATAACAGCCAACAATTGCTAATGATAATGGCAGTTGATCTCGCATGTGGGACATATCCATTATGTAAACAATGTGGCTACCACACATGAAGATTTTCGCCCAAGAATTTCCCTCTTCTCCCTCTCAAATTGAGGCAGAAAACAGGGTATTCCATATGAAACAATAGCTACACCTTTTTAGTTTCTCTCTGTGTAGCAAATGGGTCAATGCTACACTCGCAGTGCACAAAATCACAGCAATTCTGAGTGACATTGAACAAACTCTGCATACGTTGATACATTAGATCACATCTTTAGCTAACAGGACTCGTATTCACTGTGACCATGACTCTAACACCCTGGACCCACATTACAATCTTGTAAATCACTAGGCATAGCCTAACTGGGTAGCCATTGTCACGTGACATGCTCGTGACTTTCGTAGGATACACCATTTTTGTACACACTTCGCTAGAAACAGTAGCAAAACCTCCATGAGTCCTTGCACGATTTTTCAATATGGAAAAATCTGTTCATGTCCAAACTAGCTCATCTGTGCAAAGAGCACCATATAACTAAAATTCGATCAAGTTATGCTTAGATCATGAGCAGTCACGTGCGTAGCCACGAGAGCATCAAAGAATGTGCTGAATGCTGCTATGTAAACAGGGCCTGAACTGAGTGGACTGTCCCACATGCACTGCGTATATATAAAGTGGAACATTGAGAAACACAACATGTACATTAACAGTACTTACCGTCCATCTGTGTGCACAGTTCCTGTTGACCCCAATCCCAGCAGCTGTGAACAAGCCACATTTGCTGCATCTGCACTGAAGCCATCTGAGCACACGTGAGTCCACTCCCCATCCAACTGCATCTGAAGTCTTCCTGCTGTTGAATTGCCACCAACCAACCTCAGGTTACCCCGATCACTGTCACTGCTGTTCACAACTAGTTTTAATGATGATTGATAAGATGTTGTAAAACTTCAACTAAAAACAAAATAATAATATACAAATGCACGACTTTCACTTGGTAGACCCCTTATTATTACTTTCCATATATAATAATAATAGTCAATTATATACCCCATGCACAGTGCACACATCCAGTACTTACTGCACTGAACTCCAGCAGCTGTAGTTGGAGTGCCTGAGTAGTTCATCAGATGACATGCAGTAAAATTTTCTTCACTTCCGGTGCAAACGCCTGAGGCTTCCACCTTGAATGCCGGTGACCCATAACTACATCATGGCAAACAAGTAAACACAAAAGTACTCTTAATACTCCACACAAGCAGGTGTGAAAGACACAAACCACTTACAATGACCCATTCTTCACAGCACGTGCTCCTTCGTACCCCATCTGTCTGCAGGCAACGTCACCAGTGGCAAGACTGAATGGACTGTCACACAAGGAACCAATCCCATTCACTGCAAGGGTACCACTGGCTCCGCCCCCACCAGTCAATAGTACTGCTCCATACAATGGAACAGTCCAGTCAGTAGCTGGTATAAAATGAAATAGTAAAAGATCTCCAATATGTATGTCAGTTTGATAATTATTGCATATACATACTGTGTGATGAACTTACAGCAGGTGAGATGGAACTGCAAGGCACATGAAGAAAGTTCCGCAGTTATAATGTTACAGTCTGTAATCCTCCGTTCTCCACCATTGCAGTCTACTGTAAGTCTTCCAATATTGATGGGACGGTCTGTAAAGATGGCAGAACTAGAAAGACAACAGCAAAAATACAAGTATAATGTAATATATGATACACATGACAATAGAGATACTTTTACCTATATACATTTACATACATTTACCCACATGCATACATTAAAATCGTGTTCTCATTATACCCACCCCGAAAGCACACAAGTGATCAATTATACTGTATAACCTACCAAATGTGACAGTGTATGTACCAACCCTGTACTATAACTTTGTATTGTGTTGAGTTGCACAGTGGTCCCCTTGTAGTATTTATTATCCCTATTATCCTATTCTGACATCGTCATGCTGTTAGTCACATGCATGTACACCCACTTAATATTCTTACATCATATTGTACGCATGCGCAGTGGTAAGTGTGCCTCGTGTTGTGCTGTGCCCATTGAGTTATCTCCTCCTAGTGACCAATTCAGTACGCAATCCGTCAGGCTTACACACAATACTGCTAAAATATAAGTGCTTTCATCATAATTATATTATGTCAGTAGCAAACTCGGTGCAAGATGCACATTATTGGTATGCACTGACCCAGCTGAATGCCAACTCCTGTATCCAAGCTGTCGACACGCCACATCCAGTGACTCATTGTCATATTGAATCCCATCTGCACATATCCCTCCCCACCTTCCACTTCGGTACACCTGTAAAACTCCAGTGTTGTTGGTAGCTCCTCCAACCAGTCTCAGTGACCCTTCTCCAGGGTTTGCCGAAGTCATCTCACATCTATCCTTGGTGCCATAGTCTCTAACAGGCTGAGCGTCATGGGCTGCATGGAGTAATACAGAAATGTTTGCATATTCTCATGGAAGTGCAGACTGTTTAAGTCTATGTTAAGCCTCGTCAAAGGACAATTACGTACAATGCATGTGGGCACTCCAAAAACAGGCAAAGGGTGTATATACACACTGAAAACATATGATGTACAAATGAAATGGTCATTTACAATGAATATGCCTCATGCACCTCAGACGCAGCCTACATAATTACTCACACGATAACATGGACCAGACTACGTAGATTGTCTGAGCTAGGTAATGATTCTTACCAAATGATGATGTCATACTTCAAAGGCACCGCTGATGCAGTAGCAGAATACTGCACTGCAGTAAGTTGTCTAAACGCCTCTAACACTTTTTACAGCCCCTTATCACCTGCTTATCATCTGGCAATATAAACAAACACCTTCTTTATCAATTAACACCTGTGCTCATCCCTTGTGCTAGTCCAGTCTGAAAGGTTCACGCTGCGAGTCGACATAGAAAGGCCAAGTCTTCCAAGCCTTCTTGCAGCAAAGACAACAGCCTGCCACCCACCAAGCGGATTGATTTCACCATGGTGGATGATGACTTCGAGGAGTTGCAGCGCAGGTTCGTCCCTATAGAAACGAATGCAGACGCAAAGAATGCGTGAAGCTTTTCAAAGATTGGGCCAGCGCAAGGAACCATCACAGCAGCTCAACCATTGAAAGGGTGAATGACATTCTTCTCACTGACACTGCGCTGCAACTCCTCAAAGTCGTCATCTACTATGGTGAAATCAAACCGTTTGGCGGGTGGCAGGCTGTTGCTTTTGCTACGAGAACACTTGGAAGACTTGGCCAATCTACGTCGACTCAAGGCTAAGTACCAACTGCAAGTCTGCAACCCACAATCCGCGCATTCAACAATTCAAACTACCCGCGCATTTTCAAGGCTGCTATTTTTGGTAAACCACTTACTACACACAATATTATACCGTACGTACATGGCAGTGGGTGTAAAACAGTTGAGTTGTTACGTCATCGTCAAGATGGCGGAACCACGTCTCGTACCTACCGAGGAACCCAGCAACGTCAGCGTTCACACTGGCAAGTTTGGAGGAGATGGATGAGATCGAGGACGGAAAACCATCCTGGGAGATGAGCTGGCGATTCTTGTAAGTAACATACGAGGCCTCCAACAAGGAAGCGGGGAGTTAGGAGTAATGTCGGCTGAGTACGGTAGACCCCACTTCTTGTGTCTAAAAGAAACACACCTAGATGCGGAACCAGACACCAGCATCACCCCAACAGGATACATCGTCAAGGCGAGAAAAGATCGTAGTAAGCACGGTGGAGGAGTCATCATCATCGCTCGAGAGGACATCTTGTGTGATAACTACCCCGTGTCGAAATACTACGTGCACGAAAAGGCTGAGACGTGTGCGATAACTGTCCCGGGTGTAGCTAGATTGGAAAGCCTGTAGAAGACAACTACAGAAAGACGTACACAAATAATTAAATGAACTAACTATAATTGTTCCCTGTTATTCTTTACTATAATTATAATATTATGCATTCATCCACTATTCTGTACATCAGACTATTAAATTTATCCTAGTTTTCTTCATCAACTGCTCACTCCCTGTAAATGGTTTGTACTATTGTATAAAAAAACATACAGTAATTACATGATTGGCTACCCAGGAGCTGCGCACATAAGTATTCCAGTAATAAGCTCATTTTGTAGCTATTGATTGCCATTACAAAACCCTGGCATTGTATTTACAGATGTATAGACCACATTACCATAATCAGAATATAACTACAGCAATATCATTACAACAATATTTTGTAGCTCTGGGGTGGAGTAAGATATGTCAACCGTTTCGCACACTAGCTAATTGGGAGATATCTGTTCAAAGTTTCAGTATAGCATACGGCTACCATCATTAGGACTGAGTCTTGTGAGAGACAAGAACTACATTATTAGTGCCATTTACTAAAGCCACTGCAATAGCAGCTTCCATTTTTACTATATATACGTAAGTTTCTAGTATCCTATACATATATTGTACATACGTAGCTGTTTGTGGTCTTACCTTGCACTTTTATGGAGTGGTACATACCTCACTTCTGGTGTCTGAGTGCATGATCGTCTTAATTGATTGTACCTCATGAACACGTAGAAGACTGTGCTTGCCTATATATGCAGCTGCGTGTCTTTGTATGCTGCTGTATGAACGTTTACAGTCAGGATTGTCATGTGTGTACTTATCAAGTTGAAAGTGAACCAGCGAAAGGCCATTGAAGTTGCGTGCATGACATAGTCACTATGCACAAAATCAAGAGTGCATGCACCCTTGTGTATGCCTGCTCACAGCATGAGATGGTGATGTAAGTGTTACTTGAGCAAGTCTGGGTTGTTGTTGGAGCTGATGCCAAACATGATGACAGGCAGGTAGATGGACTAGAGCAGCTCACAGACGTCAGCCACACGGGAACTGATTGGGCATATCTGCAAGACATCAAAGGCGTACAAATGTGCATATTCTAAAGGATCATCTGATCCAAACCATTTACCGAACTGCTTGTCCAGTTCCTGCTGGGAATCCCAGATGTCTGCAGACAGTGGTAGGCAGATTGGCATCCAATGTACCTTCTCCACAGACTGCTCCCCACTGCCCACTAAAGTACACCTCTAGTCTGCCACTAGAGGGGAATTCCCCTCCTACCAAGCGCACTTGACCAGAGTAAGGCTGAGGGTACAGATCACCTATGTATTACAGAACAGAAGACAGTACAGCCACGTTCTGCAGAACATATATTTAGACCATGTTACATAGAGAAAGCTGCTAAAATGGTAGGTTGTGATCACACAAGGAACTGTCAATCATATCTTTTTGAGAGAATGCATTTTATGCATGCACAAAATATATTCTGCATAATCTATTTATATCTGTGCCATACCTTTCATACATCATACATCATCTTTAACTTCTGTGGATATATATGCATTAAATATACAAAATATAATCTGCATAATTATTACAATCATTGCCATTCTCTTCATCTTACTTTGGATCATTCCAGGAAAGCATACAAATTGCAGAATGATATGTACATACTCACTGCATTGAACTCCCACAGATTCATATATCGCACAGTTGTGCGCTCCAAGTGTAGCGTATGAACAGCTAAGGATGTTAGGTTCTTCCCCAGTGCACATCACATCATCCATGGCATGAATGCCACTGCCAAAACCAAACCTGTTTGATTGAAAGTTGATCACATGACATTTTTGGTAACACAAAACCACATCAGTCAAAGACCATAGTTGCAAATGACCAACCTGCTAACAGTTGAATCACTGGTTGTCCCTGGCATTTTATCAGGTCCATCCGTGTCTTGATTGAAAATCCGCACAGGGTACCCCAGTCCAAGTTGTCTGCAGACCACAGCAGCCTCTCGCAGAGTGAAGAGATCATTGCAGATGGTGTTCCATTGGCCAGAATAGTGCATCTCCACTGTCCCAGCAAGCCTGGACGACTCAAACCCAGTCAGTCTTAGGTCACTATCCACCTGGCCATTCACCATCATAACTGTAAACCAAACCACGAAAGGAAAAGACATCCACAGAGACAGTTAAATAGGTAGGGATAACAGTAAAATTATATATGATTAGCAAAAAAGAGAAACACTTGCATAGTCTTTGAGGGGAAGACATTCCATGATCCTGCATATTATGTATCATTTATAATTATATACGTTGCTGTGCGATCTGCTTACACCTTCTTTTTCAGAACTTAGCATTACTACACAGAGGTCATGTGGACATGAACAAACTGGCAACAATACTTGCTACTAGTTATACGTAGTTACTTGACTACACACATTTTACGATGCATATTTATATAGCTGGTTACTGCACCCTGTGACGATAACATTAGGAATATATGCACTATTGTTTATTATTGGTGTCTAATGTAACTGTAACAGTAATATATAGCAAGCATGGAGGACTTACTGAACAGCTACACTATGATAGCAATGACATGTACAAGAGAAAAAAGGGCGCCAAGTTGCTCACAGCACTTCCTGCACCAGAACATGAATTTGCACTCCATAAGGGTACTAGGCTTGTTGAATTCACACTTCTTTAAAACACGCCGAGAATGCACACTCCGCCCAATATACGTGTAACATTGCAGTTGCTAGCGTATATAAATCCCTTCCGCCGGAATCTGCTCTCTCGCCGATCTGAACAGCTATAGCTATATAGATACAGCTGCGTGCATGTACTGCGACTAATTGCAAAGCACTTAGCTAGCGACAACGTGGCATGCAATTAGCTAGTCACGACCGCCACCAAGACGGGCATAGAGACCTCCATGCGGAGACTTACCTTGACTAGCGAAGATCAGAGCCAAGAGCGACATGGCCCAAGGAGTCCTTCTCCTTGGCCACTCCATCGTGCGTAACTCTGTCGTATGTGAATCGCTCACTCGTGTGTTGAGTGGACAGTCTGATTGTGGTGCTCGTGCGAGCAAATATATACGTAGAAGATTACCAGACATGACATAATTCCACTTGTGGTCGATTACATAACTGCTGACAGTCCAATCCAGGCCAATAGCTATGGAGCTATTCACAAAATCTGTCGATCCTAACCATTAGATAGTCATTAACCTGATTTTCTAGATCAAATTACATCCCGAATCGATGCTGTAACCATATAATAATTTTATATGCAAGCAGCTTCCTCTTCCCTACAAGCTCCCTTCACTATATAGTACAGCCATGTGGCAAGTCTCACCATACCATACTCATCTTTATGAATCATGGCTGTGGAAAATTGAGACTGTATAACCTGTCTACATGATGCAACATTCAGCTATGTATGGCACTATGATTAGAAGAAGTTTGTGTAATGTAAAATGCTTTCTAGTCACATGTGGGTGCAAGAGTGCTGCATTTAATCATGTAAGCTTCAGTTTCATAGGAAGGACTGACTGTGTGTATGTATGTGTGCACGCATCTATATGCTTGTGTGCGTATGTGTTTGCCACTTTGTGTGGTATGCTATGTTACAAGCTAGAGACAAATATATAGGCAAAGCATAAAGATATATTGGCAGTGTCAAACTTTAGAGTAAGGAATAGCTGCAAGGCCAAGAACACCTAGCACAACTTGAAAGTGTGCTGCCTGCTTTGTGCCAAAGTAATTAAGGCAACTGACTGCTTGTTTATGCATTTTGAGAGGGACTTCAGTAGCTGTAGAAGTTCCTGGGGGCAACACGCTTTAATGGCCTCAGCAAACTTGATTAATGGCACCACACTAGTGTACCGCAAGCTATTATGGATTACTCCAGCAGGACACCTGTGAAGTCATGAAGGTTCATTTATCACGTGCCACGTGATCGAGTGCAGACTTCAAATCGCAATCGGGACAAGTAACCTCGAAACCACTGTAATGCACAACAATGGTAAGTCAGAATGTACAATCATTTGATCACGACCACACAGATTCTCACACTGTAACTAGTAAGCACACACATACGTATATATGTAAGCACACGCGCATGTAACACTACATTATACGTACTTTTGTATCTCCGGTACACAACTGTTCCCTGCCAGCAGCTGGAACTTCTGTCAGGTTCATATTCAGCAAGCAGTATGAGTAGCGTCTGGAACAGAAGAATACAACCACTACGTAAGCAGCCACTTCATAATCTTGCTGCATTCTGTGCACATTCCCACTCTACAAACACAAACACAGAATGGTCACTCACGAGATACGTAGCTCCAACTCAATTTGTGGGTAGGCTGTCAACAAATGAAAGAGTCTCTGTCCAAAGCCATCCGAGTGCCTAGCAAGGAAATTTGTGGTGACCACTTTACCCTGAACTTGGTGGATTTCTTCAACATTTGAGACAGACAGCAGCAGTGCTTCAGTGCTTGCCACCGGTAACTCTTGTGAGCTCACATGGACATAATGTAGATGGGTTTGGTCTGTTCTGAGATATATTCCCAGGACATCACCCTTTTCAAACAAGAAGGGTTCACTCAGGTACATTGGATTCTTTGAACAGCCAATTCATTCTATTCTTCTTGGTACCGCCCACTGAACCAGCATGAGAGAGCTGTTTGGGTGAAATCGCAAAATCTGTAACTCAATACCATCCTCCTCTTGCACTGTGACATTCAGTGCCATGGATACATTCAAAATGGCTCCATCACATGGGCACTCTAAACTCCTAAAGATCACTATCCAATTACGGCGAAGCCTTAGCAGTTCCCCTTCAAAGCTGGCATTACCATGACGACAGTGCTGTGGCACCTCTTGGCTGCACTGGCCTCTCAATGCACAGGCTGGGTGAGCCACAGAGGAGTCGAGAAAATGTGCTAATGTGTGCGCGTATACTGCAAACATATGCCATTTTAAGTGCTGCTATCGCATGTCCTAAGTACGTCCTTATTACAAAAGCTTCAAAGACAAGAATACCTACACGCACACACACACACACACACACACACACACACACACACACACACACACACACACACACACACACACACACACACACACATACACAGTAGCCAACAAGTGTAACACACTTCACAGGTTTCTTGGCTGATGTGCAAATTTTATGCAAACAATTATATGTACACGTATATATTATCAGAATGCATTGCTCCTGGCGAGTATATACACACAGTACAACAGAGTATAGTGTGCATGCATTAGGTACGTACACACATACAAACATACATACATGTTGAATACTCAATGGTGTACCCGAGTGCTGACTCAAAGCACACTCAGCATCACTGTTGTGGATCACCAGCTGCATTAACATGCATGCACTCAGGGTAGCACAGGTCCTAGCTACAGACCAATATCAATCAAGCTACAGACTCTACATGTGTACGGGTCAACCTACAAACCCTGTGTAAGGATTAAATTATCACTAATAGAGGGATAGCTGAGAGCGACAAGCTATAGGGAGGAGGGAGCCCTAACCTCTGCTACACACCAAAGTCAGACCACTGGTTGGGAGGCAGGTTGCACAGCTGCAGAAGCAGCTACACCAACTGTTGGCAGCTTCAGTTCCCTTTCGGGAAACCCTGACTGGTGGGAGGTTGGCTTAGGAGTAGCTAGCAAGCTAGCAAAGCTACAGACTAGCAGTGAGGAGTAGTGTGGTGGATATTGTGGCAGCTCACCTGGTAGGCTGCCCAGATGGTCATTGTAGGAAAAAGAACCTGCTGTTATCACAGAGAGGAGAGCAATCCAGCAGACAAGAAGTACCCTGAAGCCCTTCTCCATTCTCCTATTCCAATTTACTGATGGAGAACACAGCTAGGCACCTTCTCAGCTACTGCTAACGGATACTGAAGAGGAAATGTGCGCTGTAGCACAGGCAATAACATCCACTCTCTGAAGATCACTCACACCATGCAATCATACTATTATGGTGTATATAATATTATAGGCTTCACGTTGACAGTTTCAGCTGGTCTCTGGCTTAGGCAATAAGCTAGTGCAGACCCTACTTCGCTCCTCTAAAATAAAGGGGGGGGAAGTTGGGTCTAGCGGGCCAGACTAGTGTGTACGGCCAGGGACTGTCCAGCTGTTGTGGCAATATATATATATATATATATCGTTTTTCACATGGTACCATGCATACTGTATCAGGAGCTCTCATATGCATGTAAATCACTGCCAGCTAATGCAGGCAGCTGTGTACCTACCCACCCCCACCCACCACCCCACACAGTTGCACCCCTAGCAATGGTATCCATATATATGCTTTGATCTGCATAAGACTGTATAACCTGTCTACATGATGCAACATTCAGCTATATTGATATATTGGCAGTATCAAACTTTAGAGTAAGGAATAGCTGCAAGGCCAACACCTAGCACAACTTGAAAGTGTGCTGCCTGCTTTGTGCCCAAGTAAGGCAACTGACTGGTTGTTTATGCATTTTGAGAGGGACTTCAGTAGCTGTAGAAGTGTAAGTTCCTGGCCGCAACACAATTTAATGGCCTCAGCAAACTTGATTAATGGCACCACACCAGTGTACCGCAAGCTATTATGGGACACTCCAGCAGGACACCCCTGAAGTCATGAAGGTTCATTTATCACGTGCCACGTGATCGAGTGCAGACTTCAAATCCCAATCGGGACAAGTAACCTCGAAACCACTGTAATGCATAACAATGGTAAGTCAGAATGTACAATCATTTGATCATGACCACACAGATTCTCACACTGTAACTAGTAAGCACACACATACGTATATATGTTAGCACACGCGCATGTAACACTACATTATACGTACTTTTGTATCTCCGGTACACAACTGTTCCCTGCCAGCAGCTGGAACTTCTGTCGGATTCATATTCAGCAAGCAGTGTGAGTAGCGACTGGAACAGAAGAATACAACCACTACGTAAGCAGCCACTTCATAATCTTGCTGCATTCTGTGCACATTCCCACTCTACAAACACAAACACAGAATGGTCACTCACGAGATACGTAGCTCCAACTCAATTTGTGGGTAGGCTGTCAACAAATGAAAGAGTCTCTGTCCAAAGCCATCCGAGTGCCTAGCAAGGAAATTTGTGGTGACCACTTTACCCTGAACTTGGTGGATTTCTTCAACATTTGAGACAGACAGCAGCAGTGCTTCAGTGCTTGCCACCGGTAACTCTTGTGAGCTCACACGGACATAATGTAGATGGGTTTGGTCTGTTCTGAGATATATTCCCAGGACATCACCCTTTTTAAACAAGAGGGGTTCACTCAGGTACATTGGATTCTTTGAGCAGCCAATTCATTCTATTCTTCTTGGTACCGCCCACTGAACCAGCATGAGAGAGCTGTTTGGGTAAAATCGCCTAATCTGTAACTCAATACCATCCTCCTCTTGCACTGTGACATTCAGTGCCATGGATACATTCAAAATGGCTCCATCACATGGGAACTCTAAACTCCTAAAGATCACTATCCAATTACGGCGAAGCCTTAGCAGTTCCCCTTCAAAGCTGGCATTACCATGACGACAGTGCTGTGGTTTGGCTTGGGCAGACCACAGCACATGCAATTTTTCTGTAGCTTATTTGTGCACAATGGTCCCCCTTGCGAGCATTGAACTGCCTTTTTACACACAACAGCGTGTCCGGAATCTCACATTTGCCATCCGTAAATGCATGAAAAACATGGTGCCTATTTTCATAAGAGTGGGAATCTGTGCAGCGCTCTTCTCGGCCGTAACGAATCGTCTTCCGCCTACCCCCTTATGACACTCCCCATGTGGCGTCCATCGCAGACACGCTGCGGGAGGAGTTTGCGAACAAAGGATGACGGCTCTACAAAAAATATCAATAGGTTATATATGTATAATATGTTATATATATACCCATGCACTACATTTGTACATATACATAAATTATACATTGTCTATGCCATGTACTATACATGTGCATGTACAATAGTACTTCTGAATGTTACAACATACATACATACATGCTTGTCAACTTCTAAAGACAACACACCTCCTTAGTCCTGCTTCGGCTTCTCTCCATCGTCATCAGTCAATCTTGCTTCTTTGCTGTTCCCTTCTTCATTCCCAATCACCTCCTCTTTATCCAAGCCCTCCTCATTTCCTTGCATTTCCTCATCAGTTACATCTACTTTCGAGGCTATACTCATCGCATCCAGTTCAAGCGCCTGTTCAACAGTCATCTCCATGGTAACATTCAACTCCCTACCCAGCCTACGCCAGGTAAACAGTCCGTAACATCGATCCTGCTTTAACCACTTCAGCTCCTGATATGCTTGCTTGTTCACCAGAAAAAGGAGCAACATAGACAGGCCCTTTGGATGGAAAACAAAGGAGAGGGAGTAAAGCTGAAGCACGTGGAAATGTATAATATGATCATGCCCAGACATGTAATGCTCCTGTACCATTCAATACACATGCAGTACACTGTTCCAATGGAGTACTCTGGTTTGGAGTATATAATAGTACTAGGACATAAGAATGTGGGAGCCTCGCTGGTGACAGACCTAAGCAAAATGGCGGATGTACATGGGTCCTTTGTCTTGCCCATAGCATGTGCCTGAATACTAACTAGGTCCTTTGTCATGCCCAAAGCATGTACCTGCTTCTCAATTGGCACCCACTTATTTGGTCTTGCCCTAGAGTGGATCTAGTGGGGTGCACTTTTAATGCGCACCACCTGAGAGAGCAGTGGAAGGGGTCATGAATCATGTAAGCCAAAAATGGCCAACTGGCAGGAATCATGTAGCTCTCCAACCGAGTAATACGCAAAGATGTCAATGCAGCCTAAAGCATTGAAGTGTTTATGCGCACAGACTCGCTGTGGATTCCGTCAAAGTGGAGCTCGTAGTTGTCGTCCGTGCCAGCGAAGAACAGGAAGCAATTGCATAATCGAGGTGCCTCGGGTTGACTAGATGGATATATAAGAATATACAAACACGAAGCGACAACGCAACGCAATTACTTGCCTCACTTTACAGCTCGGCAACCAGATTGTATTGTATTGTATTGTACTGCATTGCATTGCATTGCATTGCATTGTATTGTATTGTGACTCTAGTATCTCCGCATCTCACTGCTGTGTAGATTATACAGTAAGAGCACCACACTTGCCCTAGTCTGGACCGCTAGACTCAACTTCTCAATGCGACTTATCGTTCCTCCAAACAGAAAATTGGGTCTAGCAGGCCAGACTACACCTTACCGCAATGCACCACACTTGTTCCCTGTGAGCAGAACACACGGCATGTGCACAGCACAAGAGGAGCCATCACTGACCAGTGCACAGCGCATGAGGAGCCATCACTGACCAGTGCACAGCGCATGAGGAGCCATCACTCACCAGTGCACAGCGCATGAGGAGCCATCACTCACCAGTGCACAGCGCATGAGGAGCCATCACTCACCAGTGCACAGCGCATGAGGAGCCATCACTCACCAGTGCACAGCGCATGAGGAGTCATCACTCACCAGTGCACAGCGCATGAGGAGCCATCACTCACCAGTGCACAGTGCATGAGGAGCCATCACTGACCAGTGCACAGCGCATGAGGAGCCATCACTCACCAGTGCACAGCGCATGAGGAGCCATCACTCACCAGTGCACAGCGCATGAGGAGCCATCACTCACCAGTGCACAGTGCATGAGGAGCCATCACTCACCAGTGCACAGCGCATGAGGAGCCATCACTCACCAGTGCACAGCGCATGAGGAGCCATCACTCACCAGTGCACAGCGCATGAGGAGCCATCACTGACCAGTGCACAGCGCATGAGGAGCCATCACTGACCATATGTACGTATATGTGCCAGTTACGCAATATAACCACGCATAATTCTATTTAAAATATGTACAATAGTATACATTTTCAAAGGATAGAGGTAACCACAAAGTCTCACAAAGAAGAAGCGCAGCAGATCAATAGGGAAGTGTGCAGTACAGTGATTGATATACATAATAATTATACCTCTCACTGTATAGCATAATATATAATAATCTCCAGTTAGTGGTGAGCTACAGCACAGTTAGTGGTCACATGTCACTACAGTACGTGCCTGCAGTACTCACAAGCTGCACACTTTGGCCCTGTTTGCTCGCTTACTGCAGTACTGGTGGGTGCAGACAGGTGGACACTGCAAGCCTGCATGACAATGAATACCGCAACTACTCTCAAATCACAGACAGAGCCGCAGATTTGTGGTCCCAAGCTGTTCTCACCTCATCAGACCATGTGATGCAGTTTGCCCTGAATGCTGTGACGGACAGAAGTCATCATCTGGGTGCCAGCTGTGTCCTGAGTGGCAGACCCGCCAGCATGTACTCAATCACTGCAGTGTGGCTCTAGAGAGGCTACGCTACAACCGGAGGCATGACGATGTTCTTTGGACACTGTTCAAGTTCATCTCAAGCCACCTCCAACCTGGCCACCAGGTGACAGCCGACCTGCCTGGAGAGCACTACTGCCTCCGCCAGGATGTGGCCACAACAGACAGCAGGCCAGACATTGTCATCTGGAGTGACCAGTCTATCATCCTGGTAGAGCTTACCATCCCCTTTCAGCCAGGTATGGACGCTGCTGCAGAAAGGAAGCAGGCTAAGTATGCCGATCTCCTAGCCAGGTGCCTCACCATTTGCCATTTTCACCTCATCACCATTGAGGTAGGGTCACCATTGAGGTATGGTCAAGGGGTTTCATTAATGCCACCAGCTTTGACAAGCTGTACAGTCAGCTGTCCAGATCAAAGCAGAGTGAGCGACGGGAGTTGGAAGCCGAGATCACCCGAAAGGTCATTGCAAGATCACATGACATCTGGTGTCAAAGAAACTAGCTGGGCTGTTGACTTATACGTAATGATGTTGCATGAGTAGATAACATTGCATGCCATCTTTCTTGTGTAGCTATGTATGTAAACTGTATGTAGCTACCACCATCAACTTTTTCCTAATTTCCTACACTTTGTGCTAGGGCAAGGCTTTAAACTGTGCAGTATCTTTGTACGGCGTATTCTTGGCAGGGCCTAGACCGCCCCAGCCCTCCCTGGTCACTCATTTTTATCTTGCATGTGATATTTGTATTCTAAGTCAAGTTTAATTATGGTGTCCATGTGCAGGAAAAAAAGAGAGAGAGAGAGAACAATGTCATTGAGCACTACAATATTATACGTAATAACTGTACTAGACATGTAGTCGTTTGAACAATTAATGGCACAATAATACTAAGTGAGTCTTATAATACACGTTATAGGTTTACACTGACCCAGCCGAATGCTAGCTCCTGTGTCCAAGCTGTCGACACGCTACATCCAGTGACTCATTGTCATATTGAATCCCATTTGCACATATCCCTCCCCACCTTCCACTTTGGTACACCTGTAAAACTCCAGTGTTGTTGGTAGCTCCTCCAACCAGTCTCAGTGATCCTTCTCCAGGGCTTGCCGAAGTCATCTCACATCTACCTTTGGTGCCATAGTCTCTATCAGGTATAGCATCATGGTCTGCATGGAGTAATACAGAAATATTTGCCCATTTCTCGAGGAAGTGCAGACTATCTAAGTCTATGATAATATTCACATATGTCATGTAAGTTCAAGTTTTTAAGTCTTGAGTCTTTGATAATACAGAATCCTGAATACATGATGTATACATTAATATATATCACAGGCTCAAGATAGAGTCAAGAATGCACCTTGTATATATGGGCAAGCTCACCACATCAGCTGCTGATGTAAGTGTTGTTTGAGCAAGTTTGGGTTGCTGTTGGAGCTGATGCCAAACATGAAGACAGGCAGGTAGATGAACTAGAACAGCTCACAGACGTCAACCACATGGGAACTGATTGGGCGTATCTGCAAGACATTAAAGGCATACAAATGTGCATATTGTAATGAACTATCTGATCCAAACCATTTACCGAACTGCTTGTCCAGTTCCTGCTGGGAATCCCAGATGTCTGCAGATAGTGGTAGGCAGATTGGCATCCAGTGTACCTTCTCCACAGACTGCTCCCCACTGCCCACTAAAGTACACCTCTAGTCTTCCACTGGAGGGGAATTCCCCTCCTACCAAGCGCACTTGACCAGAGTAAGGCTGGGGGTACAGATCACCTACGTATTACAGAACAGAAGACAGTACAGCCACGTTCTGCAGAACATATATTTATATATGACTATATGTTACATAGAGAAAGATGCTATAACAGGGTAGGTTGTGACCGCACAAGGAACTGTCAATCAATCTTTTTGAGAGTATGTATTTTATACACAATATATAATCTATTAATGTCTGTGCCATACCTTTCATACATCATACATCATCTTTAACACCTGTGGATATGTATGCATTAAATATATAGTTTACAAAATATAATCTGCATAATTGTTAATAATTATCATTGCCATTCACTTCTCATCATCTTTAACTTAACATCATTCCATGAAAGCATACAATTGCTAGAATGATATACTTGTAATTTTGTATATACTCACTGCATTGAACTCCCACAGATTCCCATATAGCAGTTGTGCTCTCCACCAAGTGCACCGTATGAACAGCTAAGGATGTGAGATTTTCCCCAGTGCAGTTCACATCATCCGTGGCATGAATGCCACTACCAAAACCAAACCTGTTTGATTGAAAGTTTATCACATGACATTTTTGGTAACACAAAACTACATCAGTCAAAGACCACGGTTGCAAATGACCAACCTGCTAACAGTTGAATCACTGGTTGTCCCTGGCATTTTATCGAGTCCATCCGTATCTAGATTGAAAATCCGCACAGGATACACCAGTCCAAGTTGTCTGCAGACCACAGCAGCCTCTCGCAGAGTGAAGAGATCATTGCAGATGGTGTTCCATTGGCCAGAATAATGCATCTCCACTGTCCCAGCAAGCCTGGACGACTCAAACCCAGTCAGTCTTAAATCGCCATTTGTTTGGCCATTTACCATCATAGATGCAAATAGACCCATGGCATCGACAGTGAGAGTTCAATAAGTGGAGAAAACATGGATGTAATATGCACGTACATGAATGGCAAAAGGCATTAAAATGTACAGAGTCATATTTGTTGTGTGTTGACAGGGATGCCTGTGAAAGGACTAGTAATCCTGGTAACCTATTAGAGTAGGGAGCAAATTAAGAGCATCATTCTATCATTCACTGATTCATAAACAGCATTTTATAATCTAACTAGTGACATTCAGCCTGGCAAATGTTGATCTACATGGGTGACAATCATGATCAAGTGCTGAATAAACAAGATATTGGTGGAAGATAGGCAATAAGTTAGACTGAATATGGTACTTCATTGGCCTGGCTAAACAGTATATGATTAAGGCTAATGGACAACACCATATGTACTTGGCACCCGCAGGTAGTCATGTGTATAGTGCTGTGCATTATGTACACTATCCAGTACTTGACCTTTCATTGCTATTTGCATGCATAAGGTTTACCATGCACAGGAACCGGCACCCTTATACATGCACGTAACTAAATCTTCACACACACACACACACACACACACACACACACACACACACACACACACACACACACACACACACACACACACACACACACACACACACACACACACACACACACACACACACATACACACACACACACACACACACACACACACACACACACACACAGACAGACACACATTTAACTTGGGTTGTAGCACAGTAGGTAAACTCTTTTCCAATGACATATAATTATATAAAATTATAGAGTGTTATCTATATATATTGGAATGGAACACAGAGCCCTCTAACTTTTGTAAATGATCACAATACATACGTAGTGTATGAATTTTCTATGGTGCTATAGTTTGTATTGAATAATTGGTATACGTACATCATATGTTGTCTATATGGAAGCTTAAACAGTCCAAACGTACATCTAATGGGCAGTAATTATACCTTCATTGCACTGTACAGTGCCAGCACATATATGATGTGTGGGAATTAGTGCTTATATAGTGTATATAAAGTATATACATATTATACTATTAATAATATATATACTCTCTATAAAATTTCTAAAGTAAAGTTATGTGATGTTATACCTACTACAGATTTTAAAGTGAATATATTGCAGTAGAGCACTGCATGCTAGATTGATACAAAGACACATGTTCTCGCCAGATACTGAGGATGGCAACACTCAGTGTAGCTTATGAAGACATGGGTACAAGAAAAAGAAAATAGCCAAGGAGTAAACGGGAAGAAAGAATGATTGCTATAACACTTCTAACTAGATAATCGCATGATAAAGTGTACAAGCGATATCTGCAGATGTGCAGACAATGAACAGTAATATCCATGGACTCGATTATACTTATGCATTCTTATTCTTATTCTTATTCACACCAAATTTTTGTGTGCTACTAGCGCTTGACAAAATACACCAATGGGTCCCAGTCAAGCACGACAACACACAGAAATATCACACCCCTTAGAAAGTCAGCGCCCTAGCAGTCCAACTTATACAGCATTTGGGGAACGCAAAGTAATTTTCCCAATACATAAATCATCTAATTTAAAGAAATTTTTAATAATGCCATAGTTGTCGAAACACCCTCCTATGGCACCCGCTGGACAGAGCTTAGAAAGGAACGCTACGTCCACTGGGAATACTTTGAAGATTAGCGTGGACAAAAATGTAGTGGCCTGCATATAGCTCCATCATAATAAAAAATGATAGCGGAAGTTCTGAATGCCCAAAATTACCTGGCCAGTGGAGGGAAAGCAGAACACTATTTTCCCAGGGCTCAGTCTAAACTATCACTGCACAGAAGGGTTGCGCCTGTACCAACTGGCATAGCAGTAATTAAGTACTCATTTTTCACAACGGTGCCCTATCACACGGCAATGAAAAATGACATATACGCTATATACGTGCGTATACATGTTTAGTGCATTGCCTGTAACACTATGTATCGAGTATAGTAGATACGTCTACAATGAGTGTAATACGTATACAAACTTGCTAAATTTATGCTCGTAGTACTGCCATATATTGTACCTGGACTGCTTACTCTACCGGACAAACACATGGAAGAGGTCTGGAGCCAAAAATCCTAGATCAGCTATAAGAACTTGTGACTTACGCATACCTTGACTGGAGAAGGCCACAATCAAGAGTGACACAACCCAAGCACTCTCCCTCTCCTGCAGCTCCATCATCTAGTGCGTGCACTCAGTGGTATGTGGATTGCTAGCTCAATGGTCTGGTTGATCTACGAACAAATGTATACACGTATACATCATAGTGGACGTAGAAACCAGAGGTAATACCAATTATGACCCTGGTTGCTACTGCATACACAAGGGAATTGCTCAGGAATGCCTGTAGTGTCAAATGCAGTTTAGACTAAAGCTGGAAGGTGAAGTCACGTCTTGAAAACGACAAGTCTATCAGTGCCTAAACAATGAAAATGACTTGTCCATACACTGAGAGGTACTTCAGTAGCTGTAAAGGAGTGAGCAAATGGGTTTAAGCTGACACTTTAAACAAACGTAAGTGCTTGGCACCACATCAAGTTACATACTACTTAAAATTGAGTCCCTGTTTGAGTTCCTCTTGGCATCGTACTATGGGTTTCATTCCCTTTTGATGGTCATAATTTGAAACAAGGTTATAGGTTATTTGCAACATTAAAATACCTTATTGCTAGTGTGCATATGCACAGATGATGTCATAAAGTAGCTAGCTTCAAGCACGTGTAGAATGGGCACCGTTACGTAGCACGATGCTCGTGGGGCTGACGGATAACTGTTGAACAAGCATTGATTTCTTGGTCACAACTCAATCAATCAGCCCACATGTGAGTTCAGCAGTGTCTATACAAATGTGACCCAGTGTACAGCAACAAGGGAGGACAGGACAGGCACGTGTTACAAGTGTTATAATCTTGTGTGCGCTCGCGCGCTGGCTAGAGTGCAATCAACAGTTACGTAACTATTCTTAAAAATTGTTCACTACTTGTGTTAACAGAATTTGATTGCTGCATCCAGCTCTTACTTGTGCTCACGATGTTCTTGACTTTACGAATGTCCCGGTCGAAAAAATGGCGGCTCCTACCTGACGATATCCCCGATTCAAAATGGCGGCTCCTAGCTGTGTATTAGCGCTCGTTGCTAAAACTAGCGAAACTCTAATCTAAATTCCTTGTAGAGTGGTCCTGAGTGCACTAGGGGATTTATAATTAGGACTACTGATCCTCAAAGAGATGTGATGGGACAAAGTACTGAGATGTCACCAGACTCACCACTTTGGACATTCTTAAATTCTTTTTGCAATTTAATATTCGATACATCTAGTACATAATATGCATGTACATACATAGAGTGGTGTTACACGATTGTATAATTATAATATTACAGTAGTGTTTTCATTGTCATATCTGCTATATATGTATATAACACACTGCTGATGTGCTCATATAAACTCTTAATATATATATTATAATTATGGCAATGCATTTGTAATTAATGCTGTCCATTGTGACTCTTCAGTGACATGTTTGTGGGCTCTGCATGCATGTAAATTACCTGTGACTAGAATGTAATTATATTATATATACATATACTATTACATATAATAATTATATATACTTAATATGTTCTGCATACTGTGAATACCTTTACTGTTGCATTGGTCGAGAATTCCACATTCATATAAAACTCATATTATACCTACGTGGCATCAATCTGAGACTTCTTGGTGGTGTTGTGCTACATAATTATATAGCTCATAAGAGGAATCGCAAGTTATATATACATTATGTATATACAGGGCACTGTGAATGCATTATGAAATCTTGATGTGATATTATTATATTATTATATATGTCATTCATAACATAACTTCACTGTATAAATAACAATCATCCCTCACCAGACTTGATTGTTATTTATACAGTGACGTTTTGTTATAATTATATGAATGACACAGTGCTGCATGGGGCAGGATTGCCCTAGTGTACTTTTGTACATGATGCACTGTAACAACAATTACACTGCAGCATGTAATAAGATGCATCTATACAGCATTCATTATGAACCCAGTTGTGCAGACATCATTGTAATTCATTTTGCTGATCCATGAACAGTGGCTATATATCATAGTCATTCTTCGCGCAGTTAAATAATTTATGTCTTCATCTGGTAATTATATAATACTAGCAGAGAAGCCCATCTTTGGCGGCTTTCGTGCTACGGCACGTCATCTGCAGCGTATTATCGAAAGCACTTCTAAGGTCAGCTTTGTTGATGACAGAGAGTTGGGCAACTGAAGTAAGGTCATGCCCATGGCCACAATGTGACAGTGCTTCGGGGTAATTACGTGCAAGGCATGCATGCATATAATGATTGAACTTGCAAGGCATACCCGCATGTACATTAACTTGTCTATGCATGCCAGCTTGTAATTCAGTAGCGGTCTATGCCGTTTTGTGAAAGCGCTCTGTGTTAGGCGTCTAGGCAAGAGCCAAAAGTGGAAGTGAGATAAGTAAAAATTGCAGTCGGCCGAGTAGGAAAATGGAAATGCGACAATATCTCCCAGAGAACACTAAGACAGATGATTACAACCCACAGAGAAAACTTTCCGGGCGTTCTTTGTAATCCTTGAGCATTTGGCATCAATCCGAGCTGTAGTTAGGGCAATTACCGCGAACAAACAAACAAATTAACACTCTCAATTATCTACGTATAATTATAGATTTTGCTTTTATTGTTAAATCCACACCAAGTGGTTAGAACAACAGTAGATCGATATCAAAGTTCTATGCCTCTTACTCTGTTGCTATAGTATGCTATATCACTTTTGGACATCTATAAAGGTATCTTAGTTGTCTTCACTGCTGCCAGAATCCTTGTCATTGGCTGCTTTATTGTCACTCTGCACCCCAAACGTAGTTGCTGTGCTAGTTGGCATGACAGAACCCTTTGCTTGTTCCTGATCAACATCACAAGGGTCCGTCTCTAGTTTATCTTCATCATCTTTGCCTTTTTCTTCTTCATCAAGGGCTCCCTCAGCAGATGTGCTTGCTTCGAAGGAAGTGTTGGCGACAGCAACGGGTTTGTCTACTTCATTGTCTCCTTGGCCTTGACCTTCAGTGGTTTCATCAATGCTTTTGAGTTTCATCTCCAGATCACCACCCTCATGGATGCTAACTGCATCATCTTCTTTCTTCTCGCCGTACTCAATGAATGCTTCAGATTCTGCAGCAACGCTGGTGCTCTTCTTACTGTCCACCCACTTAGACTTGTTAGAACGACTACGAGAGCTTCCTGGACAAAGGTACAGTACATTTTGAAACATGAATATGATGAACACCGTTTTAAATGTAGAGTGAGTGTATGGTCCTCATGTGTCGCACTTCTAGCTTATGGGCTTATTGGCATGGTAGCTACATACTCACACATTGTCACAAGCAGAAAGAATGGAACAGGCATATGACGTATAAAAATTAATATATTGTCGTAAGTGTTACATATTTTATTAGTATAGATGTGTACAAACATATAGCCCACCTGCCGTTGATGCTGTTCCAGTGGATGTTGAAATCTATGTTATAAACACAGGTCTCACATCACAGTGATTACGTACATATTGTATAATGAAACGCGTCTCATGTCTAATGTCTACCATGCAACACATGCATGGACTACAAAGGATCTGTGGTATATACATTGCTAATTATTGTACTCCTCATGCAGGCAGTATACAATAATAATTGTATATACATGTGACTGCATGTGACATGCATACAGTACAATATAGTATGTAGTATAGTAACAAATACACTCACCCCCTTGAGTTTTGGAAGGCAACTCTTGATCTTTCCGTATACCTTTTCATGCCTCAAGACATGGAAAATGAATATGAACAACCCCTATTGGCATGAAGGAGATGGCCAGAGTAATCGCCTTTTGAAGTGCACTCACAGTTGTTCTTACACTTCTCACTATTGAAATACTGCTTGGTATGTACACTCATTTCATTACTATCATACTGTATTAACCCATTACACGCGGTTTTTTTATTGCGCGCGTTGCTCGAGTGGCGAAATTAAATGGCCGTGCATAGTGAGAATTAGGCACACACACGTTCGCTACTGGTACAGCTTTCGTTCGCTCAAAACTGCGGCGAAGAATTGGTCAAAAAAGTCAAAGTTGTTCTGGATTTGCTAACATGGAGTCAGCCCTACCTTCTGTCGAAGAAGACGCTGCGTAAACTTGCGTAAAGTTTACAAGTGCTTTCGCACCACAGGCGGGGACCAGGAGACCAAGTGACGCGGCTAACGGAAGGTTCTGGCACTGGTGCATATGCACTGAAAGCGACGTTGCTGTTAGTGGCTCTTGCGCTGAAAAGAACACTCGTAAATCGCCCCTTTCGTCATGACGTAAAAAGTTGTCATCCGCGGCTACGTGCAAAATACCCATGAGGACTTTATACATCATCCGCGGTTAAAGGGTTAAATCGCTAACAAGTGTGTATGTACAGTAATTCAGCATGCAGTGTAATAGAATGTAACACTACAAGTGCTGTGTTACTGTGTCTGTGCACGTCGAGAACAGAGTAGCAGGACCACGGATTGCAAAAGAATGGAGTCATACAGGCACTGCATCCTCATGAACCTCACAGCAGACAGATCTATTTACGTGTATTGTAGTACTAAGTTTTGCCTTGAGCCACTTTGTACAAGATTCACTAGCTTACCTGAAATGCATTGGCAATGACAAAGAGGTATGCAAAGACCTTCCCCTCCTCTCCCACTGCAAACAGCCCAATGATCCAGGTGAAGCCCATCACAGGGACAAGGATGATGGTGGCCTTGAACAGACGCCTTCAGTGTGAGAAGAGAGCATGACTACCATTAGGAATTCAGGGAGTTTGAAAGCCAGAGTATATAATTATATTCCGGAACAGTGAGCGAAGGGCACTTGCCCCAGAGTAACAGATAACAATCAGTATAGACAACAGTTTACAAATGAGCGACTTGGATTGTATGTGCATATGTAATATACATATGAAGACGTGATAGGACACCCAACATGATACCCATGCTGTCATGTGACATGACAACTGCACATGTGTTGTGTAGAAGTTTTATTGAATATAAATTTTGTTTTACAGCAAATCGCCACATATTGGACAAACGTCCCTCCTGACAGTTGCCACTATATAATCCGAGGAATTGTGAACACTACTGAGATAGGAGCCAGTGTTTTTCTGTGAAATATTGTGGATGCAAAGACATCTTGTAAATGGTGTACCACACTTACTTGCCCACTTCCATGAATTCCTTTCTCCTTTCATTCTTTTCAGGTTTCATCTCACTAGTAGTTTTTCCAAACTGCGACTTGGCTAGAGACCCCAAACTGATAGTCAGCAATACAGCATTTACCTGCATGCAAAGATAGAGCAGAATTGCATAGTACATAGTATATACAACATGCGATGATTTCTGGATAATACATTGCTGCATGCACTTGTGTAATAGGCCATTGTACATAAAAGTTAGGTCTGTGGAATGCCAGCTTAATGTGTTGCCACGTTCATGGTCAGGTTTGCAGACGTGAAGTAGGGAAGCTTACCACAATTATGGCCACCATTGGTCCAATGAACGCAAATATTGTGTAATGCTCAGTGGGCAGCCAACATCTAAAGGACAAAAATGGAAAAAAATAAAAAGGTATATATTTAATGCACAGAATAGTACATGCAGGAAGATGTCTGAGAAAACTCACGCCTTGAATTTGTCATAGTTTGGATGACTCTCATTAAAAGAATATCTAATCAGATAGTCTTTGTTCCTCACTCCTCCACTTATAACCACAATTGGAATAGGCAGAACTATATAACAGTATTAAAGGAAAAGGATTCCACTGCATTTTTCAAGGTATAAATGAGTACGCCATTTGTATCTCACAAAGCATACACTGTAGTGCACCACTATGCGGTCTAATAGGTACAAGTGGGGTCTACAATTGTGAGAGTCGCCAGTAGAAATTGCACCTTAGCGCATATTCCCCGTTTCGAGAAAATGGCCGATAATGTTGCGCGAACGAAAATCGTATTTACTGGTTTACCTGAGGGCTATCAGACATCCTTTTGGCCGGCAACCCATGAAATATTCATTATTAGTTCCATTGCCGACAAAAAGGATGAATCAAAATGCCCTCTCTTACCGGTTTTGGCGGGTTCTCGTGTGGCTCTTTGACTAGGATGTCTTCGACAGAATTGTCTATTTGCAGCTCCCCCGAACCGATGGACCTCTCAGGATGCTTCTCCACACCCTCGTCCAATGCTATATAATTCGTTCTCTAGCAGCAGCAGCTCGGACGTCAGGAGCCTCAGGAGGAAGCGGTGTCACTCTAACTATCTGATGGGCACGGCTAAAGTGCCCTTCAAGTCACTCACTTTGGAGAAATCTCTCAGCCCTCTAGCTCCCTCTACTAGTACTTCCAGATGAGTACAAGTCGATTCCTAGCCCTCTGATGGCACTTTGTAGCAAGTTCCATCATTGCCGTCACCATTTTTTATGATGGTATATGAATTGTTATACTGAATTTAGTATTCTATTCGCGAATCGCTACCTACCGTACATCCGCTTTAGCTACTATTTCTTCGTCACGGAAGTGCCCAGAGCTACCAAACTTAGTAGAGTAGTGCAGAAGGCGTCTAGGTATACGCTGATAGCAAAAAGTCCATTTCGCTTAAGTGCGCCTTAGGTGTGATTTCTACTGGTGACTCTCACAATTACCAGTCCATGAAGCAAGACTTGTCAGTGCAGTGGGTAGCGGCTTACCCCATCCCAGTGCCAAATAGAGGCAGATCCACTTTTTTTCATTGGCTCCAAACACCTTCACCAGAAGGATGTAAATGAGGACTGCTTCACAGAGTGTCCAGGTGAAGGTGGCCAGGAAGAAGTAGTGCAGGAAGGCCGTCACAATTTTGCAGGCATACTATAATATGGATAGATATAGTGAAATGAAAAACCAGAATTCGAGTTCATTCATCCAATAATTCATTTTGCTGTAAGCCTTAAGTATTATCTAGAAAATATAAAGTCTGTTGGCCCTCACAACATTGGCTGTTGCTGTCTGTATTCCAGTGAGGAACAGGAGGAGTCCCAAGGCAAGGGCAATGCAGAGGTTGAGGTGGACAAAGTTGTGGAGCTTCGTGATCAGCTCTTTTCTGCACATTGGATGATCAGCTGCACATCAACTCTCTATTGACTCACATCTATCTATTGTAGGACATGCATTCATGATACGGACATGGCTTACCGCAGTGAAATGAAGAAGGCAATGCAAGCGAGCAAACAAAGGAAAGAAATGCTGCAACCAATGTATGTGATGTAGTCCAGTGGATCAACAGGCTGCAGAGAAAGAGGAGATGGGGGTCCTCAAATTTGGGTACGTAAAAACTATACAATTGAGGATTGTATAGTATACGTATAAAACTATACAATTGGTTGACACTTCGTACTTTTGGCCATTGGAAGATAAGAATGTACTGTAAAGCTTGCACAAAGTAACTCTTAATGTCTTCATAGGGCGTAGGAAATCAGACACGTTCAACAATAATTGGACTCACAATGTCTGCACAAAGTAATGGTGTACTCACCGTGTCTGCCGCTGGAACAATGCTGACCAGAACCACAAAGCTAGTCAGATGAGCTGCATTGCAGCGAACATGGGTCTCATTGATGACTTCAGTCTGCACTCCACTGTAGGACCACCCTCCAGTCCTGTTGGCACCTCCGGTAAAGTTGAAGAAGGCACAACGAAACTGTTTCCTTCTCCCAGGAGGAACCGTAAGATTTGTAGCTTGCTCCTGCACAATATATGTTGTGACGATGATAACTTCAAATAGTTTGAATAAAGTTTCTTAACTATAATTACCGTCACTTTACTGGTCTATCAGATTCATACATGTCCATGTATACAATACCAAGCCAATAACAATCTTTATAATAGTACAACCGTATGTAGCACTGTAGGTCAGTCCATAGCCTGATTGAGCATGTACATACCTGAGGCTTCAGTGTCGGTATCAGCATACATAACATGATAAAACATTAAATATCAGATTCTATCATACCTTATCATCTTGTGATAAAAATAGCTAAATGTACGCATGCAATTCCTTACGATTAGCGGAAAAGTGATTTCCACTGTCTCAGTGGTGTTCACCTCCCCTCCATCATAGCCTGGAATCTGACTAGAGAAGACCAGGCTGGCAGCTTGGGTCTCCTCGGCTTCTACATCACTGTGTACAAGACCATGGAGCATGAATAAAACTTTCTTCATTCACTTTTGCAGACAGCAGACTATAACACAAAATTGCATGCAAAACATACATACGGTACATGTCACAAGTAACTTGAATTTTTCCGCAGGCTTGCCGTGTCGGGAATCCGCAAATGGCTGCGCGGCAGGTTGTTAATTTCCGCACACTCTCTGCGGATCGGTCGCGTGGCATCCATGGCAAGAGAAATATTCCGCGCAGAAGTTGGCACCATCTACACATTAGTTGCTACTCGTCACTTGTAGTTGCTAGCTACCGCTCTTGGGGCTCCAAATCGTGAGCTAAGTGTTTTCGACTTCGTGCCGAACACGTTTCAAACCACTGGAGTCAGTAGTAAGGCGTAAGGTAGTGTGGCTCACCGCTCACCATTTGCTGAGGTGTGTCTGATATTTTCTCTTCCTTCTGTGTGCAGCGTGCAGAAGGAAAGAACAGAATATTGTACGTACATGATGATGTGGTACGTTCTGCGTGCTCCCCCAGCTGCGGACGGCCTCTGCATTTGTAGATCGCTACTTACGTATATAGCGTAACGCGTACCCCTCGTTCACACCACTCTGTGTCTTCCTAGTCTCGCGTAGCTAGGCTGCTTTCACTAGGAGGGTGAAAATGGTCTCGCTGCCCACGCGAGATAACCGTATTGCGAGGAAAGTGTTCCGCAGTTGGTACGTTCCCGTGGCCAGTTTGCAGAGCGGGTGTGGAAGCTCTGTGGAAAATATTGCAATCCGTCACGGAATTCCGTGATGGCAAACCGCGGATTTCGGCGGAAAAATTCAAGTAACTTGTGACATGTACCGTATATACCATGTAATGATGCTATACACGATCTCGTATATTGTTTATACAGTGCAAGTTGCAAAATACCATGGTAATGTAATGTAATATAAATAATGTAAGGTAGTAATGCAATGTAATGTTTGAGCACTGTGGCTACCCTGAGGGATAAACTGAGTGCATGTACTTAAAGTAAAGGAATATGGGTTCTGTGACGTCACAAATTGTCACCAAATCCTGACGTTTCATCACTTAAAGTACAAGAAATTTATAGTTTTAAAAAAATGGAGTAGTTCATTAAACCTTCCTCCACTGAATTAGAAGGCAAAATGTATTCTGTGACGTCACAAATTGTCATCAAATAGTGATGTTTCATCAATACGTCAATAGATGTCTTGATCTGCCCCTTAAGGAAATCTATACAGAGATTGCAGCGTCATCGTGTGACATATAGATATGCCTTCAGAACAGTCATACCCGGCCATACACGCAGGAAAGTCTGCGTTGCTGGACCCTGCTCCTACTGATGCCCAAGAGGTCTTGACCCTCTGCAACTTGCATTGGGGGGGCTTTTTCTCTGCCAACTGGCACATTTACATACTATTGCACAAACACATTGGTCCGCTATGCAACTTGCACTGTGTGGTGGTGGTGAGTATACATGTGTGTGTGTGTGTGTGTGTGTGTGTGTGTGTGTGTGTGTGTGTGTGTGTGTGTGTGTGTGTGTGTGTGTGTGTGTGTGTGTGTGTGTGTGTGTGTGTGTGTGTGTGTGTGTGTGTGTGTGTGTGTGTGAAAACAGCTATACGTACCATTGTACATACATACATACATACATACATACATTCATACAGACATACATACATACATACGTTGTACATACACACTGCACATAAAATCATCAATGTAAGCTGTTGCGGAATACATTACATTGCAAACTACTGACTATGTATATAATGTTGATAAGGTCACTTACCTAGCCTCAACATCTTCAACATCAGTTGGTAGATAGTTCTCCATGTTATTCATCACTACATTCACCACCTCAATAATGTCTTCTGATTCAGTTACAGGAGGAACAATTGTAGGTATTGTGGCTGGTGTTGGTGATGGAGAAGCTGCACTAGTTGTGAGTGCCGGAGACACTTCACTGGATGTTGTGGGTGTTGGAGGGGTTGTATCTGATGGATGATAAAGTGATATTAATGATCAGTATATACAGAAAAAAGGTTGTGTATATACAGACAAGGATGCCCTGACATTAAACATGCAGATAGTATCAATCAGTGTACGACATCATTCAAGATATGTGATACGTATAGCATAGGCACAGACCACACATTTTCACTAAAGTGGCTTGTTTCTGGATTTACTCTTTAGCAAACTATTCCTTCTGCTCAATCGGTAAAATGTGGAAAACAGGAGTTACTGTTTACCATGAATGGTAAAACAGGAATAAATGATATTCACTGTGTACAAATAATATTCATTGTTGTTTTACCATGCCTGGTAAACTATATGCAACTCCAGTTTTCCATGATATACTGAGTGCAGAAACAGTAGTTAACATAATCAAAACTGTGCAAAAGACAAGCCGCTCTTTGCAGTGTTTAGAAATTATAATTAACTTGTGCACACTTCATGTACTAGTCATAGACTTACGTACCAGAAGGCATTTCAATTCCTCTTGCAGCAAAAAGGAAAGCTCGAGGGAAACGTATCTGCGGAATGCTTTCCGGCCTTCTGAATTGGGGCAGCATGACACCAGGACCAGGGAATGTAAAGCCACCGGCACGTCTTAATGGGAATCTTTCACCGTGCAGTCCTAAAAGGGGTGGGGATGGCCATGGGATGGTGGGAGTAGGTACAGCATGGCTATATAGAAATAGCTACTGAATATAAGTATAGATGAAAGCCTATATACATTCTAAGGAGACTGTGGCTTGACCCTCTCTCCTTGTGATACGTACATAAGTATAATTATACATACAATTTTGCAATATTAATGTGATTGCAGACAGTGTGGGTTCTTTGTGTGGTTGCAGCATTGCAGCCCGCCTGTGGTCATACACAAGGTGATGGATCAGTAGCTGTCGTGGATGAAACTCAACAATTTATAAAGCGTATACAGATCCCAGGTTTGAGCATGTCTCCATTCTCTTTATTCTGTGGCCCTTTTCTTTCAAGCCGTGAAGTTAACTACAAGTCACACCAGCTCGTAAACACAGAAATTCTGTGTTAGCTGCACCGTTAGCCGTGTTACTGTACATATTTTATACATACCTAAATTTGGTCTTGAAATGGTTATTCTCCTCTTCACAGAAAGTGTATTTACAATGACATTCGCCACCCGTTCTGTGCTCTGGAGTATGCTGGTGGCTGGAGAAGCTGTCTCACCACCCTGGGCACCAGCTGTGCCAGTATCCTTAAATTGTGAATGTTCAAGAAATACAGTGAATAACAACATAAATGATACAATACAAACATATTTTCCATATAGCTGTCATAATATTCATATTCGTACTACACTTTGTGCATAATTATACATACCTATATTTGTACAGGCAGCGTAAGGTAAGTCATGCACTTTAAAACTATTAATTCACTATAGTCGCAAATTTTGCATTGACACAATTTGTATAAAATATAATTTAGACATGATGAAGAAAATACATGAAACATGCATAAATCAATAATTATGATACCACTTACAGTTGCAGTAGCTTCAAATGCTGGTGAATTCCTTTCATCCAGGACATTACTCAGGATGTCAGCAACAACCTATGTACAGAAAAACAGTGCATGGAACTCAAGGATGCCTACATGCAGTCAAGTCTATTACTACAATACCATAATTATGATAGTGTTATATAATTATATCACCTCTTGAGTTTCATTATTCTCTGCATCAAAGAGATCATTGTTTTCACCGAGGCTGCAGTTGGCGAATACAGAGAAACACAACCATGGTGTACAATTTATAATATATATAATACATACCTATATTTACACAACCCCCAGGGTTGTTGCTACTGCAATGCATTTGAACCCTTTAACTCACTCTGCTATTGTCTTTACAACTTCTGCAGTTGCCTTCAAGTCTCTGGGTGGAATTGTCTTGTTACCTCCGTCATCTGATGGCTCCAAAGCTGCATTCAAGCTCTCCGATATATTTTGGATCACCATTCTTTGATCCGGAGTGAGGGCAAGGTTTGTACTGTTGGACTCTTGCAAAGAATTCACAAAGTTTTCTCTCTGCAATCAAATACCAAAATTAATCAGCAATCTCTGAAAGATAATATCTTCACACCAAACAGTAGTAGCTATTCAGTGTATGCAGGAACTAGCAAACAAAATATGCTAGCTATCTCACCTGCATACTGACCTCCCTGACAGCAACCGAACCACAGTCACTGGCATTAACAGAACCCCACACACGGCCAGTCAGACAACTCCTGTGGGCCAACCCCAAACCAGGCACGTCACCTTCTCCTGGACAGCGAACAGACTGAGTGGAGCCAATAGCAGCAACAGGCCACTCTATTTTCCAGTCTGTGTCAGTCTCAGCAGGGCAGCCTTCCGTAGAAGGAACGGACGGTGCTGCAAAGAAAAGTACAGCTAATTGACGCAAAGCATTACTATTGTATTTAAACAGGAAATAAAACAAAACTCGCTGAACTCTACTGAGATCGATTTTAAAAAGTGAAGATATTCAGAGATTATCAGAAATATTTAGTGAATATAACTATTCTTAACATTTAATTCCTGTACATCATCCAAGAAACTTTGCTTACAAAGTTTGACCACTGTCAAGATATCTCAAATGTTGACCAGAAGTATATAAGCTATAATTAAAATATAGTGTTGACAGGCAAATATGCAATATAATATATGGTGTGACTATTTACATGATGCCCTAGGTACTGTCCAATTTGGCTTCAATTTACACACATTTGCACATGTTCGTCGACGTCTTCAAATATATATAACTTTGAAGAAGCTTGTCCAGCTAGATTGCATCACTGGTAGATCTTGGGGAACTCACTCGCAAAAGGGTTTTGTTCACCAAACGTTTGAACCAGCCTGTGTCAAACTGTAAGCCACAACAAGCACTAAAGAAGGCACCACTCAGCCAGCTGCAGAAGCGAACGCTGAACATAACTCCTTTAGCTAGTGAATTCCACGAGATGTACCAAGGACACTAAGTGCTGTCAACGTACATACTGTAGTGATTAAAGGTACTAAACCATGCACCACGCGTCTGACACACGTGTAAAATATGTACACGCATGATACACGTGTGTACAAAAATGGAGTTGTTAATCACAGTGGAATTCGAAGCGAATGTATGTCTTAACGATGTTCCGTGGATGACGACGAAGATGAAGCCGAGTTTTCGCACCAATAGACGTGCTAATGTCGGCGGATTATATCTAGAAAGTTGCGAAATGTTTATACAAATATCGATTGCAAATACCTACAATTACTACGTGGTCGACGTACCTTTGTTGATGGCTTTTCCGTGGGCGCTTTCTTCTTCACTCACTTCTGTCTCTGTTTGGGGACCCAGTCGAGCAGGTCGACCACCGTCGCCCGATAGCGTCGCAAGCTAAGCTTACGACTACCTTGCCTCCGACCGCAACCTCCTGGAGCTTCCCAATGATGTGCTTCACGTTCACTCTGTTTCTTTTGCCAGCATCCTTGGACTCCAACCATTCAACTGCAATTTCGTTCGCTTTCCGAGGCATTTTGAACTTCACACTACACGATTTCACACCCTTCGTCGTAGGCCGCCATATATGATTGGGTGTTAAATACGTTAGAATACGTACAATTTTGCTCGTGTGCTACCTGCGTGCCAGATGTGTTTATCTGGCTCAGTACTTATAATCATCACTGTAAATGCATGCATTGATGATGAGATCTAGTTTGCTTGACTTACGGCACCCTGTTTCATCTTTCCCAAACTCTGCTTTGCAACTGTCCTGAATACACACAGCACAAAGTGGTATACATTTAATTTACACATGAAGAAACAGTGAGTGTGTTTACATACTAATGATAATGCAATGGCACAAATTTAGCATGCAGAGCTATGTAAAGTGTCTTGCACAATGAATAATTGAAAAAGCTAAAGTTATAACATGATATGTACGTATATGCTTCTTACAAGCTCTTACCCTGTAGTCAGGAATCATATCGCCATCCGTATCTAAAGAGCACTGTTTAGTGACAGTGTCGTTAATGTATGGGTCTATACACTGTAGCAATGGAGGTGGAAGAAAGGTGTGGATGCAACTAAAAAATTGGTATACAGTACATAATATATACGGTATATACTGTACATGCAGCATGTATATATATATATGGCAGCATGGTGAATATGCTCACTTCACATGTTCCCAAGTCAGTGCAGTCGCAAGGGCTAAGAGAGTTACCCAGACACAAGTGAGCAATCTGTCCACCACCTGCTCTGCAAGGGCAAGAGTCTATATGCAAGAAGGAAAGAAGACAAGAAACACAATTAATGAGCAAATAAAATGTATTAGTGTGCTTTTGTATAATATGAGATCATCATAAGCAAAGTATTACACGGTTAATAGACATATTTGACTGCATGAATGAACACGATTTTTGAGCAATTCATGCAACATAGATTTCATACAATAAATCAGGACGTTTCAACCCGTGGATCTTCGTCCGCTGAACAACTGTTTAGCTGACAAAGACGCATGCGTCAAAATGTCCTGATTTATTGTATGGCATCTATGTTGCGTGAATTGCTCTGAAAAAAAACTTTTTCATTCACGTATATTACATTTGACTGCATTGGCAATTACGCATACATAAAAAGTAGCTAATGTAATTGAAATGAACAACTAAATCCATCACTACAAGACATCTGTGAAATTAAACTCATGCACACTCACTTGATGGTGTGACCCCTACCAGATCTCCAAATGTGTAAGTAGTTTCAGGGATCTTTTCCACAACAGCCATTGCATTTTCAGACAGGGTTACATTGTTCTGAAAGTCCACAATGAATACAACAGTGGTCACACTGCTGCCATTACGGGTTGAGGATTGGACAGTCAGTGTTGTAATGTTGTAGCTGGAGTTGGACAGCGTTGCTACATCAGTCAAATTTGGGAGCTAATGAAGAAAACAAACCACACAAAATTAATGTAATAGTTCACAAAATTATTGTTCAATTCAGAAATACATATTTTTTTTGCATATACTAACCTGATTTTCAAATATTGTTTGTATCTCATCAAGTACATCTTCTCGGTTGCGTTCTCCACTAATTGTCACATTTGTTGAAAGGAGGAAGATAGGGTTTCTTGTTCTGTTCTTGAACGTGCAGGAGCTGATGTCTGCTGGACCCCAGGAGTCATCCGGTAGGCACCTTCTACGCACCTTGGTGTCTGAGAAGCTGTCATGGATCTTGGAGCAATCCAACTCGGCCGTAGTGCGATGCAGAGTGCGGGGCCACTGAAAGGCTAGGTCAAAGCTTGGAAGGCAGCATCCAACACAGGAATCCTGTAATAATCGTGGGTGATTCTTTACATAATAATGATTGAAGTGGAACTCTTGCATTCACAACACCCTTGCACGAGTAGGAGGCAGGCATCTGTCAAATTGCAATGAATTGTTACATGCTCACTTCGGTATCCACAACTCCATCTTCATCCACATCCAGGGAACACAGTCTGGATGAACTGGTGAAACTGAATCTCCGAAGGCACTATGGGAGCATTGATAACATAAAGAATAACATGAGAATATGTAATATAGCATTATAATGTCAACTATATATAGGGTGTCATGGGAGTATTGATAAAGTGATGAATGACATGAGAATAGCATTAGAATTTCAAATGAATGATGTCCATATTAGCATCAGGGCTGCGTGTGTGAGACGGTATGTGAATATAGGGCCTTACTGCCAAGCGTCTGTTGGAACAAGTACAAGCCTGTGGAGCTTCAGGAAGGCCAGTGCAGACATTAAATGAGTCTGATATAGCTGGTGTTGGTAGAGCAGAAGAAGATGGAGGGACCCTCCGTAGCACTTCAACGGCTGAGAAATCACAGCAGTTGCAGGAGTCTGTGGAAGAAGATGGACATTTGTATTGTAAAAGTAGGCTTAATTATTAAATGACTTTGCAGAATAATTTTGGCTTACCTTTCTTTTGGGACACTAATAGTTTTGATATCGGGGTTGAACCGTTTAAAATAAATACATTAAAATCATTTCTCTCATTGTCACTGTTCATTCTGATGGTTAACACTGTTTGGTTATCAAGCATGGATAATGGAGTAACGTGTCCAAATTCAATAAAAGCACCCATGGCCTCCTGTGTCAATTGAAGAAGACATACAGGAAGCAGTATCTGACTTGAACTCACAATGCACTAGATAACCTAGATAACAAAATTAGACTATGCAACACAATCACAATACTATAGTCAATAGAGCCAGCACTGTACTACAGTGCAAGTTACAGTATATAGATGATATATAATTTTATACATAGCTGACTATACTGATGTTAGAAATTGGAATACTTACTATCATTGTTAGGGGAGTCTCCACCACAGCCACTGCAGCCACTGGTGCATCCTTTCTGAATGTACATTGAGACATGTCCAAAGGGTCCCATATGCCATCATTAGAACATAAGGCAGTGATGGTCCCATCGGGTAGAAAGCTATCATCCAACTCAGAACAAGACATTCTTGCTTGTGTGCTGGCAGGTGTTTTGGGTACTCCCAGAGGGAAAAAGAAGGACTGAGGGCAAACTGTTAGGTTGAGAGAACATGAGCAGTGTGGGTTAGTGAGATGGCTAACAAGACGCAATACCTGCATGTGACCTTAACATATTACTGCATTCATACTGTAGTTGCGTGATACATATATAATTTATGTATGAATGTAACCAATAGGAACTCACAGTTACGATCGCATCTTGGTGCACTCCCATTCCACTGCCCACTGCTCTGGCAGACTCTGTTAACCATTCCTACCAGATGATATCCACTGCTGCAGTTATACATTGCAATGCTACTAAACGTGGTTCCACCATTAACCAGGACATTTCCATTAGTAATGGTCTCGAGAGTGCCACAGTCGACAACTGTCAATGTCAGAGTGGAAGCATGCACAGTATATTCATCCAGTGGCATAGTTGTTACAATGGAGTAGCAGATTGCTCACTCACTTTCACAAGTTGGTACACTCCCACTCCATTGTCCATTAGCCTGGCATGTTCTTTCAGCTGGTCCATTCCGTGTGTACCCTCTGTCACATGAGTACCTTGCTACATTACCAAAGGAGGTGCCTGCACTGGTGTCCACATGACCATTACTGGGGATGCCAGGCTGACTACAGATACCTCCTACAAAATTTCATAATGACATAATATTACGTATAATATAGAAGTATCTAAAGAAGAGCAGCGTTTCCCATTCTATAAACACAGGCAACAGTTACAACATGCAGCACAGGTGGGTGCTGCACTCCAATAATATATATCTCACTTTCACAAGTTGGTACACTCCCACTCCACTCTCCATTAGCCTGGCATGTTCTCTCAGCTGGTCCACTAACTGTGTATCCAGTGTTACATGAGTACCTTGCGACATCACCAAAGGAGGTGCCTGCACTAGTGTCCACACGGCCATTATTTGGATTATCAAGTGGGTCACAGGAAACAACTGCAGCAATTAACCAGAGAATGTGACCAGGGTTACCAGAACACACATTTTATAGCACATCCAGAGGTAACCAACATACACAAAACTGGACATTGTTGCACTCTAATATCTCACTTTCGCAAACAGACATACTGCAGGCAGAGTGCTAACTCACGTTCACAAGTTGGTAAACTCCTGCTCCACTCTCTGTTAGCCTGGCAGGTCGTCTCAGCTGTTCCATTCAGTGTGTACCCTGTGTTACATGAGTACCTTGCTACATCACCAAAGGAGGTGCCTGCACTGGTGTCCACACGGCCATTACTGAGGCTGTCAGGCTCACCACAAGAGACTCCTACAAAAATGCACATCTAGTTGTAACAGCCTTGTAGTTTTACTTCATTTTGCTGAAGGAGGCCTCAGCATGTAGCCAGAATGTATACAATTGCTTATATACGCATTAGGCAAATTTGGGTTGAAAAGGAACAAACTAGCTATCTATAACCAACTTACAGAAATGCTAAAAGGAGCGGGGATGCCATTTGTTGGTACACATTATAGCAAAATTTGGTACCTATGTACGGTATACGCAGTAAAAAATTTAACGTAGTACGCCCGTACGTTCGCCCGTAGCCTCAGTCGTAGTACGCCCGTACCCGTAGCAGTAGTACGCCCGTAGCTGTTGCCTAGGACGCCCGTAGCCGTAGTACGCCTGTACCAGTCTTAGCTCAGTTGGCATACGAAGTATAGCTACGTACGCATGCACTTGCACTTGAGCGATTCCGCGGAGTTTCAGCTTTCAGTGGTTGAATTGCATCTGAGTAGCCTTGCGTAGCACGACCGCTTCCTCGCCTCCACTTTCTTCGTGATAAAGTCGTTACGCAAGGCGAAAATGGAGGCGCAAGAAGGGTCAACTAGCTACGCTAGCGTCTAAGAGGCCATACCTCTGTCAATCGTCAGATTTACCTTTCACGATTGTAGTGACCAGATGTTAGCTTACACCCGGTCGCAGGCCCATAGTACGCCTGAGGCTGTAGCACGCCCGTAGTTGTAGCCGCGATACGCCCGTAGCCGTAAGCGTAGTACGCCCGTAGCCTTAGACTAGTACGCCCGTAGCCGTAAGCGTAGTACGCCCGTAGCCGTAGGCGTCGTACGCCCGTAGCCGTAGGTGTAGTACGCCCGTAGAACGTTAACTTTTTTACTGCGTGTACCGTAACTAGTTGTGGATATTCCATCCTTGAGGAACTATTAGTGAAGGTGTTACATGCATTACCATCCTGCTAGAGGAATTTAATCCCATTATATATTATAATCAATCACATAGTATGTACTTTAAAGGAGTTTACATGTATACACGCATGTCAAGATAAAGATTATGTATATGTATGGGTCAAACACACTGTATAATATAAAACTGCTGTGCAGAATGCACAGATGTGTACTGTAAGCAAAGGGTTGCTTGCCATTCTGAGGCTTTTGTGGTTATAATTTCAAGAAGTGCTTCTCTCTAATTCTCCGCATGTACATACATGAGTCATAAATGATCAAGAAAAATAAATAATTCTTAAACACAGATATTGGTGTATAGTTCGCTATACAGTCATATAGAAAAGGAACTTACTTTCGCACATTGGTTCCTGCCCACTCCACTGCTCATTGCTCTGGCATATCCTGTTGGCACTGCCTACCAACTGAAATCCCGTTTTGCAATCATACTTAACAGTGCTATTAAGAGTGGTGCTACCATTAACCAGGGTGATGGTCCCATTGGGAAAGGACTGTGGAATGTCACATTCAACCACTGCAGCAGATAGGTACAATAATACAATTTTGTGGCAATTAGCATGGAGGTATATAACACTGCTCACACAGGTAAGATAACACAGGCAGGAGTGCGAATGCACAATATCATAACAGCACAGTGGAGTCTTTGCTCGGCCATTACTGTAGCTTTCAGGCTGACCACAGGAAGCTCCTACATTTTATGTTAGAAAACAATATTTTTATCTGAAAACCATACAGGTTGTTGTAGCTGCTGATATCAGACGTCAAGGTAGTGACATCTATTTAGCTAACCCTAATGTCCCCAATTCAAAATGGTGGCTCCTGTCTAATGTATTACCACAAGTCGATTAAAGTAGCAAAATGGTCGCGATCTGGAACAATTAAAGGCCATGGATAGGCTTAGTTCAAAGAGCTAAGTGCAACAATGTTCCCAAATGCAATCCGGAGTTCACGAGAGGGAAACGTGGTAGTCACTGTTAGGTCATTGCATTTTTTCACATACTTGTGCTTATTATTATTATTCCCACCAAATTGTTTGCATGCTTCTGGTGCTTGACACAGGACACCTGAGGATGCGTGGCTATATTATTGAACCTCAAAGACTTCAGCGCTGGTGGCATTTTGACTTGTACAGCATTTGGGGAACGAGCAGTTTGTTTCCCCGGTGTATAACATACTGTACCTCAATGCCGCCATTTTGTTACAGGACCGTATATATTTGCATCTAGTCTCACGAAGCCAGCCACAATTTCCAGAACAGCAAAACTTTTTTTCTATGTTGCACATTTGCAGCACCTCATAGTTAAACCCAGCATAGCTAGTAGAAATATTTCTCAATAAGCTAGTGAAAGCTAATGGCCAAACATAAGTACAATCAAGCAAAAACAAAGACGGAGACAGTCCCTACAGAATCAGTGTGCATCAGTAAAGCAATCTAAAAAGTACAAACTAGAATATTAAAACTTCCATTAAAAATATCAAGGGATTTAGGAAACAAGTGGGACATCTCAGTACTTTGACATACCTGAATCCCTTGACATTTTTAATGTCTACAGTACATACCACACCATGCACAAACACAAGTAACTGTACATAGCCATCTTCCATTCAAGCTATTAACGTGCTCCAGCTCGCTCTTGCAATGCAAAATATCTGTCTAGTCATAGTTATACAACAGACAGTTTTCTCCTGCACTTGTAAGTGTTGTAAGTGCAGTCTAATGAGTGTAAGTCACATTCTCAAGTCATGCCTGTTCAGGTTATGCTGCACTTGTCACTGGTCAATGTACGCATGTATACCCTTGATTACCTGTCTGGTAATCAACCTAAATACAGGTCGGGTTTGTGCACTAGTGCATACATTTAAAAGTGCAAACAGCCTCAGCTGTAGAACACCCAAAATATTCATGCAAGCAAATTTCAAGCAGGCAACAGTGCATTTGATGTACGTACGTGCACTTAGCTAGTATGATATACACTGATACTCAGATGCACACTGCAGGACAACATGCATGATTGCATGCACAAAAACACACTTAATTGTCCCGATTCAATATCTTACCTTCACAAGTTGGTACACTTCCATTCCACTGCCCATCAGCCTGGCATGTTGTCTCATTTAGCCCAATCAACATGTAGCCTTTGTCACATGAGTACCTTGCTACATCACCAACGGAGGTGCCTGCACTGGTGTCCACACGGCCATTACTGGGGATGCCAGGCTGACCACAGAAAACTCTGACAGCTATAGGTATAGAAACAGACATAATTCTGAAGTGGTAATTTTGCTTCGCTGTTGTTTGTGCTAACAGCTACGTAGTTTATTCACTTCCAATGTAAATAATGTATATCTGAATAATTTATCATCAATAATTACTGCAGGTGTTACATAACTGCTGCATTTTTCCTGTGTTTGCGTATTTTACTTTGAAGGACACCTCAGCATGTGGCTGATAAATACGTAATTGATTATTATTAAAGGGACAGTATCGCCTCTTGCGCAATACTTGCATAATCTCGCAGTTTCGCACGTGTGCATGTGTTCGAGAAACGAGTTTACTGATCACTGGAAGAATTTATCAGCTGTTCTTGTAACAGAAGTGTTCACGTTCGTCCGGATGGGGTTCCTGCCTTTGCAAAGCTGCAAAGCTCTTCTGCACACCTCTCTGCACTTGCAACGAGACTGGTAGCAAGGCTTGCACCAATCGTGGCGACATGGAAGTGGAGGAGGATGACTCAATCACCGCCAAACGCGATCTAGTCGGTCCTGTACCAGTGCGTCGCCGTACCAACCCCATCGGTGGCGGTACCCGAGGCAGAGGGTTCCCTGAGGCAGAAGACAGGGTTCCTTGACGCACAAGGTTCCTTGCTGAAGCCGAATCGTCTTGTAGTCGTAAGAATATGGTGAATCAGTGGATTTTCGAACGTTTCCTCCTCTTCTGGAACGTCCAATGCGAGGATCAGTCATTTCTTCCATTTTCGCTTGATAACAACTTCAATCCGAAGCCTTTACATGTCCAGCTGGCTCTCGGGGAGCCGCCATTTTGCTTCAGCAGCCAATCAAATTAACGATAGAGATTATGTAGCAAAATCTCTATCGTTATTCTGATTGGCTGTTTTGTTGCCTCGTATACGGGAATATGCGGCACGTGCACGAACCAACGATACTGTCCACTTACATAAACAGATTTGGAAGGGAACATGATGGTCAGTGCTGAAAAAGAACAATTACAAAACTCATAAACACAAAATTTGGTGCAATGCTCACAACTCACTTTCACAAGTTGGTACACTCCCACTCCACTCTCCGTTATCCTGGCATGTTCTCTCAGCTGTTCCATTCAGTGTATACCCTGTGTCACATGAGTACCTTGCTACATCACCAACGGAGGTGCCTGCACTGGTGTCCACACGGCCATTACTGGGGTTAACAAGCTGATTACAGGAAACTCCTACAGAAAGGGGCATATTGCAAACACAGGTAAATGAAAAATATACCTGTGGGTGCATCAAAGAACTGAAAGCTTATGCTTTAATAACTTCAGAATTCGCTGTTGAAATAGCCAATTTGTTAGGTGGATAATGTAGCCAGCTAGCAGGTTTAGGGGTAAACCCTACAATTTGGCACTGGTCTGCACTAAGAATGAGCTGTAATCAAACCAATTTCACAGCTTTCGTACAATATACATATATACTGTGTTGCTCAAATGCACACCGCAGGACAACAACAGCCATTGAACATGCATGATGGCATTCATAAAAGCACACTGTATTGTCCTGCTTCAATAGCTCACTTTCACAGGTTGGCACACTTCCATTCCACTGCCCATCAGCCTGGCATGTTGTCTCATTTAGCCCAATCAACATGTAGCCTTCGTCACATGAGTACCTTGCTACATCACCAAAGGAGGTGCCTGCACTGGTGTCCACACGGCCATTACTGGGGCTGACTGGTTGACCACAAGAGACTTCTACAGGACAGGAATGACAAGTTGGATATATACACATATACTGTGTTGCTCAAATGCACACCACAGGACAACAACAGCTATTGAACATGCATGATGGCATTCATAAAGTACAATTTATTGTCCTGCGTCAATAGCTCACTTTCACATGTTGGCACACTTCCATTCCACTGTCCATCAGCCTGGCATGTTGTCTCATTTAGCCCAATCAACATGTAGCCTTCATCACATGAGTACCTTGCTACATCACCAAAGGAGGTGCCTGCACTGGTGTCCACACGACCATTACTGGGGCTGTCAGGCGGACCACAGGAACCTCCTGCAGAAAAGAGCATAGAACAAATACTATAAATACATCCTTAAGGCAAAAGTGTATTTAGTATCATGTGTTGGTGTGACATGCACATATGCACGCTTATGCAAATTCATTTGTTTTTGTGCCACAAACAATACTGAGATATATATAAGTGCACATGAAGCTGGTAAAGTTAAGAAGGTGTGCCATGATACACCAAATATAACTCTCTGCAAGAATGCTAGTAAGCTGGTATTGAAGTGCATCACAGCAGGTGCACAGCTTATCACTCTTCTCCATTCGCAACCGGTATACATTGGTGTATACGATGATAATGTAGAGACTCATTGCTATGCATTGATACCAAAGGAGGTGCACATGGACCGGTTTGCAAGCGGGTGATGTAACAGCCAGACACAAACTATATTTATAGTTCAAGATGTTTTCGCCACGAAGGTTTTTGTGAGCTGATAGAAACCTTCCATGGCCGAAACGTCCTAAAGTAGCTCTGTCCAGCTGCTACTTTACCTCGCTCACAAATAATCATTGTATATAGCAGGGAGATATCATGCACAGAATGCACACATAAAATTCTCGTATCATAATTAAATACAGTACACTTCTTATCATCAGCTTAACAGTTTTATAATAAATTATCACGAGCTTTGCAGGCAGGGTGCTAACTCACGTTCACAAGTTGGCACACTCCCATTCCACCGTCCATCAGCCTGGCATGTTCTCTTAGCTGGACCATTCAGTGTGTACCCTGTGTCACATGAGTACCTTGCTACATCACCAAAGGAGGTGCCTGAACTGGTGTCCACACGGCCATCATTGGGGTTAACAAGCCCACCACAGGAAACTCCTACAGAAAGGGGCATATTGCAAACACAGCTAAGGGAAAATAAACCTGTGGGTGTATCAAGTAGAATGAGAGCTTACGCTTTAATAACTTTCAGGCTACGCTGTTGGAATGGCCAATTTAATATGTGGATAACGTAGCCAGCTAGCACATTTAGGCGTAAACCCTGCAACTTGGCAGTGGTCTGAACTAGGAATGAGCTGTAATCAAATAAACCAATTTTGACTGCTTTCATACACTATCTGCAAGTGCAGCATTCACTGGAGTTTAGGGGAATGGCATCAAGGCAACCATGTTACAGCACTCTAACTGGACTCGGCCAGGTGAGCCCCATCCCCCCCCCAGTAAAGTATTCTGAGTGATTCAGATGCACTGTTGACTATGAAAGACTTGTAAATTGCATACGATTAACGACGATTCCTATACCTAGAACATGCATGAAAGGCTGAATAATGTTATATATAGGTAGGCAACTGACATTGCATAAATGACATTATACATGTATAGTTGATTATGCATGACCCCCCAATATCTCACTTTCACAAGTTGGCACAATTCCACTCCACTGTCCATCAGCCTGACAGGTTCTCTCAGCTGTTCCATTCCGTGTGTACCCTGTGTAACATGAGTACCTTGCTACATCACTAAAGGAGGTGCCTGCACTGGTGTCCACACGGCCATTACTGGGGGTGTCTGGCTGACCACAAGAGACTTCTACAGGAAAGGAATGACAAGTTGGATATATACATATATACTGTGTTGCTCAAATGCACATCGCAGGACAACAACAGCCATTGAACATGCATTATTGCATTCATAAAGTACAATTTTTGTCCTGCGTCAATAGCTCACCTTCACATGTTGGCACACTTCCATTCCACTGCCCATCAGCCTGACATGTTGTCTCATTTAGCCCAATCAACATGTAGCCTACGTCACATGAGTACCTTGCTACATCACCAAAGGAGGTGCCTGCACTGGTGTTCACACGGCCATTAATGAGGATGCCAGGCTGACCACAAGAATCTCCTGCAGAAAAGAGCATAGAGCAAAGATGATAAATACATCCGTAAGCCAAAAGTGGTATTTAGTATCACGTGTTGGTGTCACATGTACATATGCACGCTTGTGCAAATTCATTTGTTTTTGTGCCACAAACAATACTGAGATATGATTACGAAAGAATCTGAGCTTCATCACAGCATAGGGAGCCCGATAGACGGGGCTCACCCAGGTCCGAAGACCGATAGAGATTATCTGGGCCGTTACTGTCCGTAGACCTTTGAAACGGCAAAGGGAAAGAAAGAAAAGGGGTGCCTCCGGGGATCGAACCCAGGGCCTCTGGCTTAAGCCGCCAGTGCTCTGCCACTAAGCTACGACACCCACCGACAACCACCTCTCTTTCTCTCCCTTATATTGCTCTGCTCTTAGATGATTATTGTTGATATATAGGTGATAATTGCTGTGTGTGTTTTTGATTACGAAAGAATCTGAGCTTCATCACAGCATAGACGGGGCTCACCCAGGTCCGAAGACCGATAATCTCTATCGGGTGATGTAGCAGTCAGACACAAACTATATATATAGTTCAAGATGTTTTGGTCACGGAGGCTTTTGTGAGCTGATAGAAACCTTCCATGGCCGAAACGTCCTAAAGAAGCTCTGTCCAGCTGCTACTTTACCTCGCTCACAAATAATCATTGTATATAGCAGGGAGATGTCATGCACAGAATGCACACATAACATACATCTTAATTAAATACAGTACACTTCTTATCATCAGCTTAACAGTTTTATAATAAATTATCACCAGCTCTGCAGGCAGGGTGCTAACTCACTTTTACAAGTAGGTACACTCCCACTCCACCGTCCATCAGCCTGGCATGTTCTCTCAGCGGTTCCAATCAGCATGTACCCTGTGTCACATGAGTACCTTGCTACATCACCAAAGGAAGTGCCTGCACTGGCGTCCACACTGCCATTATGGGGGGCGTCAGGTTGACCACAGGAAACTTCTACATACAGTACATACAGAAAGGGCCAATTGTCTACAGCTAAGGGAACAAATTTCTTGAAGACAAAAAGAATGGTCTCTGAACTTTTGAGCTCAAATGTACATAGAAAATAATCAGTGATCATTACGGAACGTTTCAACCACAAGAGCCTTTATCAACTGTACACAACCTAAATCCTTATCTACATCTGTGTACATATTAAATGCATGAATGTCCATGGTTGTGCAACAGTGCTGCTGTGACAGTGTATTAGTGCTGCTGTGACAATGTTATATATCCTGTTAGTACGTACCTGTTGAGTTACGTAGTTCCTGTATTGCTATTTACATCTTACCTTGTTTAGTTCATTAGGAAGTAATCCTGCCAATTCCTATAATGATTTACTTCCCTCATCAGGCAGTATGTTATCCATGCCGCTGTTTTGTAGCCTATTACTCTTTGTTCGCAGACATGTACCTCTTGTGCTTATTGATACTGTATGTATGGTATTGCTGAGACCTTCGTTTTTTATCTGCTCATTTGATTTATTGTGCATTTACCGTTGGGATGTTCAATGAGACCTTCTGTATGAATCAGAAACCTGTTACCCATGAATATTGGCAACTGACCGATTAGATTAATGTTGTGTGCACAAGAAATAGATTTGATCATTGCATGCACCCTGTGTCTCACTTTCACAAGTTGGTACACTTCCGCTCCACTCTCTGTTAGCTTGACACGTTCTCTCAGCTGTTCCATTCAGTGTGTACCCTGTGTCACATGAGTACCTTGCTACATCACCAAAGGAGGTGCCTGCACTGGTGCCCACACGACCATTATGGAGGGCGTCAGGTTCACCACAGACACCTCCTATATGAACACATACAGAAAAGGCCCATTGTATACAACTAAGGGAACAGACTACTTGAAGACAAAAATAATGCTTGGTGAACATTTGAGCTCAAACGTAGCAGGAAATAAACACAGATCATTGCAGAACCCTTTCAGTGAAAAGAGCCTTTATCAACTGCATACTAGCTAAAGCATTATCTACACCTGTGTACACATTGAATACGTTATTAATATAGGCAACTGACCGATAAATGTCACATGCACAAGAAATAGATTTGATATACAATGTCAGAGTGGAAGCATGCACAGTTTATTCATCCAGTGGCATAGTTGTTACAGCAGGTTGCGCACTCACTTTCACAAGTTGGTACACTTCCGCTCCAATCTCCGTTAGCCTGACAGGTTCTCTCAGCTGTTCCATTCACTGTGTACCCTGTGTCACATGAGTACCTTGCTACATCACCAAAGGAGGTGCCTGCACTGGTGTCCACACTGCCATTACTTGGACTGGCTGGCTGGCCACAGGAAACTCCTATATACATACAGAAAGGGCAAATTGTATACAGCTAAGGCAACAAAATACTTGAAGGTGAAAAGAATGCTTTCTGAACTCAAAGGTAGCAGGAAAGAATCAGCACAAATTGTGCATGAATCAGAACCTGTAGCATTTGGCATAGTCAGCAGGGTGAGCAGGCCCATGGCATCACCTGATGTGTTTAGCAGCGAAGAGAGCTTCATCGATTGGATCAACCCCATTTCGATGACGACAAGCTGCTATGACTGCGAATTCGCCTGACAGGATGAGCACAAACAGCGTACAAGCAGCTGAAAGCTGAAGAAGGGACTTACGAAAGCATTGTGAATGCTCTTCGTCAATGCTTTGAGCCAGATATATAGTTGGCAGCGTCTCTAAGCAGCGGACTTACAAAACAGGTGGAAGGGAAAGACCGAGAGCTCCCTAGTTTGGAGACGATCTGTGCGCCCTAGCCGACAGGGCATTCCCAGACTGGGGGAACAATGGAAAGCAACAAATCACGCTGCAGCATTTCCTGGCAAACTTATGAAGCCCACAGTGGCATTTGGGATACGCCAGAGAAAGCCCAAGACGGTGGAGGAAACATTGAATATCACCTTGGAATTAGAGTTGTACCTGACGCCTAGTAGTGGGCCAAGTAGAGTGGCTCAGGTGGATTTGGAGGAACCCACCACCCAGGAGGCCATTGTCATGGCTGTGAAGTCACAGCAGGATGCTATGCTGGACCTGATGTCCAAGTTAGTGGACCGGCTTGAGAGGCTGGAGGTCCACGACCAGACAGCGGATTGACGAAAACCCTCAGCTGGCAGGTGACAGAGGGGGAGAGAGTCCAAGAAAGTGTATTGGCACAGAACGACTATTTCCGGCAAGGATGTGCCAAGCCAAAACAACAGGGAAATGCCAACTCCTCAGTGTGAGTGACCACACACTGAGGGGCACTGCAATGGCCAATTATACGCACCACACAGAAGCCCCCTGGGTGGAGGGTCACACACTGAGGGGCCAGGACATACCCAACTCCACACAGTTCCCGATCAGGGATACCGCTCCGCAGGTGATGATGTAAGCCCCTTGTCATCATACTTCCTGAAGGGACAGTTGGCAGTCAACACAGCGAGATCTTCGTTGATACAGGGTCACCTTTGTCCAGACAGACCAGTGGGAGCGATCTGGATGCATTGAGCCAGCCCTCAGCTGAGAAACAACTACGCTTAGTTGGAGTTGATGGAGTCGCACTGTCACTGCATGACACAGTTTGTACACACCTCAAATTGGGCGGAAAAGCCTTCCCAAGTGAAGTGACTGTAGTTGACAATATAACAGCAGATATCATCTTGGGCATGGATGAAGGGAAGATTGCTAGATCGATGTTGGTCGGAAGACCCCTTCCATTCAATCTTAGCCTAGAGTTGGAGCTGCACATGCAGTGTATAGTGCAAAGCAGAAGGTATGGACCAAATGTTTATAGCATGTGTTGACACTGTTGGTGTGCCTGCCAATAGCAATTTAACCCTTTAATCACCAAAGACGCATAATTATATGCATCAAATAATTGCGTCAAAACATTCACAGTCTCTGCTTTCTTACAGCGCAAATGACCGAGGCACTCATCATCTGCATTCTGACTTGAAGGAAGTGCAGTAGTTGCTACTGTTAGGTCCAGCGATTTTGTTACACTGCCATTTTGATATACTTGAAACTGAACATTTTTGTGATAAATGTACGTAAGTTCGATAATGCGAGGACCAGATGGCAGGATGGCTGAATCAAATGCCTTGAGATGCTTTGTCCTAGGTGCCCTGTTGTCAGTGTGATCGAGATTCCCACATGCACCTATAGCTACCCAATTCCACTGTGCAACCTGTTGTTGAGTGTACAGCTGCAGAAGTGATGAAGCCTTGAAGGTTTTGTTGCAGGCAAAGGAAGCAGGGGAGTGTCCAGCACTGCAGCATGGAAGACCAATGCTTGCTTAAGCTATGGGATCAGATAGTGGTGGAGAATGGGGTCCTCTACCGCCAGTACATCAGTGGTAATGCTTCACTGTCAACCATCCTTCAGCTCGTGGTTCGCCAAACTGATCACAAGGAGATCATCCGGTAGATTCATGGTGGAGATACTGGTTGTCATCTGGGAGCCGCGAAAACAGTGCATATACTGAAGGAGCGGTACTATTGGCCAGGGCATTGAAACAAACTCTTCTGCAAGACCTGTACAGCCTCCGACACCTGGAAAGGTACGTACCACATCTCAACCTCGCGCACCCCTGCAAAGTGTGCAAGCTGGTTATCTGATGCAGCTAGTAGCAATGGACCTAGTGGAACTGTTTCCAGAGAGCAAATACGGGAGCAAGTACATTGTAGTAGTCAGTGACTATTTTACTATATGGGTAAATGTATATGGCAACGCAAATCAAGAGGCTTCCATCATAGCCAAGACATTAGTGGATGTACTCCGTGGCATATGCGGGGTACGGGATTATCACAAGCAGGCTTCATATGCAACGAATACTGTTGAACCCGTACAAATTGTTGCACCATAGTGAATGGATTCCGTGCACGTTTGTGGTCGTTATTAGAAAGATTGGTTATCTCTTGTTCACGGCATACACTGCTCCAGTAGATAGACACTTCCAGGAATCTGGTGTGCACTTTTGTCCCTGCCTCGTGCGGATGTATTTAACTCTAACCCTACCTTTCGTTGACGTCTAGTGGAGTTGCAATGTTCACTTCTCGATCGATCTGCGTGCTCTCCACAGCTTCCTCTGTGCTCATGAATTGAAGGAGCACCCCATCCCAGGAACAATTTTGATCTTATAAATGTTGCCGGCACCACTCCAGATGAGTAAAAAAGAGAGCATGGTGTGTGTGTCTGCATGTGTGTGTGTGTGTGTGTACGTGTGTGTGTGTGTGTGTGTGTGTGTGTGTGTGTGTGTGTATGTGTGTGTGTGTGTGTGTGTGTGTGTCTTGTGTATAATTTGTGTGCTTCTGTGTGGTTTGTGTGCTTGTGTGCAAAGATGCCACGTTTCGAGTCTTAACATTGTCTGCACATGTGCATGTAAGCAGTTGTGCATATGTAGTAATATGTGTGCAACTGTGCATGATAGTTTATGTAGATTAGATAAATGTGGAGTGTGGTGACAAGCCCACAGTATGGTATACGTAGGTGTGATTGATCTGATCGATATGTGCATGTGGAGGCATGTGCTAGTGGTGTGAGTGTTGTTAGGATGCCAGTGATATAAGATTGAAAGGTCCAGTGAGTGTTATAATAGCGTGGGATTGAATAGTCGGCTCCACTGCAATGATGAGGGCCAGAAGCCCTAAACATCCACTGACTACTACAAATTTGGTATATTATAATGGAAGAGGGAGTGGAATGAAAGGGAGAGGATGTATATATGTGAGCATTTGTGCATAGCTGAAAGTCTGGTTCGCAACGGTTGCATTGATTGGGATTTGTACTGTCTGTTGATGTCATGGGATTGCCAACAGGGTGTCTACAAGCAATTAAGCATACAACAGATTGTCTGGAATGAGCTACCCTTTACTCCCATTTTACATGGGTACCAAAAATACGAGGTGCAACAAACTCACAGCAGACACAACCCACTCAAAGATGGGCTCTCAACATTGAGAGCATGATAAATACTATGATACAGAGTAAAGAAATATACACATCCCATTCTGAGATGGGTCCAATCATGCCCAGAGTTACCACAAGAACATACAATGCACACTCAAGGCAGATACAGCCCACCCACAGATGAGCCCATTCATGCCGAAAGTGGCAACAAGAATATGCAATGCATGCTCGAGGCAGATACAGCCCACTCACAGGTGGGTCCGTTCATGACAAGAGAGACAACAAGAATATACAATGCACACTCGAGGCAGATACAGCCCACTCACAGATGGGTCCACTCATGCCAAGAGAGACAACAAGAATATACAATGCACACACGCGGCAGTTACAGCCCACTCACAGATGGGTCCACTCATGCCGCGAGTAACAGCAAGAACATACAATGCACACTCGAGGCAGATATAGCACAATCACAGATGGGTCCACTCATGTCGAGAGTGACAACAAGTACATACAATGCACACTCGAGGCAGATACAGCCCACTCACAGATGGGTCCACTCATACCGTGAGTAACAACAAAAACATACAATGCACACTCGAGGCAGATACAGCCCACTCACAGATGGGTCCACTCATGCCAAGAGTAGCAACAAGAATATGCAATGCATGCTCGAGGCAGATACAGCCCACTCACAGTTGGGTCCATTCATGCCAAGAGAGACAACAAGAATATACAATGCACACACGCGGCAGTTACAGCCCACTCACAGATGGGTCCACTCATGCCGCGAGTAACAACAAGAACATACAATGCACACTCGAGGCAGATATAGCCCAATCACAGATGGGTCCACTCATGTCGAGAGTGACAACAAGTACATACAATGCACACTCGAGGCAGATACAGCCCATTCACAGTGGGGTCCACTCATGCCGACAGTTACTACAAGAACATACAACGCACACCCGAGGCAGAACAATACAATAAAGCTCATGGCATACACAACCCACTCAAAGGTGGGTTCTCAATAGGCCAAAATACAAATAACTCAAGACAGACTCAACCAAGTCGGAATTGGATTCTATCACAATGATGGGTTCTACAAAAAAGATGAGCTAGAACATGTGTGTCTATGGCTAGAGGAATAAATACCTTATAATTATGGTAAAATGCCACAAATTACCAGCTGGCTATGTTGCTATGTTTCCTGGCTTTCTTACCTCTTTTCAACTCCTAACTCATGATTTGACTGACTTACAAACTATTAAGCTAAGTCGTAAACAGACAACAGCCTAAGTCGTTGAGTATCTCACAAACGGTGGACAACCATGGACTGTGTGCCAAACAGGCAATAACCTGCGATAGAATCTTGGAAAACAGCTGAATTGCAGGCAAATGCCACGTTCACATGCGGAATGGTACCCGTATATTGTCACCATTTTCGCTGCGCAAGCTACTTGGGATCGTGAAATCTCACACCAGTCCGTATCGCCACCAGAGTGATGGTCAGGTTGAGCGATTCAATCGTACTCTTTTGGACATGTTGGCCACCTCTGCAAAAGATCATCTTTGCTCTTGGGAGCACCACCTGAGGAAATTATGTTTTGCATACATCACGAGTATATACTCCACGACTAGGTTCACCGCTTTCTATCTGCTTTTTGGGTGACAGGCTGTCTTACCTGTGGACTTTATCCTCCCAGCCTAAAAGAGTGTGATCCAATCTGAGTATATTGTTCATGTCAAGTACTCCTTGGCGGATGCATATGAGCATCATCGGAAGTACATGGGAACACATTAGCAACGTCAGAATGAGCTCTACGATAGACGTGCACATGGCCAGCTACATGGCAGCTGGAGTTGAGCAGGGAGTTGGTGTGGCTTCACCAGTCTGCAGTACCCCGAGGCTCCTCCAGGAAGTTGCACCACTCCTGGAGAGGTCCGTACCGTGTTCTCAAGCGGCTGTCAGACGTCAACTATAGGATCCAGCACATAGAGCACCCAAGGAAATGAATGGTCGTACACTTTCATTGGCTGAAGTCATGTCATGTGCCTGCCATGTCTGAGGAAGAACATCAACTCTCTGGTATCCCTCTGGATGAGATGGCATCCTATCTCCAACGCTTCTACCAGGAACCACCTTGGACATGATTCAAGATGAGCTAGAGGACGCAGCTGGTGGTGCTACTCACAGCCCTAACCCTAACCCAACAAATTCTGGAGTCACCAGTCCCCACCATGCTCAGGATGCCGTGCCTGACACCCCATGGTGCTACCCGTTCATGAGAGCCCCAACCACTACAGCAATTTTGTCAGTCACTAAATCGAGGACGGTTTCTCCTTGGAGTGGGCAGTGTAAGAGTCTGCTGTGATAGTGTATTAGTGCTGCTGTGACAATGTGTTATATATCCTTTTAGTGCCTGTTGAGTTAGTTCCTGTATTGCCATTTACACCTTACCTTGTTTAGGAAGTAATCCTGCCAATTCCTATAATCATTTACTTACCTCGTCAGGAAGTACTTCAGTACACACACCGCTGTTTTGTAGCTTGTTACTCTTCATTCACAGAAACGTTCCTTAAGTTCTTGTTGAATGGACATCATAAATATGTACTTGTATTGCTGAGACGTTGGGGTTTTGATCTGCTTATTTGATGGCACATTTACTGTTGAGATGTTTGAGGAGACCTTATGCACAAACCAGGAACCTGTTACCCATGAATATAGGCAACTGACCGATAAATGTCACATGCACATTGCAAGAAATGGATTTGATCACTGCATGCACTCAGTGTCTCACTTTCACAAGTTGGTGCACTCCCACTCCACTGTCCATCAGCCTGGCATGTTCTCTCAGCTGGTCCATTCCGTGTGTACCCAGTGTCACATGAGTACCTTGCTACATCACCAAAGGAGGTACCTGCACTGGTGTCCACACGACCATTACTTGGGTCATCAGGTTGACCACAGGAAACTCCTACATACAGTACATACAGAAAGGGCCATTTGTGTACAGCTAAGGGAACAAAATACTTGAAGACAAAAAGAATGCTTTCTGAACTTTCGAGCTCAAAGGTACGTAACAGGAAATAATCAGTGACAGCTACAGAACATTTCAGTGACAAGAGCCTTTATCAACTGTACACAACCTAAAGTATTATCTACACATGCATACACATTGAATGCATTAATAAAATAGGCAACTGACTGATAAATGTCACATGCACAAGAAATAGATTTGATCACTGCATGCATCCAGTGTCTCACTTTCACAAGTTGGTACACTCCCACTCCACTCTCCGTTAGCCTGGCATCTTCTCTCAGCTGTTCCATTCAGTGTGTACCCTGTGTCACATGAGTACCTTGCTACATCACCAAAGAAGGTGCCTGCACTGGTGTTCACACGGCCATTACTGGGCCTGGCTGGCTGGCCACAGGTACGTTTCACTGAAAGTGGACAATTTATAGATGGCGAAATATAACTAGCTTTCACACAGTTAAGCTGTCACAACATATTTCCGGAAAATCAACATAAATGTTCCTACACATTTTATGCAACATTGAAGGAATAGCTAAGTACTGCTATTGAAGCTGCCTAAGTGGCAAAATTGGAATAATATTGCATGAATTGGAGTAATGACTGACATGGATTTATTACGTATTATCAGCAGTTGTGGAACAGTTTTGTGTGTATCTGAGTGAGCCTAGTTCTCGAATACACACCAACAACCACTGACAACCACCTCCCTTTCTCTCCCTGCTCTTATACTGCTCTAAGCGGTTATTGTTAGAGCACTGGCGGCTTAAGCAAGAGGCCCTGGGTTAGACTCCTAGCGGCACCACCATTATTTATTTCTCTTGCTGTTTCAAAGTTTTCAGATGGTAATGACCCAGACTATCAGATGATCTCTATTCATCTTCTGACGTGGTGGGGCCTCGTCCAGCAGGCTCCCTATATCACTCGGATTCTTTTTAATTCACAACGTACACACAGCAATCATTGCCTATCTAACAATTTATGCATGTGCTTAGTTGGTCAAAAAGGTGTTCTGCCATTGAAACCTGCACGATTACATATATACATATATATCAATAATTACTACCATTGCATTTATTGTGATAGGTTTGCATTGGCCTAATTGTCTCCAAGATGCTATAATATTGTGGTGGAGGTGGTGACGGTACATTTACAGTGGTAGGAAATAGATCATGTGCTGGATGTATAAAGTTGTAGTTAGCTGAGTATAAACTTGGCTATATATAAAGCCATTTACACTGTTTAGTCCTAAGAGCATTAATTGCCGCATGTAACAAGCTTTATCACTCACTGCTGCAATTCACTCCAGAGAACCCATTGGCACAGACACAGGTGCAGTTAGAGGTCAATGTCCCTCCATTCTCACAGATGATGGAGCACTCTCCTTGTTTACATTCCACTGCAACGTCTGAGGTACATAGTCTGGAGTCCACTGAATAATACCAACAGTCATACAGTTTAGCCTCTGTTCCAATGCACCTTTGCACAACCACTGTTCCAGTGTTGGTGTTACCATATCTATCCATAACAGTAAACAGCACTTTTACAACAGCCAACAATTGCTAAGTATAATGACAGTTGATCTGCATATAGATTGTAATGTTGACAACCACAACAGGCACGTTTAACAGTACTTACCGTCCATCTGTGTGCACAGTTCCTGTTGACCCCAATCCTAGCAGCTGTGAACAAGCCACATTTGCTGCAAGTGGACTGAAGCCATCTGAGCACACTTGAGTCCACTCCCCATTCAACTGCATCTGAAGTCTTCCTGCTGTTGAATTGCCACCAACCAACCTCAGGTTACCTCGATCGATGTCACTGCTGTTCACAACTAGTTTTAAGAATGAATAATAATATGGTGTGTATAATTAGACAAATGATAAGATGTTGTAACATTTCAACTAAAAACAAATTATACACAATACAATTGCATGTCTTTCACGCAGTACACCCTTATTAATACATAATAATATCGGTCGATTACCCCATGCACAGTGCACACATCCAGTACTTACTGCACTGAACTCCAGCAGCTGTAGCTGGAGTGCCTGAGCAGTTCATCAGACGACAAGCAGTGAGATTTTGTTCACTTCCACTGCAAACTCCTGAGGCTCCCACCTCGAATGCTGGTAATCCATAACTGCATCATGGCAACCAATAAAAACAACAGTACTGTTAATACCCCACACAAGCAGGTGTGAAAGACACAAACCACTTACAATGATCCTTTCTTCACAGCACGTGCTCCTTCGTACCCCATCTGTCTGCAGACAACGTCACCAGTGGCAAGACTGAATGGACTGTCACACAATGAACCAATCCCATTCACTGCTAGGGTACCACTGGCTCCGCCCCCACCAGTCAATAGGACTCCTCCATACAATCGAACAGCCCAGTCAGTAGCTAGTATACAAAAGTTACAGGTTTTTCAATTGTAGTCAGTTTGATAATTATCGTATATACACACGGTGTGATAAACTTACAGCAGGTGAGATGGAACTGCAAGGAACACGAAGAAGGTACCTCAGCTACAATGTTACAGTCTGTAATCTTCTGTTCTCCACCATTGCAGTCTACTGTAAGTCTTCCAATATTGATGGGACTGTTTGTAAAGGTGGCAGAACTACAGAGACAGCAGCACAAATGTAACATATGATAAATTTTACTTCCTACACATGACAATAGAAATACTTGTACCTATAGACATTAAATTTACATACATTTACATACATTTACCTACGTGTATACATTAAAATTGTGTTCTCATTATACCCACCCCGAAAGCACACAAGTGATCAATTATACTATATAACCTACCACATGTGACAGTGTATGTAGTACCAACTATTATACTGTAATATTATAACTTTGTATTGTGTTAAGTTGAACAGTGGTCCCCTTGCAGTATTATCCTTATTATCCCATTCTGACGTCATGCTGTTAGTCACGTGCATGTACACCCACTTATTATTCTTACATCATATTGTACGCATACGCAGTGGTACGTGTGCCTCATGTTGTGCTTGTGCCCATTGAGTTATATCCTCCTAGTGACCAATTTGGTATGCAATCCGTCAGGCTTACACACACAATACTGCTAAAATATAAGTGCTTTCTTCATAATTATATACAATAAGATACAATTACGTATATATATATATATATTATATTTGTTGCATGATGAAGCCATACATCAAAGACGGGAAGTGTGCAATATCGAGTCCAATGCACACTTCGGTTGTGCATTAGCCTTCTAAGAGCCCCCCTATAGACATAACAAACATGAAATGAACCAATAACATTATGGATTAGACCAATCATCTTCCAGATGTGTACAAACAGTTTTGTCTACTTCAGATTCTTTGTTTACTTTCTCATAAGCTGCAGCTGGAAGTACCTACAAACTCATCACAAAGAATAAAATCAGCACCTTGCATAAACACTAATGTCAGCTGAAAACAATTGATGTATACGATTAGGAAAGTATCTAAATGATTTTTACTGCTTCAAACATGGTTCTTCAGTCATTGAGAAAGCCAGGCAGCGCTCTTTCACCTTCATCCACTCCCAAAACGTCTTTTGTGCTCACGAGATACTGGCTTCTGTGTTCTTCGGCGTGTAGCGCTTCGACATCTGCTCAAAGTAGTCGTCAAGCGCGCAGTCTAATTCATCAGAGGGATGAATAATTAGACCGCGCACTTTCCACGGCTTTAATCCGGGGGACGGCCTCCATTGTATTCGCTGTGTGCATAGCCATATCGGTACCTTTCGGAAAGAATAGGGTCCTAACTAGTATCGATGGAAACGTTAGTGTATTTCGTTCGATAGCGAGAGAAACATCTCTGCTACAAATCGTTAAAATTGCAACAAGCCAGTTATAACATATATATATATAAATTGTAGCAATGTCATAGAGCACTACAATATTATACGTGTGTATACATGCGTATACATTTAAACAGACTTTGTTTGAACAATAATTAATGGTGCAATAATAATTATAATGCATTAAATTATTGGTATGCACTGACCCAGCTGAATGCCAACTCCTGTATCCAAGCTGTCGACACGCCACATCCAGTGACTCATTGTCATATCGAATCCCACTTGCACATATCCCTCCCCACCTTCCACTTAGGTACACCTGTACAACTCCAGTGTTGTTGGTAGCTCCTCCAACCAGTCTCAGTGACCCTTCTCCAGGGTTTGATGAAGTCATCTCACATCTATCTTTGGTACCATAGTCTCTAACAGGCTGAGCGTCATGGGCTGCATGGAGTAATACAGAAATATTTGAAGGGAGCATGTGTATGGGTCAATGGAAAACTCTCAAGATGGTTCCATATTGACCAAGGTGTTCGGCAAGGGTGTGATGTCACCATGGTTGTTTAACATTTATATAGATGGAATAATTAGGGAGGCAATGGACGAATTTGTAGGGGGAGTGCAGTTATCTAACACAAAGGTACAAGTGCTACTTTTTGTTGATGATATTGTAATGGTCACGGAGAGGAAGGAGGACATACAGAGGAACCTTGAAGTGTTGAAGGCAGCTATGGATAAGTGGGAGATGAAGATGCATCTGGGGAAAACTAAGGTGATGGTTGTAAGCAGAGTAGAAGGGGATGTAGTGCGACAATTGACGGTGAGAAGATCGAAGAGGTGCAGAGTTTAAAGTATCTTGGGTCAAGTATCAGGGCTGATGGGTCAAGTGAGGAGGATATTGAACAACGAATAGGTGCCGCAATGAGAGGGTGGTGGGAGCGATGAGGAAGGAAGTGTTAGAGCGGAGGAAGTTAAAGAAGGAAACGAAACTGAGGGTCTTTAATGCAATGGTAGTGCCTACTCTCCTGTATGGCTGCGAGACGTGGACAGTGCAAAAGAGACATGAAAGTAGGTTGCAGGCTTGTGAAATGATGTGTTTGAGAAGAATAGAGGGTGTTTCAAGGCTAGACAGGATGAGGAATGAGGACATCCGTCAGTTCCTAGGACAAGTGGCGGTGGAGGACATGATGAAGGACAGGCAGATGAGGTGGAAGGAGAAGCTAGAGAGAATGGATGGCAGTAGACTGGTGAAGCAGGTGTGTGAGGGTGATGTAGTTAGGAGAAGATCAAGAGGATGCCCAAGGAAGAGATGGGATGATAATATTAAATAGGCTGTATGGACTTTTAAATTGAAGCACTGTACCCCATTTATAGTATGTAATTACTATGCTGACAATATTACCCATTCATCAGTCATATTATGTTGTCATGTGTATTAGCGACTACCTCCTGCATAGGAGACAAAAGCCTGGTTGAATAATAATAATAATAATAATAATAATAATAATAATAATAATAATAATAATAATTGTCAGGGAAGTGCAGACTATTTCAGTCTATGTTAATATCAATTTTACGTATATCATGTAGTCAATTATAGTATTATATCATGGCTGTGTGTATGCATAGTGTAGATGTGCGTAGGATACATGACAACAAAGTTACAGCCTTCATCAAAGGATAATTACGTATCTTGTAGCTATAGCCATGACAAAACGCAGGCATTGTATTTACATATATAGACCACTTTACTGTAATCAGAATATAACTACAGCAAAATCATTACAATTATATTTTTGTGGCTCTGGGGAGGAGTGAGATATTATGTCAACTGTTCTGCACAATAGCCAATTGAAAACTGTCTTTCCAAAGTTATTGGTATAACATGAGCTACCATCATTAGATCTTGTGAGAGACAAACTACATTATTTGTGCCATTTACTGAAGTCACAGCAATAGCAGTTTCCATGTTTACTACATCTGTATGTTTGTCGTATCCTATATATTGTACGTAGCTGTTTATCGCAGGTGTGACATGTCAAAACCGGAAGTGCAATGACATCTCACGCGCTGCTTTTTTATGTCTTTGTTTCAAATTTTCTCGCTGCAGGAATAAGGTAGAGAAGAACTATTTGGAGAAATGAAAACCGTTGACATTCCTTTTTGTATCGACGTCAGTCTTTGAGGGATACGCAAAACGGTTTTTCGCTGACCCAGTCAGCTGTGTGAATGCTAAACGGCCAAGACTAGCATGAATGGATAGCTGATATGGTCACACAAAAGTGTTTGATGATGGGATTGTATGTAAATGCTAAAATAGAAAGATACGCCTACTTTTCCGTTTTCAGTCACAACTGGCTGCCGTTCTTGCTCTGACATGTCGAGATAGGAGCTGTACTGCAAAATCTCATCATCAAACACCTAAACTACAATGTATCAGCTATCCATCCATGGTACTGGCTATTGCTCAGCTTTCAAATATCCCACCGGGCAATGACATAAACTCCGCGTACTACTCAACCATGTTCTTGGCTGACTTGTCACATGCCAGACATCACGTGACTTGACCCGCTGGACGTCTGAAAAAGTAGCGCGCTGAAGTTCTGGATCACTCATCGACGTAGAAATTTGTATGTTCCCACCAGTAGCAAACTAACATCGTCGTCTTCGGCGCAATCCCCCCTGTTCGGTTCGCCCACCTCGGCTAACAGACGGGCCTATGTATATAGGTCACGTACTAAGCGCGTGATCCGCCTACACATTTCCGGCCGAATATTATTAACGGCTAAGTCGGCCGTGAAACTTCCTGTTTTGACATGTCGCACCTGCGATAGTCTTTCCTTGCTCTTGTATGGAGTATTACGAGCCTCATTCCAGGTGTCTGTGTGTATGATCATCATAATTGATTGTACCTCATGAACACCTAAAAGATTCTGCTTGCCTATATATGCAGCTGCGTGTCTTTGTATGCTGTTGTATGAACATTTGTAGTCAGCATGCAAGTTGCGTGCATGACATAGTCACCATGCACAAAATCAAGAGTTCACGCACCCTTATATATACATTAATATATATCATGGGCTCAAGATAGAGTCAAGAATGCACCTTGTATGCCTGCTCACCACATGAGATGCTGATGTAAGTGTTGTTTGAACACGTTTGGGTTGCTGCTGGAGTGGATGCCAAACAAGAAGACAGGCAGGTAGATGAACTAGAGCAGCTCACAGACGTCAACCACACGGGTACTGATTGGGTGTATCTGCAAGAAACATTAAAGGCATACAAATCTGCATATTTTAATGAACTATCTGAATCAAACCATTTACCGAACTGCTTGTCCAGTTCCTGATGAGAATCCCAGCTGTCTGCAGACAGTGGTAGGCAGATTGGCATCCAGTGTACCTTCTCCACAGACTGCTCCCCACTGCCCACTAAAGTACACCTCTAGTCTGCCACTAGAGGGGAATTCCCCTCCCTCCAAGCGCACTTGTCCAGAGTAAGGCTGAGGGTACAGATCACCTACGTATTACAGAACAGAAGACAGTAAAGCCTTTTACGTTGCTAGATGCTATAACATGGTAGATTATGATCGCATAACAAACAGTCAGTCATATCTTTCTGAGGGTATGCATTAAATATACAAAATACAATCTGCATAATTATATTAATATCATTGCCATACCATTCTCATCATCCTTAACTTTGCATCACTTCATGAAAGCATACAAATTGTAGACTGATATGCTTCTATATACTCACTGCATTGAACTCCCACAGATTCCCATATAGCACAGTTGTGCGCTCCACCAAGTACACCGTATGAGCAGCTAAGGATGTGAGGTTCTTCCCCAGTGCAGCTCACATCATCCATGGCATGAATGCCACTGCCAAAACCAAACCTGTTTGATTGAAAGTTGATCACATGACATTTTTGGTAACACAAAACCACATCAGTCAAAGACCATGGTTGCAAATGACCAACCTGCTAACAGGTGAATCACTGGTTGTCATCTTATCAGGTCCATCCGTATCTTGATTGAAAATCCGCACAGGGTACCCCAGTCCAAGTTGTCTGCAGACCACAGCGGCCTCTCGCAGAGTGAAAAAATCATTGCAGATGGTGTACCATTGGCCAAAAAAGTGCATCTCCACTGTCCCAGCAAGCCTGGATGACTCAAACCCAGTCAGTCTTAAATCACCATCTGACTGCATTTGTCCATTCACCATCATAGCTGTAAACCAAACCATGAAAGGCAAAAGGCATCCACAAAAACGGTTAAATGGGTAGAGCAAACAGTAACATTATATATGGTTAGCAAAAATGAGAAACACTTGCATAGTCTTTGAGGGGAAGACATTCCATGATCCTGTATATTATGTATAATACAAATAAACTATTGGAGATGTTGGTTGAGTCAGTGGTGATGTATGGAGCAGAGGTCTGGGGATGTTGCAGACAGCTTGGGGAGGTTGAGCAAGTGCAGTTGCGGGCCATGCGAATCTTCCGGGGAGTTGGAAGGCTGCACCCCAAAGTGTCGCTACTGGTGGAAATGGAGGTGTTACCATTAGAGTGGGTAGCAAAACTGAAGTGTGTGGAATTCTGGTGTAGGGTAATGAAACTAGGGGATGAAAGACTGGTGAAGCATGTGGCAGTGGAAGCTTGCAAGCAGGGAGAGACGAAGTGGATGAAGGACCTAATGCAAAGCATACGAGAGACGGGGTGGGGGAGGTTAAGCTGGAGGATGTTGAGAAGCTGAGCAACTTCCAACTGAAGGAGATGTTGAAGAGCTGTGCATGGAGAGAAGTGAGGGCATCTTGGGAGCAGGAGATGAGTGAGAATCCGCAGCTGGAGGTGCTAAGGATGATTGTGGACAAGGACTGCAAGGGGAGGAGTGCACAAATTGAGAGCAAGGAAGTAAGGAGGATGGTCACTAAGCTAAGAGGAGGGACAGCACAGCTGCGCATTGAAACTGGAAGATGGAAAGGGGAAGGTAGAAAAGAGAAACAATGTGAAGAATGCAGTGGGCAAGAAGTGGAGGATGCAAAGCACTTCTTTCCAAAGTGTGCAAGATGGCAGGATGAGAGAGAAGAACTGATAGAGTCAAGGACACCCAGAGAGGGGGGGGGGGGATTTGAAGCAGTGGATGAGGATGGGAAGTTGAAGAAGAGATTTGTGTGACAGTCAACAATTCTTTGTAGTGTCTCAGCGAACTTGTGTGTGTGTGTGGTTTATGAGCAATCCCTAGTGCTTGTTTTGTACTTTGCATGTGTGCACTCCAATATGTATAATAATAATAAGAAGAATAATAAGAAGAATAAGAATAAGAATAAGAATAAGAATAAGAATAAGAATCTATATATATATAAGTTGCCCGGGTGCAAGTGCAGTATTTGCGCCAGTGGCTGGATGAAAAAGAACCACCAGCGCAAGTTGCACAGGGTGATACCACCATGTAAGCAAGTGGACTATCTGCGCTAGTGGCTGAATGAAAAAGCACCTTGAGCGCAAGTTGCAACTGGTGACAACCACCACCTGAGCAAGTGGAATGTTTGCACCAGTTGACAGAAGGGAAACACCACAAGCACAAGGTCCAAAGGTCAGGAGGTGCAAAGGTCAGGACACAAGGTGCAAAGGTCGGGGCCAGCATCAGCGCTAGTCGGTAC
>OX465042.1:4840871-4893371 GCA_949841015.1 Aplysina aerophoba
AAGAAACCTCTTTGTCAGGCAGTACTGGCAGGACCTGACTGGCTTAATGAATGGCACATGCACACGCACACACACACACACACACACACACACACACACACACACACACACACACACACAACACACACACATCCACACACATCCACACACACAGACGCACACACAGACGCACACACACACACACACACACACACACACACACACACACACACACACACACACACACACACACACACAAACACACACACACACGCACGCACACACACACGCACACACACACACAGAGACACACACACACACACACACACACACACACACACATCCACACACACAGACGCACACACACACACACACACACACACACACATACACACACACACACACACACACACACACACACACACACACACACACACACACACACACACAAACACACACACACACACACACACAGACGCACACACGCACACGCACACACACACACACACACACACACACACACACACACACACACACACACACACACACACGTGGCCTAAAGCGCAGAAATATACACAAAAGCAGCTACAAAGATGCACAGCAAGCAGGCACTATCACCTGTACACGAAATTTGCCGATTGCTGTGGATACCCAAGGCTAAGAAGCTGTTCGTACGAGCGAGCTCGAGTGAGGTCAGGGCGCGCCATTTGTGCAGACGATTTCAACGCGAAATCGTGCGCACTAAGGCTTTTCCACGCTACAGACACTTCCCAAACCTTAACGTATGTGATTCACGGCCCTCACCCACTTCTGCGTCGCTCCTGTCACTTTTCCGTGGCAGCGATGTAAGGCCTTTGAGACGGCAGCCATTGAAGACGATGCTGGAACCAAGACGGCAAGCGATGGCGCACTTTCCGGAAGAATATTACGCAAAAGGTTGGCCAGAAGGTGGAATGGCCAACTGTGCCACGTGTAGAAGCCTCCTTCTTCAGAAAAGTAGACTCAAAAGTAGCTCACTATATAAATGCCTCCATTTGCAATGCTTAGTCAATACTCGACCTTTATAAATGTTGGTACAGTTATACTGCTATACTTGTAATATTATATACTTATCCTCGTATCTAAGAGGTACAAATGCTAATTAAGAAATCCTGCTAATGACAGGGGCTTAGGGAGCACTTGGTCAGGTGGTTTGATTTTCATAATTTTCCGGCAACTTTGTCTTTAAAATTATTCCTACAGCATTTATTAGTATAAATGTTCCATACATTATGTGTTATGCTATGGGAAATTATATAGCCACTTTGGCGGCAAACTGTACAAAGACGAAAGCCTAATTAAGAAATCTGTTCAATTTAAAATCCATCAAATTCCTCATATTTTATGTGGATACTGAGCACTTATCTGCAGAAGCCTCCAGGACCTCTGTGAATTAATTATATTATATTATATTATATTATATTATTTATTTATTTAGATTAGTGGTGTAAATTGCAACTTGCACTGTATTGAGAATGTTTGTTTGTTTGTTTGTTCGCAGTAAACGCAAAAACTACGGAACGGATTGAATCCAAACGCTCAGGAATTACAAAGAACTACCCGAAGAGTGTCCTCTGCGGTTTGAAATCTCCCGTCTTAGTGTTCTTGGGGAGATATGGCTACATTTCCGGTTTTTCCTTCGCGGCCGACCGCCATTTTTACTTATCTTCTTTCCACTTCCGGCTCTTGCCGCTAGACGCCCAACACAGAGCGCTTTGCAAAAACGGAAAAACTACGGCACGAATTGACGCCAAACACTGAGGAATTACAAAGACCGACCCGAAAAAGGTCCTCTGCGGGTTGAAATCGCCCACCTTATGGTTCTCCAGGAGATATTGTGACTATTCCGGTTTTTCCTTCTCCGCCGACAGCCATTTTTACTTATCTCCTACTTCCGGCTCTTGCTTAGACGCATAACACACTAGCTGGACACATAGAGTGCTTTCGCAAAACGACGTTGACCGCGCACCACATCGCTACTGAATTACAAGCGGACATGCATAGACAAGTGCAAGTTCAATCATTATATGCATGTATGCCTTGCACGTAATTTGAAGCACTGTCACATTGTGGCCATGGGCATGACCTTACTTCAGCTGCCCAACTCTCTGTAATCAGCAAAGCTGACATTAGAAGTGCTTTCGATAAAACACTGGCATCGGAGCGCTTTCGCCGAAATGCTGGCGACGACGCGCCGTAGCAGAGGAGCCCGCCGAAGGCGGGCTTCTATGCTAGTATACATATACATACGTATACATATATCATATATATATAAGTTGCTGTGTGATCTGCTTAAACCTCTTTTTCTAGAACTTAGCATTACTACACAGAGGTCACGTGGACATGAACAAACTGGCAACAATACTTACTACTAGTTATACGTAGTTACATGACTACACACATTTTACAATGTATTTACAGCTGGTTACTGCACCCTGTAACGATATCATGAGGCATGCACTAGTATTTATTATTAGTGCCTAATGCTTCACTAGTAACTGTAACAGTAATAATAATATGCATGGAGATTTACTGAACAGAGCTGATGTGCCAGAGAAAAAAGAGCGCCAAGTTGGCTCCCAGCATTTCCTGCGCCAGGACATGGGTTTGCACTCCATTAGGGTACTAGGCTTGTTGAATTCACGCTCCTTTGAAACACGACGAGACTGCACACTCCGCGGCAAACCGCTCTCTTGCCAATCTGAACAGCTATAGCTATATAGATGCAGCCGCGCTTAGCTAGCGACAACGTGGCATGCAATTAGCTAGTCACGACCGCCACCAAGACGGGCATAGAGACCTCCATCCGCGGAGACTTACCTTGACTAGCGAAGATCAGAGCCAAGAGCGACATGGCCCAAGAACTCCTTCTCCTTGGCCGCTCCATCGTGCGTAACTCTGTAGTATGTGAATCCCTCACTCGTATGTTGAGTGGACAGTCTGAGTGTGGTGTCCGTGCGAGCAAAATATAATATTAGCAGACATTACGTTTTCGTGACGTCATGACGTAATTCTATTTGTGGTTTTGTGGGCGATTATACGGACAGTCCAATCCAGGCCAACAGCTATGAAGCTATTCACAAAATCCATCGATCCTAACCATTAGCAAGTCATTAACCTGATTTTCTAGATCAAAATACATCCCGAATCGATGCTGTAACCATATAATAATTTATATGCAAGCAGCTTCCTCTTCCCTACAAGCTCCCTTCACTATATAGTACAGCCATGTGGCAAGTCTCACCATACCATACTCATCTTTATGAATCATGGCTGTGGAAATATGAGACTGTATAACCTGTCTACATGATGCGACATTCAGCTACGTATGGCACCATGATTAGAAGAAGTTTGTGTAATGTAAAATGCTTTCTAGTCACATGTGGGTGCAAGAGTGCTGCATTTAATCATGTAAGCTTCAGTTTCATAGGAAGGACTGACTGTGTGTATGTATGTGTGCACGCATCTATATGCTTGTGTGCGTATGTGTTTGTCACTTTGTGCGTGTGTGCACGGTGTGAGTTTGGGTAGATATGAGTGTGGTATGCTATCTTACAAGCTAGAGACAAATCTATAGGCAAAGCATAAAGATATATTGGCAGTGTCAAACTTTAGAGTAAGAATAGCTGCAAGGCCAAGAACACCTAGCACAACTTGAAAGTGTACAGCCTGCTTTGTGCCCAAGTAAGGCAACTGACTGCTTGTTTATGCATTTTGAGGGACTTCAGTAGCTGTAGAAGTGTAAGTTCCTGGGGTCAACACACTTTAATGGCCTGAGCAAACTTGATTAATGGCACCACACCAGTGTACCACAAGCTATTATGGGACACTCCATCAGGACACCTGTGAAGTCATGAAGGTTCATAATGCACAACAGTGGCAGGTCAGAATGTACAATCATTTGATCATGACCACACAGATTCTCACACTGTAACTAGTAAGCACACACATACGTATATATGTAAGCACACGCGCATGTAACACTACATTATACGTACTTTTGTATCTCCGGTACACAACTGTTCCCTGCCAGCAGCTGGAACTTCTGTCAGCAGGTTCTGCTGGATTACCAGCACTGTTATAGATCTACCAGAAATCTTAAGGTAGGCTTGAACATTCTTGTGTTCTCTGTTGGTGTGATGTGTGGGTGTGCCTGTGTGTCTGTGTATATAGGTGTTCACTGACCTTTCAATAACAGCTGAATTAGACATAGCTACTGTTATTCAGACTGTTGGCTCAGGTGCACACAAACATACAACATAAATGCAACACACACACACACACAAACACACAGTTGCAGTCCTCTCCTGGCTATGTTTGCGCCTATGTGTGTGTGTGTGTGTGTGTGTGTGTGCGTTCACGTGTGTGTGTGTGTGTGTGTGTGTGTGTGTGTGTGTGTGTGTGTGTGTGTGTGTGTGTGTTTGTGCCTATGTGTGTGTGTGTGTGTGTTGTGTGTGCCTTTCTCCTGGTTATGTGTGTGTGTGTGTGTGTGTGTGTGTGTGTGTGTGTGTGTGTGTGTGTGTGTGTGTGTGTGTGTGTGTGTGTGTGTGTGTGTGTTTGTGCCTATGTGTGTGTGTGTGTGTGTGTTGTGTGTGCCTTTCTCCTGGTTATGTGTGTGTGTGTGTGTGTGTGTGTGTGTGTGTGTGTGTGTGTGTGTGTGTGTGTGTGTGTGTGTGTGTGTGTGTGTGTGTGTGTGTGTGCGTGTGTACTTACTGCATGTGTGCATGCAAATATGTGTGCCTGAATGCATGGGTATGTATGCATATAGGCATGTATGTACATTTTGTGCATGGACACACACACATATATATATATGCAAACACAAAACACATACACACATGCACGCACACATAGTTATGTACATGTGTATGCACATACACAAGCACACACACACACATGCATGTAAGAGCAATACATACATTTCGATATGCACACACATGCGTGCATGTAAGCACACAATAAGTAATGCATATCCTATAAAATGCCAATCTTTAGAATTGTAAGTAGTTGTGACTTCAGTAAGCCATAACTGACAATGCTTTACTAGCTTTAGTCATAACTTGTTATTGCAATAACTAGGAGTGGCATGTGTGTATTATACATGCAAGGACCCTCCCTATACTTGCCTAATGCATTCCTAAGCTGTTCGGATGACTACCTAGTTAGCTAATCTAGTGACACTAGTACTATAGAATGACTGCATGTGTTTAGTGGGAAGAAGTGTATGAACAGACTAGGTACACACTTCAATAACTCAGACAATCCAAACTAGTCTGCATGCCAGATGGATGCATTATTTACGTATGATGCATATGGCCTATGTTACTTAATAATTTATGTATAATCACACACACACACACACACACACACACACACACGCAAACACACACACACACACGCACACACACACACACACACACACGCAAACACACACACACACACACACACAAACACACACACACACACACACACACACACACACACACAACACAAACAAACACACACATGTGCACACATACGTATACACAATTACAACTGTGCACACAGAGGCCCCTGTATAGGGGTACAGATCAGGTAGTCATTCACCTTCAGTGGTAGCATTAGAGTATCTATTGGAGCACTCAACCATAATAATAAGCACCACTTCTGGAACGGTTCTGGAAACTACACTAGCCAATGACTGATTTGAGAGGATTTCCAGACATTTCGGCCTGATCTGGGGCCTTCTTCAATGGATATGACACATGACCTGTCACATGACCTGTCACATCCATTCCAGCATCCATTGAAAGAAACGTCTGGACATCCTCTCAAATCAGCCATTGGATAGTGTACGTAGTTTCCCAGACCATTCCAGCATGGAAGGACCTAGCCACATAGAAGTTTTCCACAAAACACCACCTCTATTTGCTCATTCCTATTTATGTGGCTAGCTTAAGTGGCACGCATAATGTAATTACTCTACCTAGTGGTGTATGGTTCCCATGTGTGACCATACATGGACTTGTACCCACTCCAGCACACATGTACACATGTCATATAATTGTGATTTCAGTCAGTCACATATATTTGACAATGCTCTGCTTAGCCTAGTCATAACTCATTAAGGCAGTATATACCAAGGACTGGCATGTGTATATTATGTATATTATACAGGCATGGACTTTCTCTATACTCAATACAGCTAATTCAATATATATTATATGTACGTATGCATTACTTATAGTATATATACACAGATTGGAAGGCTTAGACAAGAAGACTGTGGGCAGGCCATATCGTGTGTATTTCCACAATATGTACATTCTTGATGCTTAGACACAACGGCATGTCCTTATACATAGTGGGACCCATGCCAGTGACCAGCATTCAACCCTTATATATCGTTGATTATGTGTCTGATGGTTACTACGGAACCTGCCATCTATAACTACGTATATGTAGATGAATTATACATACACACACACACACACACACACACACACACACATGCACACGCACATGCACACATGCACACACACACACAACACACCGGAAACACCACACACAGCAAACACAAAACACACACACAACACACAAAACACACACACAACACACAAAACACACACACAACACACAATAAACACACAACATGCACACACACACAACATGCACACACACACAACATGCACACACACACACACACAACACATGCCTAGACACACATGCACAACACACTCACACGCACACACACACATACACATAAATGATATGCCGGTTTGCTCTTGTGATCTCCTCTCCCTGGTGTATATAATGCACTTGGATATTAACTAAACCAATGGTTATTGATTTGGTAATTGAATAAAAACTTTAATGAATGAGTTGAGGCAATTAGAAGCACTAAGTGGAACCACAAATGTGAATAGTTCCAGCAGACTAGGACATGGCCATTCAGCAGCATAACCATGGTGAATAGTGTGGCCTAAGGGGATGGTGGATAGGAAGGAACAAAGTTGTATTGAGCACTTCGTAATGTCAATAATTCATTCACTTAGCTTAACCCATTGGGGTGTATAGTATAATGATTAATGCAATACTGGTTAGCTCTAATTTGCTATCTCATTATGGCTATACATGTACAATACGCACTAGCAATTGTAATATGTACGTACATACATGTAGCACAAGGCATAACGTTCTATCCAATCTATCAATGGGTCAAGAGGTGTACCTATGTAAGTACATATGCAGTAGTCATATGCATATACGTACACCTACTACTGTGTGTATGTATGATATCCTTCAGCCTACAATCACTTGTATCCCTCTGTGGCTGAAAGTCTCAACAAGGATATTCAAAACACTTGAAGAGCCCAGTGTGCTTGACCTGTGTGTGAAAAAGAAAGAATTTCTGACTGCTGTTGCAATACCGAGAAGTGATCAAATCATACACTAAATAGCAATAACAAATATAGCTATAGACCCAAGTGGTCAGGTGCATAGTTACTGTACTGCAAGTAAAGCAAGCAACATGTGTACACATTCGCAGAGTAGCAGTGCACAAACTTAATCACAACAGAGTCAGACATTTATATCAGATGTCTTATTCAGTGATTGGCTATATCATAGAGTACTGTACATACTGTACGTAACAAGGAAGAAATTAACATCTTATATAGCCTAAGTGTGCACATCGTTATGCAAGGAAACTGTTCAAAATTGTGCCTATTTTATTTGTAAACTGATGGCTATATAATGTGTAATAATTTGCATGAACATACTCTGTATGTTGCCAAATTAAATTAAGAGTATAACATTATGAATTACTTTCTCACCTGGTCAGTAGAATACAGCATTGTGTATTTCTTCCTGACGCATGCTCCCCATCTAATGACACACCGTTCCAAAGGCTTTTGAGTCAAACCATTACAAGTCTGCTGACACCCGCTGGGAATTTCCCTTGGTGAATCGTTGTAGTAGCATGCCCTGCAGGAGGTTACCTTGCAAGGCCCTGTGCAGCTGCCAAACCCAGGCCTGTGCAGAACACACACACATTGCACGTAATTGAACACAATATATTCTAACTAATGTATGAGCACATGCATGCTTACGTGTGCAAACGCAAGCATGAAGATACATAATAAAAATTGCAGAACACACACACACACACTCACACATCATGCTATACAATTATATAGTTATAGTGTAAACACTCTTCAAGATGCAGATGCACATGCAAGATCATGGAGATATAAGAACATACATACGTATAATTATGTGCCAGTCATGCAATAATAACCATGCACAATTCTATTTAAAATATGTACAATAATATACGTTTTCAAATGATAGAGGTAACCACAAATCACACAAAGAAGCACAGCATTTCAATAGTGTGCATACAGTGTATGCAGCACAGTGAGTGATATAATATACCTCACACTGTATAGCATAATATATAAAAAAAACTGTGGAATTACATGCCTGCCTCCAGTTAGTGTTCACAGGGCACCATGTTCCTGCAGTACTCACAAGCTGCACACTTTGGCCCTGTTTGCTCTCTTACTGCAGTACTGGTGGGTGCAGACAGGTGGGCACTGCAAGCCTGCATGACAATGAATACCGCAACCACACTCAAATCAGTAAGTATAACATACGCTGACTGTTAAAGGCAGAATATAAATTGTACTGTATGAAAATGACATTTATATAATGATAATATGACACATCCATCTGACTTGTGGTTGCACAGGACTTAGCTTAACAATGTTATCATGTTTTGTGTGTCAACATGAGGGACTGGTACATGATATGTAGCTACAGCTTCATGCTACTACAACAGTTGACCGAGGGGAATTCCCAGTTGGTGTCAACAGAGTGATAATGGTTTGGCTAACTGAAAGGCTTTTAGAGAGGTGTTTCGAATTGTTTTAATGAAGAAGAGCTAGAAACAGAGTTTTTTCTATTAGTACATTACAGACACGCTTTTGAGATCCACCAAAAGTGTGACAAAGCCCTCTGTCTGTGGCTCTTCTGTCAAAAGCCAATGCAACAAGGCTCCAGTCTTAAGGCCTCACTCACATAATATATGTAGAATAACAAGGTGCGACACATTGGAAAATAACCAGTATTGCTTAAAGATACAACACACAAATACATATGAATGTGTAGATGTTTTCCATTCCTATTTACATTATGTAATTTCTACTGAGGTTGATTTGTTTGCACAGAGAAATAGAGACATGTACCATAAGGCAATAGAAATGAAGAATAGCAACGCCAGTGGCAACGTTAACACATACGTAGCATCAATGGTAGGCAACACAGTGCACGGCATGTCCAAAGTCTCACTTCTACTGTTACTGTCTTCAGATAATGTGGCTCCAATAGAGCTATTACGTACATTCAATCCGTCTTCACTAAGATAAGATCCAAGGTGCAGTAATGGATCCGGAACGAAACCTATATTATTCCAACACTCTATAGCACTCACAAGTTGGTACACTCCCATTCCAGCATCCATCAGCTTGACAGGTTCTCTCAGCTGTTCCATTCAGTGTGTGTCCTGTGTCACATGAGTACCTCACTACATCACCAAAGGAGGTGCCTGCACTGGTGTTCACACGGCCATTAGTGGGGGCGTCAGGCTGGCCACAGGAGACTCCTATACAGCAAGGTTGTCAAACATATACTGTATATGGCACATACGTGTACAACTAATAAATAATGACGCACCACGCAACAGGCAAGATTAAGTCGAATATTATAGATGCATCAATTCCAAAGCCATATTATGTGTATCTATGTATGCCGTATCTATGTACACCATAAAATCTAATGTGTCCTATACAGCATTTACATCATCTACTTCCCAGGGGTCATTCCAAGTGCTAGGTGTGTTATTCTAACTCCCATCCATATACGCAAGTGGCAGGCAGAGTGCGACTGCGTGTAATAAAATATTCATGCCCTGATGAGTCACTGCTTCTGCACAGAGTACATATGTTGCTTGGAGGCCCCGGGCCTGTTAATCATCAATGGGCAAGGATGTGACAGGGTTTGTGTTATATATAAATACGTATACAAGTTATGTAGTGTCCAATCAGTGTCTTTGGAACTCAGCACTCAGGATAATTGCATCCTTGAGCTTGCAATGTGTGCATACTGGCATTGTATAATATGTATGGAATGTAATGTATCCCTGCCAAGAGACATATAAGACCCGTTATATATATATAAGGCTTAAGAGACCTGTTGTATCCCTTGGCTGCGTGAAAGCACTGGCCTTCTCCAAGGGATATGTAAAGGGTCGCTTATCCCTCTTGACAGGAATGTATCTTACTTATACCAGATTTAGGCCATTCTGACCCGAGGCTTTCGCTCAGCATTCAATCCACTCCACAGTCACCTTGTGCTCACACCACAAATACCATATATTCTTTTTTTTTACATTGATTCATGGTCTTCACAGTGTTCTTGGGACTATACGTACTATACGCTGGTCAATAACTGCGTGAATCTGTTTGTTCCTAACAGGAGGGCATGCTAGCCCAGGAATCTATGACCTGTGATATACTGCAAATGCTGCAACCTGAATGGTCGGAATTGCCTGGTATGGTATGAATATGTATTACCACATTATGAGGTAAGCTTGGGTCGGAATTATATCATGTCCTGTAGTCTTCAATGCTCCAAAATAGTAGATGCCGCTATTTAGAGCCCCGCATAAAATGGTTGGATGGCTAAAGATCAGTAAAATAATAGTGATCCTCACCACCACAACAGCATAATCGCATAGCTATATAGGAAATGCATGTAACCTGTTTCAAACATACAGTGCTAGCTTCTCCTAATTCTACTCAGTAAACAAACATATATTATAACCAAAATGTACATATATACGTACATATAGTGTTTAAAATATGTAGATAACGAGGTCAGGTTTAGCAGAATGCATAATCTTTCCCCAGTCCAGCAAAAGTATACTTAAGGTAGCAAATGTTCACTCACTTTCACAAGTTGGTACAGTCCAACTCCACTGTCCATCAGACTGACATGTCCCAGTTGGTACAAACACGTAGCCTTCATTACAAAAGTACCTTGCTACATCACCAAAGGTGCCTGCGTTAGTGCTCACACGACCATTATGGGGGGGATCAAGATGACCACAGGTGATTACTGCAGAAAAGAGATACCAAAAAAGTATCAATGATAACATGAACAAATCGCTAACATTATATGTCCTACAATTCATGCAAGTGCAGCTACAAGCATATAATGCTATAACAATAAAGAAGCATAAGCTAGGATGGCACCACTCCTAACTCTCACTTTCACAAGTTGGTACACTTCCATTCCACTGTCCATCAGCCTGGCACGTTCTCTCAGCTGGTCCATTCTGTGTGTACCCTGTGTCACATGAGTACGTTGCTACATCACCAAAGGAGGTGCCTGCACTGGTGTCCACACGGCCATTACTGGGGATGTCAGGCAGACCACAAGAGGCTTCTACAGGAAAGGAATGCCAAGTTGGATATACATATATACTGTGTTGCTCAAATGCACACCGCAGGACAAGAACAGCCATTGAACATGCATGATTGCATTCATAAAAGCACACTGTATTGTCCTGCTTCAATAGCTCACTTTCACAGGTTGGCACACTTCCATTCCACTGCCCATCAGCCTGGCATGTTCTCTCCTTTAGCCCAATCAACATGTAGCCTACGTCACATGAGTAGCTTGCTACATCACCAAAGGAGGTGCCTGCACTGGTGTCCACACGGCCATTACTGGGGATGTCAGGCTGACCACAGGAAACTCCTGCAGAAAAGAGGATAGAGCAAATATGATAAATACATCCTTACGGCAATAGTGATATTTATTATCACGTGTTGGTGTCACATGTACATATGCACGCTTATGCAAATTCATTTTGTTTATGTGCCACATACAATACTGAGATATTTATATAAGTGCACATAAAGCTGGTAAAGTTGAGAAGGTACGTCATGATACAACAAATATATATATATATATGCTATGAAATTGCATCATAGCTAGTGCACAGCTCATCACTCTCCTCCATTCGCAACCGGTATACATTGGCACGATGATAACGTAAAGACTCATTGCTATGCATTGATACCAGAGGAGGTGCACATGCACGGGTTTGCAAGCAGGTGACGCAACAGCCAGACACAAACTACATAATTATATAGTTCAAGATGTTTAGGCCACGGAGGCCTTTGTCAGCTGATAGAAACCTTCCATGGCCGAAACGTCCTAAAGTAGCTCTGTCCAGCTGCTACTTTACCTCGCTCATAATTAATCATTGTACATAGCAGGGAGATATCATGCACAGAATGCACACATAACATTCTCGCATCATAATTAAATACAGTACACTTCTTATCATCAGCTTAACATATGTTCTCTAAAGTTTTGGCAAATCAAAAAGCATATCCAAGTCGGCAGTTAGGAATATATGGGTCACAACCAGAAGCGTGACATTAGGAAATTACGACAACCTATTAGAGTGCGCGACGGAATAATAAGAAACAAAATGTTGGACTTCTTGTTAGTGGTCGAGGCACCCGTTCGTGGATATCATGCGCATATGGCCCAGGGGGAAGCTGCAATTAACACATGGCGTGAAGGCATTGGAAGAGTCAAATCAACAATCTTTTCCACGGCCAATTCATCAGAGTTGATTCTAAATCGCCTGCCAGAATTGCTGTCTCAAGTCATTTCGGGTGGGGATGGAGTCGCTGCTGGGCATCTGTTTGGGAGTTCAATCATCGGGAAGAGTGGGAGACTGGGGCACGGCTGGAAAGCCTTCTTGGTTGTCCATATCGACGCGATCTATGGAGGCTGATATCCTATGGATGACAAAATAGAGTCCAAGACTAAGAATTAGAGAAGGCTATTTTGTCAAAAATTGGAGCACAATCCGACCCTATCAGGCGGGTGCCAAATAATTAGGGAGCTGAGAAATTAGAGAACATATGGTAGCAGTTTTATAATAAATTATTCTGAGTCCAGTAAAGAGCTGCAAGTATAGAATGCTCACTCACGTTCACAAGTTGGTACGCTCCCATTCCAGCGTCCATCAGCCTGGCATGTTCTTTCAGCTGGTCCACTCACTGTGTACCCAGTGTCACATGAGTACCTTGCTACATCACCAAAGGAGGTGCCTGCACTGGTGCCCACACGACCATTACTGGGGATGTCAGGCTGACCACAGGAGACTCCTACAGAAAAATAGCATAATATGTACATGCATACATGTATACATACATACATATGTATGTACATACTGTAGTAGCCACCAGCTCTACAAAAATTGCTTTATTTCACAGTCTACATAATCACATGTAACAGCATAGTTATGCAACAGCGCACAGGTGATTGCTGAACTCAGCTGCATTGCATAATATTTTCTCACTTTCACAAGTAGGCATATTCTGACTCCACTGTCTGTTAACCTGGCATGCTCTAAAAGGTGGTCCATTCAGTGTGTACCCTGTGTCACATGAGTACCTTGCTAGGTCACCAAAGGGGGTGCCTGCAATGATGTCCACATGGCCATTACTGGGGATGTCAGGCTGACCACAAGAGACTCCTATAGAACGAGGAATTTAATGCATACACAGCTAAGAGAGTATGTAACATCATACCTGAGGACATAATGCGCAATATGTGCATAATATATCAATAGCATGAATACTTATAGACAACCAATATGGTAATACCGTCACATGCACAATAAATATATATGTACAGTGGAAAACTGCAATAGCTCACTTTCACATGTTGGCACACTTCCATTCCACTGCCCATCAGCCTGGCATGTTGTCTCATTTAGCCCAATCAACAGGTAGCCTACGTCACATGAGTAGCTTGCTACATCACCAAAGGAGGTGCCTACACTGGTGTTCACACGGCCATTAATGGGGATGCCAGGCTGACCACAGGAAACTCCTGCAGAAAAGAGCATAGAACAAATACTATAAATACATCCCTAAGGCAATAGTGATATTTAATATCATGTGTTGCAATTGGCGTCACATGTATATATGCATGCTTATGCAAATTCATTTTGATTTTGTGCCACATACAATACAGAGATATGTATATAAGTGCACATGAAGCTGGCAAAGTTGAGAAGTTATGTCATGATACACCAAATGCAATATATACATACTGTACATATATACTATGAAATTGCATCATAGCCGGTGCACAGCTCATCACTCTCCTCCATTTGAAACCGGTAAACATTGGTACGATGATAATGTAGAGACTCATTGCTATGCATTGATACCTACGGAGTTACACATGCACGGGTTTGCAAGTGGGTGACGCAACAGCCAGACACAAACTACATATATAGTTCAAGATGTTTAGGCCACGGAGGCTTTTGTGAGCTGATAGAAACCTTCCATGGCCGAAACGTCCTAAAGTAGCTCTGTCCAGCTGCTACTTTACCTCGCTCATAATTAATCATTGTATATAGCAGGGAGATATCATGCACAGAATGCACACAACATTCTCGCATCATAATTAAATACAGTACACTTCTTATCATCAGCTTAACATATGTTCTCTAAATTTTTGGCAAAGCAAAAAGCATATCCAAGTCGGCAGTTAGGAATATATGGGTCACAACCAGAAGCGTGACATTAGGAAATTACGACAACTAATTAGAGTGTGCGACGGAATAATAAGAACAAAATGTTGGATTTCTCGTTAGTGGTCGAGGCACCCATTCGTGGATATCATGCATATATGGATGAGTGGGAGGCTGCAAGTAACACATGGCATGAAGGCGTTGGAAGAGTCGAATCAACAATCTCTTCTACGGCCAATTTATCAGAGTTGACGCTAAATCGCCCGCCAGAATCGCTGTCTCAAGTCATTTCGGGTGGGGATGGAGTCGCTGTTGGGCATCTGTTGAGAGTTCGATCATAAGGAAGAGTGGGAATCTTGGGCACGGCTGGAAGGCCTTCTTGGTTGTCCATATCAGTGTGATCTGTGGAGGCTGATATCCAACGGATGACAAAATTAGAGTCCAAGACTAAGAATTAGGGAAAGCCATTTTTCGTCAAAAATTGGAGTACGTACAATCCGACCCTATTTATTAGGGAGCCGAAAAATTAGAGAACATACGGTAGCAGTTTTCTAATTAATTATTAGTCCAGTTAAGAGCTGCAAGTATAGAATGTTCACTCACTTTCACAAGTTGGTACACTCCCACTCCACTCTCTGTTAGCCTGGCATGTTCTCTCAGTTGGTCCACTCACTGTGTACCCTGTGTCACATGAATACCTTGCTACATCACCAAAGCGGGTGCCAGCACTGGTGTCCACACTGCTATTACTAGGGATGTCAGGCTGACCACAGGAAACTCCTGCAGAAAAATAGCATATGCACATGCATTCATGCATACATGCATACATTAAATACATATACATGTATATACATACAGTAGTAGCTACCAGCTCTACAATAATAGCTTTATTTCACAGTCTACATAATCACATGTAACAGCATAGTTATGCAACAGCGCACAGGTGATTGCTGAACTCAGTTGCACTGCATAATATTTTCTCACTTTCACAAGTGGGCATATTCTGACTCCACTGTCTGTTAACCTGGCAGGTTCTAAAAGGTGGTCCAATCAGCATATACCCTGTGTCACATGAGTACCTTGCTACATCACCAAAGGAGGTGCCGGCACTGGTGTCCACACGGCCATTAGTGGGGCTGGTTGGCTGACCACAGGAAACTCCTACAGAATGAGGAATTTAATGCATATACAGCTAAGAGAGTACGTAACATCATACCTGAGGATATAATGCACAATATGTGCATATATAATATGTATATCAATAGCATGACTACCTACAGACAACCAATATAGTAATACCATCACATATGCACAATAAATATACATGTACAGTACGTGGAAAACTGCAATAGCTCACTTTCACAGGTCGGCACACTTCCATTCCACTGCCCATCAGCCTGGCATGTTCTCTCCTTTAGCCCAATCAACATGTACCCTTTGTCACATGAGTACCTTGCTACATCACCAAAGGAGGTGCCTGCACTGGTGTCCACACGACCATAACTGTGGCTGACTGGCTGGTCACAGGAAGTGATCACTGAAAGTGGGCAATTGATGGATGGCAAATTATAACTTGCTTTCACACAGTTCATCTGTCCCTGAATATCAAAGTATGTAAATATCCTTACACATTTTATGCCAACTTGAGAAAATAGCTAGGTACTGCTACTTGAAGCTGTCTAAGTGGTAGAAATGGAACAGATTAATAATTAATGAAAGAATTAGCTGTTTTGGGGAACAGTTTTGGGTATGAGAGAGTACGAAATGAGTGTGCTCAGTTCTCTGTTCAGAGGGCATGCATATGACTGTTTGTGGGTGACCCAGTGACTCTAGTAGACTGGCATAGGCATGTGCGGCATAGGAACAAGCTAGTGTTGCTATATATGTTAAGAGCTCCTTCTCATGTGTGATGCACACATGGGATGTCTGTAGGAACAAGAGTGCTGAGGAATAGGTTTGAGGTGGCTAGGTAGCAGCTGTACTGACCTTGTGTGTCAATATAGGGTTCTACTGATTTCTATAATGTAAATATGTAGGAACATTCAGGGGACATCAGTGCAGGAGATACGTTACCTCACAACTGTTCTACCAGTACTACCAGTAGTACTTGGACTAAGTATATACCAGGACTCACTGTAACAGTGTACTGTAATTTTTTATGCATGTGCATGTTCAGTTGGTCAGAGAGTTGCTTTCAGCCACCAATCCTGGTCACGGTTCGCTGTCTCCAAACGCCATATATATGGCCATGGGCAGGCGGCAATGTTGCGACAAGTTATAGGACCCTCACCTTTAGGCTTGAACTGTATGGTAGTACGCTCAGTGAGCAGCTAGCATGTGCACAAGCCCATGAGCCTGAGGTGGACAGTGTAACTCCTATCTCTCTGTGTGTTTGCCAGTGAGCGTTCGCAAGTGTAACTTGTACAAGTTTCTAACTCTAGTCCTTTGCAGCATGCAACATGCTTTACCACTCACTGTTGCAATTCATTCCTGAGAACCCATCTACACAGTCACAGGTACAGCTGGTGGTCCGTGTCCCTCCATTCTCACAGATGATGGAGCACTTTCCTTGCTTACATTCCACTGCAACGTCTAAGGTACATAGTCTCGAGTCCACTGAATAATACCAACAGTCATACAGTTTTGCTTCTGTTCCAATGCAGCTTTGCACAACCAGTGTTCCAGTGTTGGTGTTACCATACCTATCCATAACAGTAAACAGCGCATTCATAACAGCCAACAATTGCTCATGATAATATTAATGACAGTTGATCTCTTATGTGGGACATATCCATTATGTAAGCAATGCTCAGTGCACGAAATCACGGCATATACTGAGCGACATAAAATCACCAAATGTTGAATGAGGGTTTAGACAGAAAGGCTGAGGAAGAAGCGATGAGCACAGCAAGATGCTGTCTAACCTTCACATGTAGGCGAAATTGAAAAAAAACTTCAAAAGGTTACATCAAGAAAAGTGAAATCTCTCTCCAAAGGGGGAAGTTCGGCACCTTGCAACTCGATGTGGAAACATTGAGCCAACGTCGCCTACATGGAATCATTAGATCACATTTTTAGCTTACTGAATTTGCATTCGCTGTGAACATGGCTCTAACACCCTGGACCCACATTGCAATTTTGTAAATCACTAGGCATAGCCTAACTGGGTAGCCATTGTCACGTGACATTCTTGTGATTTTGTAGGAGACATGCATGAATTTCTGTACACGCATGGCCCTCTAGGAACAGTAGCAAAGCGTCCATGAGTCTGTGCATAGATTTTCCCTACAAAAAAGATTGCTTTTGTCCAAACTAGCTCCTCTGTGCAAAGAGCGCCTTAGTCTGTGCACGAATCTTTGAGCACATTCATAACAGCCAACAATTCATAATGATAATGATCCATTATGTAAACAATGGGGCTTCCGCACATGAAGATTTTTGCTGAAGAATTTCCCTCTTCTCTTTCTAAAAGTGAGGCTGAAAACAGGGTATTCCATATGAAATGATACCTACACCTTTCTAGTTTCTCTCTGTGTAGCAAATGTGTCAATGCTACACTTGCAGTGCACAAAATCACAGCAATTCTGAGTGACATAGAAATCACAAAATGTTGATGTGGGTCTATAAAGAGGGAAAGGCTGAACAAGATGCGATGGGCACAGAGGGATGCATTAACATGCTGTCTAACTTTTACATGTAGGCAAAGTTCAAAAATAAACTGTTGGACACCTTGCAACTCGGCACAGAAACATTGAACAAACTTTGCATACATTGATACATTAGAGCACATCTTTAGCTTACTGAATTTACATTCGCTATGACCATGGTACCCTGGACCCACATTGCAATCTTATAAATCACTAGGCTAGCCTAACTGGGTAGCCATTGTCATGTGATATTCTCGTAATTTTTGTAGGATACACCATTTTTGTACACACTTTGCTAGAAACAGTAGCGAAGCCTCCATGAGTCCTTGCACAAATTTTCAATATGGAAAGGACTGTTTATGTCCAAACTAGCTCATCTGTGCAAAGAGCACCATATAACTAAAATTCGATCAAGTTATGCTTAGATCATGAGCGTCACGTGCGTAGCCACGAGAACGTCAAAGAATGTGCTAAAACTGCACAGTTCAGGCTGCTATGTAAACAGGGCCTGAACTGAGCTGACTGTCCCACATGCACTGCGTATATATAAAGTGGAACATTGAGAAACACAAAACGTACACTTATATTACTTACCGTCCATCTGTGTGCACAGTTCCTGTTGACCCCAATCCCAGCAGCTGTGAACAAGCCACATTTGCTGCAGTTGTGTTGAAACCAACCGAGCACACTCGAGTCCACTCTCCATCCAACTGCATCTGAAGTCTTCCTGCTGTTGAACTGCCACCCACCAACCTCAGGCTACCTCGATCGCTGTCACTGCTGTTCACAACTAATTTTAAGAATGATTGATAAGATGTAAAATTTCAACTAAAATCAAAATATATACAAATGCACATCTTTCACTTGGTAGACCCCCTTATTATTACTTTCCATATATAATAATAATAGTCAATTACCCCATGCACAGTGCACACATCCAGTACTTACTGCACTGAACTCCAGCAGCTGTAGCATTAGTGCCTGAGCAGTTCATCAGACGACAAGCAGTAAGATGCTGTTCACTTCCACTGCAAACTCCTGAGGTTCCCACCAAGAATGCTGGTGATCCATAACTGCATCATGACCACCAATGCAATGCAAACAAATTACACATGTAGTAGTATATACAGTACACTACATATTCCACCCAAGAACAAAACATAGAAATACACTTCAATTCAACATCAGCAGGTGTGAAAGACACAAACAGCCACTTACAATGACCCTTGCTTCACAGCACGTGCTCCTTCGTACCCCATCTGTCTGCAGGCAACGTCACCAGTGGCAAGACTGAATGGACTGTCACACAAGGAACCAATCCCCTCCACTGCTAGGGTACCACTAGCTCCGCCCCCACCAGTCAATAGGACTGCTCCATACAATGGAACATTCCAGTCAGTAGCTAGTATACAAATGAAATAGTTACAGATTTTGCAATATGTAAGTCAGTTTGATAATTATTGCATATACACACTGTGTGATAAACTTACAGCAGGTGAGATAGAACTGCAAGGAACACGAAGAAGAAGGTTCGTCAGCTGTAATGTTACAGTCTGTAATCTTCTTTTCTCCACCATTGCAGTCTACTGTAAGTTTTCCAATATTGGTGGGACTGTTTGTAAGGTTGGCAGAACTAGAGAGACAACAGCAAGGCTACAAGTATAATGTAATATATAATTATATATGATATATGATATATAATATATGATAAAATATATACTTCTTACACATAACAATAGATTACCTACATTAAAATCATGTTCTCATTATACCCGCCCCGAAAGCTAGAGAATACAAGTGATCAAATATACTACACCTACCCACAATACTGCTAAAATATAAGTGCTTTGATCATATACGCCAATAGCAAACAAGCTGCTAGAAGATACAATTATATATATAGCAATGCCATTGAACACTACAATATTATACGTACGTATACAATTGAACGAACTTCATTTGAACAATTAATGGCACAATAACACTTATAATGCACATTATAGGTTCACACTGACCCAGCTGAATGCCAGCTCCTGTATCCAAGCTGTCGACACGCCACATCCAATGACTCACTGTCATATCGAAGCCCATTTGCACATATCCCTACCCATGTTCCACTTAGGTACACTTGTACAACTCCAGTGTTGTTGGTAGCTCCTCCAACCAATCTCAGTGACCCTTCTCCAGGGTTTGATGAAGTCATCTCACATCTATCTTTGGTGCCATAGTCTCTAAGAGGCTGAGCGTCATGGGCTGCATGGAGTAATACAGAAATATCATATATAGAGATATAGAGATATAGAGATATATCATGTAAGTTTAAATCAATAATAGTATTATATCATGGCTGTGTGTATGCATAGTGTAGATGTGCGTAGGTTACATGGCATACAAAAAATACAACCCTCGTCAAAGGACAGTTATAGTATCTTGTAGCTATAGATTGCCATGACAAAGCCCTGGCATTCATTGTATTTACATATATAGACCACATTACCATAATCAGAATATATCTACAACAAAGTCATTACAACAATATTTTGTGGCTCTGGGAAGGAGTGAGATATTGTGTCAACTGTTTCGCGCACCAGCTAATTGGGAGCTGTCTGTCCAAAGTTTTCGTATAATATAAAGCTACCGGGACTGAGTCTTGTGAGAGACAAACTGCATTATTAGTGCCATTTACTAAAGTCACAGCAATAGCAGCTTCCATTTTTACTACGTCTGTATGTATGTAGTATCCTATAGCTATATATTGTACGTAGCTCTTTGTAGTCTTACTCACTTATATGGAGTTTTACGAACCTCATGGTGTCTGTGTGTATGATCATCTTAATTGATTGTACCTCATGAACACCTAGAAGACTCTGCTTGCCTTTGTATGCTGTTGTATGAACATTTGCAGTCAGCATTGTCATGAGTGTACGTCTTGAGTTGAAAGTGAACCAGCGCAAAGTCATCGAAGTTGAGTCCATGACATAGTCACTATGCACAAAATCAAGAGTGCATGCACCCTTGTGTACAAGCTCACCACATGAGATGCTGATGTAAGTGTTGCTTGAGCAAGTCTGGGTTGCTGTTGGAGCTGATGCCAAACATGAAGACAGGCAGGTAGATGAACTAGAGCAGCTCACAGACGTCAACCACACGGGAACTGATTGGGTGTATCTGCAAGAAACATTAAAGGCATACAAATGTGTATATTGCAATGGACCATCTGATCCAAACCATTTACCGAACTGCTTGTCCAGTTCCTGCTGGGAATCCCAGTTGTCTGCAGACAGTGGTAGGCAGATTGGTATCCAGTGTACCTTCTCCACAGACTGCTCCCCACTGCCCACTAAAGTACACCTCTAGTCTTCCACTAGAGGGAAATTCCCCTCCCTCCAAGCGCACTTGACCGGAGTAAGGCTGAAGGTACAGATCACCTACGTATTTCAGAACAGAAAACAGTACAGCCACGTTCTGCAGAACATATATTTATAAGACCATGTTACATATGGCTAGATGCTATCATGGTATGTAGGTAAGACAGTAAAGCCACTTTCTGAGGAAAACATATTTATTAGACCATGTTACATTTACGTAGCTAGATGCTATAACATGGTAGATTATGATCACACAACAAACAGTCAGTCATATCTTTCTGAGGGTATGCATTAAATATACAAAATATAATCTGCATAATTATTACTATCATTGCCATACCTTTCTCAACATCTTTAACTTTGCATCATTCCATGAAAGCATACAAATTGTAAATAGATATGCTTATATATACTCACTGCATTGAACTCCCACAGATTCCCATATAGCACAGTTGTGCGCTCCTCCAAGTACACCGTATGAGCAGCTAAGGATGTGAGGTTCTTCCCCAGTGCAGCTCACATCATCCATGGCATGAATGCCACTGCCAAAACCAAACCTGTTTGATTGAAAGTTGATCACATGACATTTTTGGTAACACAAAACCACATCAGTCAAAGACCACAGTTGCAAATGACCAACCTGCTGACAGGTGAATCACTGGTTGTCCCTGGTGTTCTATCGGGTCCATCCGTATCTTGATTGAAAATCCGCACAGGGTACCCCAGTCCAAGTTGTCTGCAGACCACAGCGGCCTCTCGCAGAGTGAAAAAATCATTGCAGATGGTGTACCATTGGCCAAAAACGTGCATCTCCACTGTCCCAGCAAGCCTGGATGACTCAAACCCAGTCAGTCTTAAATCAAAATCCGCCTGGCCATTCACCATCATAGCTGCAAACCAAACCATGAAAGGAAAAGGCATCCACAGAGAGGGTGAAAATAGGTAGCGAAAACAGTAACATTATATATGGCTAGCAAAAAAGAGGAACAGAGGGGAAGACATTTCATGATCCTGCATGTTATGTATAATTTGTATACATATATATATATATATATATGTATATATATATATATATACATATATAATATAGTTTAATACATAATTAAGTTACACTGTTAAAAATAATAATAAGGGCATACATATGACAGTTTATAATGTGACAACTAATACATAGCTATATACATATATCATATATCATATATCATAATAATTTATATATATATATATATATATAAGTTGCTGTGCGATCTGCTTAAACCTCTTTTTCTAGAACTTAGCATTACTGCACAGAGGTCACGTAGACATAAACAAACTGGCAACTGTACTTACTACTAGTTATACGTAGTTACATGGCTACACACATTTACGATGTATGATATGTATATAGCTGGTTACTGCACCCTTTGACGATAACATTAGGCATTACATGCACTATTATTTATTATTGGTGTATAATGTAACTGTAACAGTAATATATAGCAAGCATGGAGGACTTGCTGAACAGCTACGTACACTACGAGCAATGACATGCACCAGAGAAGAAAGGGCGCCAAGTTGGCTCGCAGCACTTCCTGCGCCAGAACATGGATTTGCACTCCATAAGGGTACTACGTAGGCTTGTTGAATTCACGCTTCTTTAAAACACGACGAGACTGCACACTCCGCCCAATATACGTGTAAAGATTGGCAGTTACTAGCGTATAGAAATCCCTTCCGCAACAAACCGCTCTCTCGCCGATCTAAACAGCTATAGCTATATAGATGCAGCCGCGTACATGTACTGCGACTTAATGCGAAGCACTTAGCTAGCGACAACGTGGCATACAATTAGCTAGTCACGACCGCCACCAAGACGAGCATGCATAGAGACCTCCATGCGGAGACTTACCTTGACTAGCGAAGATCAGAGCCAAGAGCGACATGGCCCAAGGACTCCTTCTCCTTGGCCGCTCCATCGTGCGTAACTCTGTGGTATGTGAATCGCTCACTCGTGTGTTGAGTGGACAGTCTGAATGTGGTGTCCGTGCGAACAAAATATAATATTAGCAGACATTACGTATTTCGTGACGTCATGACGTAATTCTATTTGTGGTTTTGTGGGTGATTATACGGCAGTCCAATCAGGCCAACAGCTATGGTGCTATTCACAAAATCCATCGGTCCTAATCATTAGCAAGTCATTAACCTTATTTTCTAGATCAAATTTACATCCCAAATCGATGTTGTAACTATATAATAATTTTATATGTAAGCAGCTCCCTCTTCTCTACAAGCTCCCTTCACTATATAGTAGCAAGTCTCACCATACTATAGCTACTCATCTTTATGAATCATGGCTGTGGAAATACATAAGACTGTATAACCTGTCTACATGATGCAACATTCAGCTACGTATGACACCATGATTAGAAGAAGTTTGTGTAATGTAAAATGCTTTCTAGTCACATGTGGGTGCAAGAGTGCTGCATTTAATCATGTAAGTTTCAGTTTCATAGGAAGGACTGTCTGTGTGTATGTATGTGTGCACGCATCTATATGCTTGTGTGCGTATGTGTTTGTCACTTTGTGCATACGTGTACGGTGTGAGTGTGGGTAGATATGAGTGTGGTATGCTATCTTGCAAGCTAGAGACAAATCTATAGGCAAAGCATAAAGATATATTGGCAGTGTCAAACTTTAGAGTAAGGAATAGCTGCAAGGCCAACACCTAGTATCAGTATCAAATCATTATTAGACTGGTGACTCCACTTAGCCAAATGGCTACTTTCCAGGGAGCCCAGTGAATAATACAATGACATGTAATAAAGTAAAATAGCTAGTAGTGAAAAAATGTAGTAAAGAAAAGATGACCTAATGAAGACAAAAGAAAATGGGAGTGATATTATCAAGGTGGTATAGGCATATTAAATAATTGTTACAGGATATTCACATGCAGTAAGGTGAAATTGGAATATATAGTCGTAATAATAATTATGGATTAATAGGAGTTCCTTCATTGGGTTAATCTGTAACTAATGGCCTTCTTCCCATATTCCTTGTGAACTTGATTGACAAGCAGATGGCCTCTAACAGCCCCTCTTGTATGATAGTGGTGTACGTCTGATACCTTTGTTAAGAGTTTCCTTAGGTACGATGGGGGAGACTTTCCTGACTTCGGTTGCGATAGTTCCTGACTTAGGGCGAATAGTTTCTGCTGTCGCCTATCTGAGAGGGATGCCCATTGAAGGGTAGCTAGAGCCTCAGTTGCAGATGAAGATTTGGGGACCTTCAGGATGATGCGACCTGCATAGTTTTGAAGCCGTTGAAGGCGGGTGGAGTCAGTCGAGCAACAGGGGTCCCAGACAAGGCTGCAGTAATCAAAACTAGTTGCAATGTAGGCGAAGTAGAAAGCTTTTAGTGCACTGACGGGTAGGAGCCAGGAGAGCCTCCTCATTAGGTGAACATTACGTGAGACAGATTTAACTAAACTATCTATGTGAGGTCGCCAGTGCAGATGGTGATCAATGATGACCCCCAGAAGCTTAAACGTCTCCACTTGTTCAATAATAGAACCGTTGAAAGTGATGTTCAGGGCTGAAGGGTGTTTCCTCTTAGGGTGAATCAGCATGCATTTTGACTTTGTTACATTCAAGGATAGGCCATTGTCAATCAGCCACTGGTTCACACATGACATAATGGTGTTCAATCTGGAGCTAATAATGGCAGTTGTCTTGCCAGATGCAAAGATGGTAGTGTCATCCGCGAACAAAGCTGTCTGTGAAGGGGAAGTTGTGGCTGCAGGGAGATCGTTAATATACATTGAAAATAGGAGGGGGCCAAGGACTGATCCTTGCGGGACACCGGAGCCAATAGAGAGATATGGTGAGACTGTACCGTTGGCAGCAACTGCTTGGACTCTGTTGGAAAGGTAGCACTTTATCCACTGGCACAATTGATCGCTCAAATTGAATTGAACTTTCAGTTTGTGAAGAAGTAGGGAGTGGTTGATAGTGTCAAAAGCCTTGGCTATGTCCAGATACACAGCGCCAACCATATCCCCCCTGTCTAAAGATTTATACCAGGAGTCAGTGAGATACAAGAGAAGGGATTGCGTAGAGTGACCACGTCTAAAACCGGATTGGAGTGGGTGGAGCAGGTTATTTCTTTCTAAGTGGTCAGTTAGAATATTTACTATATACATTTCCGCTACTTTGCTGGCTGCTGGAAGCATCGATATAGGGCGGTAGTTTGAACAGGTAGAAGTGGGACCCTTCTTGTGAAGAGGGTGAATAATAGCTGACTTCCACTGACTAGGAAAGGAAGTTGAAGCAATAGAGGAGTTGATAATGGTGGCCAAGGGGGTAGATAGAGTTTCAGGAGAGGATCGTAGTACTACAGCACTAACAGTGTCTACACCAGATGAAGTCTTAGGCTTAAGTTCAGATAGAAGAGCAGAGCAGGTGGATGGTGAGATCAAAGGTAGATCACAAACATCAACATGAGCAGATGGACTTAATGGTGGACAACTGTGTGATTTGCTGAGGTGATCGAAGCAAAGTAGGAATTGAGATTGGATGCAGGTGGAGTGTTAGTGGTTGATGACTTGGCAGAAAGACCATTACACTTACAGACTTTAATCGCTGACCACAGATTTGAGGGATGGACTTTCTTTGCCACAAGATCAGACACGTAAGACTTCTTGGCTGATCTCTGCCACTCTGTCACTTGATTGCGGAATTTCCTATACCTTTCATAGTCAGTGTTTAGTCGGGTCTGCAGGAACTTCCGATGTAGGCGGTCACGATAAATCATCTTCTTGCGTAGATCTCGCGTGATCCAAGGAGCATTGTGCTTCCGAGTTTTGACCTTCTTGAGAGGGGCATGAAGATCAAGAATATCTGACAGGAGTAGATTATAGATTTCTGTTTTATCGGATGGATCATCAAACATTTCAAGAATGCTCCATGGTGCTATCTCAAGGTCTGCATTGAAATCAGATTGATTGAAATTCTTCATTGATCTCCGGTAGACCGTAGATAGCTTCTGCAGTGGGACAGATTTCCATTTGAAGATGGCAAAACATAACAGGTGGTCACTTATCCCAAAATCAAGAGTGCCAGAGTTCACAACGGAGTTGGGATCGTCAACAATACATAGGTCCAAGAGAGATTCAGATGTAGGTGTGATTCGAGTGGGAACAGAGATAACTTGGCGGAGATTTAGCATTTGGGTGAGGTTATAGAATTTAGTAGTAAGAGGTGAGTTATTAAGGAGGTTGATGTTGAAGTCTCCACATACTATGATGCGTCTATGCACCACCATAACTGCCTCGATATCTGAAAAGAAGTTGTCAACAAAACTTGAAGAAGAAGAAGGTGGCCTATAACAAACACAAAATGCAACAGAGGAAGGGAGTTGGCGTCCGGAAATTGAAATCCATAGAGATTCAAAAGATGAATGGGAAAATGTTACAGAATCCAAAGATGAGACTGTAAGAGATGATTTAACATACACAGCTAAACCACCACCGTGACGGTTCCTGTCCTTCCGAAACAGATTATAATTTACCAAGGCTAGTTCCGTATCAGAGATGGAATCATCCAGCCAGATCTCACTCAAAGCCATAACGTCAGGTTTACATTGTTGGACAACTTCCCTGAGATCGTGAAGAGACTGATAGAGGCTCCTGATGTTAAGGTGTAATACCGTAAATCCTGGGGCTGGAAAGAGCGGTTCACTGGAGTCAACGGATGTGGAGGAGGTCAGAAGAGGTGTCGAGCGTTCCCTATCCACGTAGGAGGGTTTGTAATTTGGTCCAGGATTCCTCTCGATGTCACCACACAGCAATACCAGTAGCTGGAGCACTCTGTTTAGGTGCCAGGAGAGGTTCCTACGTCCGGACTCATAGACGTTCTTCACGCGAAACACATTTGGCGACCAACCACACGATGGGTCCACCAACAGGTCGGAGGAAATACTGAGCAGGAACTCACCGGATGTTTCGGAGATACGTTCAGCTATGGACCTCTGTAGAGGATGTTGAGAAACATCGTCCAGTAAATACGGAGAAATCGCAACTACAATCGACATAAGTAAAATCAGCGCTGCCGCCATTTTTCACACCTCGAAAAAAAGACAACTTGAAAGTGTGCAGCCTGCTTTGTGCCCAAGTAAGGCAACTGACTGCTTGTTTATGCATTTTGAGAGGGACTTCAGTAGCTGTAGAAGTGTAAGTTCCTGGGGTCAACACAATTTAATGTCCTCAGCAAACTTGATTAATGGCACCACACCAGTGTACCACAAGCTATTATGGATTACTCCAGCAGGACACCCGTGAAGTCATGAAGGTTCATAATGCACAACAAATCAATGGTAAGTCAGAATGTACAATCATTTGATCATGACCACACAGATTCTCACACTGTAACTAGTAAGCACACACATACGTATATATGTAAGCACACGTGCATGTAACACTACATTATACGTACTTTTGTATCTCTGGTACACAACTGAACTTCTGTCAGCAGGTTCTGCTGGATTACCAGCACTGTTATAGATCTGCCAGAAATCTTAAGGTAGGCTTGAACATTCTTGTGTTCTCTGTTGGTGTGATGTGTGGGTGTGCCTGTGTGTCTGTATATAGGTGTTCATTGACCTTTCAATAACAACTGAATTAGACCTAGCTACTGTTATTCAGACTGTTGGCTCAAGTGCACACAAACACACAACATACATGCAACACACACACGTGCGCACACACACACGCACACACACACACACACACACACACACACACACACACACACACACACACACACAGTTGCAGTCCTCTCTCCTGGCTATGTTTGCGCCTGTGTGTGTGTGTGTGTGTGTGTGTGTGTGTGTGTGTGTGTGTGTGTGTGTGTGTGTGTGTGTGTGTGTGTGTGTGTGTGTACTTACTGCATGTGTGCATGCAAATATGTGTGCCTGAATGCATGGGTATGTATGCATAAGCATGTATGTACATTTTGTGCATGGACACACACATATATATATATATAATATTATATGCAAACACAAAACACATACACACATGCACGCACACATAGTTATGTACATGCGTATGCACATACACAAGCACACACACACAAGCATGTAAGAGCAATACATACATTTCGATATGCACACACATACATGCATGTAAGCACACACACACACACACACGCACACACACACACACACACACACACACACACACACACACACACACACACACAACAAACAAACACACACATGTGCACACATAGGGGTACAGATCAGGTAGGCATTCACCTTCAGTGGTAGCATTAGAGTATCTATTGGAGCACTCAACCATAATAATAACACCACTTCTGGAACTGTTCTGGAAACTACACTAGCCAATGACTGATTTGAGAGGATTTCCAGACATTTCGGCCTGATCTGGGGCTTTCTTCAATGGATATGACACATGACCTGTCACATGACCTGTCGCATGACCTGTCACATGACCTGTCACATCCATTCCAGCATCCATTGAAAGAAACGTCTGGACATCCTCTCAAATCAGTCATTGGCTAGTGTACGTAGTTTCCCAAACCATTCCAGTATGCAAGGACCTAGCCACATAGATGTTCTCCACAAAACACCACCTCTATTTGCTCATTCCCATTTATGTGGCTAGCTTAAGTGGCATGCATAATGTTACTCTACCTAGTGGTGTATGGTTCCCATGTGTGACCATACATGGACTTGTACCCACTCCAGCACACATGTACACATGTCATATAATTGTGATTTCAGTCGGTCATATACCCCCCTTTCACACGGGCACCGCGATCCGGATCATACCCGGATTGTGGCGTTCACACGGGCCGGTTAATCTGGGTTCGATCCGGATCCAAATCAGGATCGCCGATCCTGGTGCCCAGCAGGATCTTCGATCCGGATTTACGATCCGCTTACGTCATACCCGGATCGTAAGTGCGATAAAATGGCGGAAACGGTAGACAATGGGAGGACCGAGAGACGAAGCTGTTTCTGGAGCTATGAAGCGAAGAAGGCATTCAGCGCCAACTGCAGGTGCAGCGCTGTACGGTAGTTTTAAATCCGGTTCGTCGCTAGACCACAGACAACGGCGCTCAATTTTCCTCTTGACTCTGGTAGACAGATGCAGTTCTTATTCTCCGGACTATCATATGTCTTCTCCTGAGCCACATCCCGCGTCGATGTTGGAGCCATACCGTTGATAAGAGGCCGGAACGAAAAAATCACGACTATCTACGCTGTCGCCATCTTATTTCGCACCAAATACGCACGCGTTGCTGTCTATAAATACCTCAGGTATGCAATTATTAACCACAGAACCCTTACTGCCCGTGTGAATGTACCGGGATGAGCCCCAGTCGATCCGGATTCAAAACCGGGTTCGAATCCGGATCGCGGTGCCGGTGTGAAAAGGGGGACATAACTGACAATGCTCTGCTTAGCCTAGTCATAACTCATTAAGGCAGTATAATATTATACCAAGGACTGGCATGTGTATATTATGTATATATACATGCATGGACTTTCTCTATACTCAATACAGCTAATTCAATATATTATATGTATGCATTACTTATAGGTATATACACAGATTGGAAGGCTTAGACAAGAAGACTGTGGGCAGGCCATATCATGTGTATTTCCACAATATGTACATTCTTGATGCTTAGACACAACTGCATGTCCTTATACATAGTGGGACCCATGCCAGTGACCAGCATTCAACCCTCGATGATGTGTCTGATGGTTACTACGGAACCTGCCATCTATAATTATATGTAGATGAATTATACACACACACACACACACACACACACACACACACACGCACGCACGCACGCACGCACGCACACACGCACGCACGCACGCACGCACGCACATGCACATGCACACATGCACACACACACACACACACACACACACACACACACACACACACACACACACACACACACACACACATCATGCTATATAATTACATAGTTATAGTGTAAACACTCTTCAAGATGCAGATGCACATGCAAGATCATGGAGATATACGTACATACATATATGTGCCAGTCATGCAATAATAACCATGAACAATTCTATTTAAAATATGTACAATAATATACATTTTCAAATGACAGAGGTAACCACAAAGTCTCACAAAATGCAGTTCAATAGGGAAGTGTGCATACAGTGTATACAGTGTATACAGTACAGTGAGTGATATACATAATATACCTCTCACTCTATTGCATAATATATAAGTGGAATTACATGCCTGCCTCCAGTTAGTGTTCACATGTCACTACGTGCCTGTAGTACTCACAAACTGCACACTTTGGCCCTGTTTGCTCTCTTACTGCAGTACTGGTGGGTGCAGACAGGTGGACACTGCAAGCCTGCATGACAATGAATACCGCAACCACTCTCAAATCAGTAAGTATAGCATACGCTGACTGTTAAAGGCAGAATATAAGTTGTACTGTATGACAATGACTTTTATATAATGATAATATGACACATCCATCTGACTCATGGTTGCACAGGACTTAGCTTAACAAATCATCATGCTCTGTGTGTCAAGATGAGGGACTGGTACATGGTAGCTACAGCTTCATGCAAGGCCTGCTACTACAACAGTTGACCGAGGGGAATTCCCATGCAGTGGGTGTCAACAGAGTGATAATGGTTTTGCTAATTGACAGGCTTTTAGAGAGGTGTTTCGAATTATTTTGATGAAGAAGAGCTGGAAACAGAGTTTTTTCTATTAGTGCATTACAGACACGCTTTTGAGATCCACCAAAAGTGTGACAAAGCCCTCTGTCTGTGGCTCTTCTGTCAATCTTCGTAGAATGCTCATAACCGGTGGAAGCAATCTCTGCTTGCGAGCCAATGCAACAAGGCTCCAGTCTTAAGGCCTCACTCACATAATATATGTAGAATAACAAGGTGCGACACATTGGAAAATAACCAGTATTGCTTAAAGATACAACACACAAATACATATGAATGTGTAGATGTTTTCCATTCCTATTTACATTATGTAATTTCTACTGAGGTTGATTTGTTCGCACAGAGAAATAGAGACATGTACAATAAGGCAATAGAAATGAAGAATAGCAACGCCGTGGCAACATTAACACACACGTAGCATCAATGGCAGGCAACACAGTGCACGGCATGTCCAAAGTCTCACTTCTACTGTTACTGTCTTCAGATAATGTGGCTCCAATAGAGCTATTACGTACATTCAATCCGTCTTCACTAAGATAAGATCCAAGGTGCAGTAATGGATCCGGAACGAAACCTATATTATTCCAACACTCTATAGCACTCACAAGTTGGTAAGCTCCCATTCCAGCGTCCATCAGCTTGGCAGGTTCTCTCAGCTGTTCCATTCAGTGTGTATCCTGTGTCACATGAGTACCTCACTACATCACCAAAGGAGGTGCCTGCACTGGTGTTCACACTGCCATTACTGGGAGCGTCAGGCTGGCCACAGGAGACTCCTATACAGCAATTACATCATCTACTTCCCAGGGGTCATTCCAAGTGCTTGGTGTGTAATTCTAACTCCCATATACGCAAGTGACAGGCAGAGTGCGACTGTGTGTAACAAAATATTCATGCTCTGATGAGTCACTACTTCTGCACAGAGTATGTTGCCTGGAGGCCCCGTTAATCATCAATGGGCAAGGATGTGACAGGGTTAGTGTTATATATAAATACGTATACAAGTTATGTAGTGTCCAATCAGTGTCTTTGGAACTCAGCACTCAGGATAATTGCATCCTTGAGGTTGCAATGTGCGCATATTGGCATTGTATATAATATGTATGGAATGGAATGTATCCCTGCCAAGAGACATATAAGACCCGTTATATATAAGGCTTAAGAGACCTGTTGTATCCCTTGGCTTTGTGAAAGCACTGGCCTTCTCCAAGGGATATGTAAAGGGTCCCTTATCCCTCTTGACAGAAATGTATCTTACTTATACCAGATTTAGGCCATTCTGACCCGAGGCTTTCGCTCAGCATTCAATCCACTCCACAGTCACCTTGTGCTCACACCACAAATACCATATATTGTTTTTTACATTGATTCATGGTCTTCACAGTCTTCACAGTGTAAAGGGTCGCTCACTCACTTTCACAAGTTGGTACAGTCCAACTCCACTGTCCATCAGCCTGACATGTCCCAGTTGGTACAAACACGTAGCCTTCATTACAAAAGTACCTTGCTACATCACCAAAGGTGCCTGTGCTAGTGCTCACACGACCATTATGGGGGGGATCAAGGTGACCACAGGTGATTACTGCAGAAAAGAGATACCAATTACGTATCAATGATACTATGCACAAGTCACTTACATTATATACATATATATACGTCATACAATTCATGCAAGTGCAGCTACAAGCATATAATACTATGACCATAAAGAAGCATAAATTAAGGGTGGCACGATTCCAATCTCTCACTTTCACAAGTTGGTACACTCCCACTCCACTGTCCATCAGCCTGGCAGGTTGTCACGGCTGTTCCATTCAGTGTGTACCCTGTGTCACATGAGTACCATGCTACATCACCAAAGGAGGTGCCTGCACTGGTGTCCACACGGCCATTACTGGGGCTGACTGGTTGACCACAAGAGACTTCTACAGGACAGGAATGACAAGTTGGATATATACACATATACTGTGTTGCTCAAATACACATCGCAGGACAACAACAGCCATTGAGCATGCATGATTGCATTCATAAAAGCACAATTTATTGTCCTGCTTCAATAGCTCACTTTCACATGTTGGCACACTTCCATTCCACTGCCCATCAGCCTGGCATGTTGTTTCATTTGACCCAATCAACGTATAGCCTACATCACATGAGTAGCTTGCTACATCACCAAAGGAGGTGCCTGCACTGGTGTCCACACGACCATTACTGGGGATGTCAGGCTGACCACAGGAAACTCCTACAGAAAAGAGCACAGAGTAAATATGATAAATACATCCTTAAGTAAAAGGCAAAAGTGGTATTTAGTATCACGTGTTGGTGTCACATGTACATATGCACGCTTATGCAAATTCATTTGTTTTTGTGCCACATACAATACTGTGATATGTATACAAGTGCACATGAAGCTGGTAAAGTTGAGAAGGTACGTCATGATACAACAAATATATATATATATGCTATGGAAGTGCATCATAGCTGGCACACAGCTCATCACTACATACATAACATACTTAACATTCTCGCATTATGGTTAAATTATAATGAAATACAGTACACTTCTTATCATCAGCTTACCGTGTGTTCTCTAATTTCTCGGCAAAGCGAAAAGCAGATCCAAGTCAGCAATTAGGAATACATGGGTCACAACCAAAAGCGTGACATTATGAAATTACGACGACTAATTAGAGTGCACGACGGAATAATAAGAAACAAAATAGCGGAATTCTCGTTAGTGGTCGAGGCACCCGTTCACGGATATCATGCGTTTATGGGGGCTGTAATTAACACATGGTGTGAAGGCGTTGGAAGAGTCAAATCAACAATCTCTTCTACAGCCAATTCATCAGAGTTGACACTATATCGCCTGCCAGAATCGCTGTCTCAAGTAATTTCGGGTGGGGATGGAGTCGCTGTTGGGCATCTGTTGGGAGTTCGATCATAAGGAAGAGTGGGAGACTTGGGCATGGCTGGAAGGCCTTCTTGGTTGTCCATATCGACGCGATCTGTGGAGGCTGATATCCAACGGATGGCAAAATAGAGTCCAAGACTAAGAATTAGGGAAAGTGATTTTTTGTCAAAATTGGTGTACAATCCGACCCTATTTCGGTGAGTGCCAAATAATTCGTGAGCCAAAATATTTGAGAACATACGTATAGTAGCAGTTTTCTAATAAATTATTCTGAGTCCAGTTAAGAGCTGCAAGTATAGAATGTTAACTCACTTTCACAAGTTGGCACACTCCCACTCCACTGTCCATCAGCCTGGCATGTTGTCTCAGCGGCTCCATTCAGTGTATACCCTGTGTCACATGAGTACTTTGCTACATCACCAAAGGAGGTGCCTGCACTGGTGTCCACATGTCCATTACTGGGGTTGTCAGGAAGACCACAGGAAACTCCTACACAAAAATAGTATATTATGTACATTCACACATACTGTAGTAGCTACCAGCTCTACAAAAATAGCTTTATTTCACAGTCTACATAATCACATGTAACAGCATACAGTAGTAATGCAACAGCACAGGTGATTGCTGAACTCAGCTGCACTGCATAATATTTTCTCACTTTCACAAGTGGGCATATTCTGACTCCACTGTCTGTTAACCTGGCATGCTCTAAAAGTTGGTCCATTCAGTGTGTACCCTGTGTCACATGAGTACCTTGCTAGGTCACCAAATGGGGTGCCTGCAATGATGTCCACATGGCCATTACTGGGGCTGTCAGGCAGGCCACAGGAGACTCCTATAGAACGAGGAATTTAATGCATATACAGCTAAGAGAGTACGTAACATCATACCTGAGGATATAATGTGCAATATTGTGCATAATATATAAATAGCATGACTACCTATAGACAACCAATATGGTAATACCGTCACATGCACAATAAACATATTTGTACAGTGGAAAACTGCAATATCTCACTTTCACAGGTTGGCACACTTCCATTCCACTGCCCATCAGCCTGGCATGTTGTCTCATTTAGCCCAATCAACGTATAGCATTTGTCACATGAGTACCTTGCTACATCACCAAAGGAGGTGCCTGCACTGGTGTCCACACGACCATTTCTGGGGCAGAGAATGGCCCTGGAGCAAAGCCAACTTGCAGTGTCATAGTTTTTCTCCAGCTGCTCAAACACAAAGTGACACAAATCATCGAGACTGTTGGACTTAAGGAGCAAATGTACTGGCAAGGCAAGTTTCATAGGTCCCACATCATGATTGATCGGAAGCTTGCCATCTCCAACGCTCAATAGGAATTGTGCAAAAGCCTGAGTACTTTTGCCTGCTTTCTCTGCCCTGACATTAGTATTCATTTCCAGTGGTCGTACATGTTGCCAAATGTATGACTTCTTGAGACATGCATCCACAATGTCTGCCCTTGAGCCATGGTGCACGACAGGGAGAATCGGTCGCCAGTCTCCTGCAAATACGACGGTCAATTCGCCAAACATGCTGTCATTCTACCGGATGTCATGCAGAGTTCTGTCAATGGCTTCGTAGATGTGGCGATGGCCCATTGTCACTTCATCTATGACGAAAAGGGAGGCTTGCCTGAAGAGTTCTGCTGTACTGTCTTGTCTTGCGTGCGTGTCAATTGCTGCTGACAGCTGTCTAGATGATCCTCTGAACGTGCAGGCTCATCCGCTGTAGGCGAACTTGGAGACCGGCCCGTAGTGGAAGACTCCGCTGTAGGCGAACTTGGAGACCGGCCCGTAGTGGAAGATCGCAAAGTCATCCCGAAGCAAGGGCATTTCGCGGGCTTTGCCTGTGGGTTGCGCGGTCCCTGTCTCTTGGGCATAGTTGACTGCTGGCGTCCGCGCGCCTTTGCATTTCGCCACTTCGCGCTACCTTGCGCTGCCTTGGCAACCTCTGACAAAGATGGCGTCGTTATCCAGAAAAAATGGCGGCCGCAACTGCTCTACCCCGATTTTCTCAGCACCGGCGCCGGGTGTGGCTGTTTTCGCATCACGGCTGAGTCGAATGGAGGTAGGCCGAAGTGCTGCATACGAAAGGTCGTCGTTTTCGCGTAGCAAACCGCAAAACGCTCCTAAGAATACGGAACACGGATTCTCGGGCTTAGCTCCATTATATATAGGATAGGCAATTGACTGATAAATGTCACATGCACAAGAAATAGATTTGATCACTGCATGCACCCAGTGTCTCACTTTCACAAGTTGGTACACTCCCACTCCACTCTCTGTTAGCCTGACAGGTTGTCTCAGCTGTTCCATTCAGCCTGTACCCCGTGTCACATGAGTACCTTGCTACATCACCAAAGGAGGTGCCTGCACTGGTGTCCACACGACCATTACTGGAGCTGGCTGGCTGGCCACAGGAAACTCCTATATACATACAGAGAGGGCAAATTGTATACAGCTAAGGCAACAAAATACTTGAAGGTAAAAAGAATGCTTTCTGAACTGAAAGGTAGCAGGAAAGAATCCGCACAAATTGTGCATGAACCAGGAATGTGTTACATTTGGCATAGTCGGCAGGGTGTGCAGGCCCGTGGCATCACCTGATGTTTTTAGCTTCATCGATTGGATCAACCACTTCGATGACGACAAGCCGCTATGACTGCGAATTTGCCTGACAGGACGAGCACAAACAGCATTGAAGCAGCTGAAAGCTGAAGAAGGGACTTACGACAACATTGTCAAGACTCTTCGTCAATGCTTCGAGCCAGATATATAGTTGGCAGCATCTCTACACGGTGGAGTTGCAAACCAGGTTAAAGAGAAAGAACGAGAACTGGGCTAGTTTGGAGACAATCTGAGCGCCCTAGCTGACAGGGCATTCCTAGACTGCATACAACCTAAAGCATTATCTACACCTGTGTACAGCATTTCCTGGCAAACTTATGAAGCCCCCAGGTGGCATTTGGGGTATGCCAGAGAAAGCCCAAGACGGTGGAGGAAACGTTGAATACCACCTTGGAATTAGAGTTGTACCTGACGTCTAGTAGTGGGCCAAGTAGAATGGCTCAGGTGGATTTTATAAACCTGATGCCCAGTAGGCCAGTGTCACAGTTTTAAAGTCACAGCAGGATGCTATGCTGGGCCTGATGTCCAAGTTAGTGGACCTGCTTGAGAGGCTGGAGGTCCACAACCCAGACCCAGGTGACCAGACAGCAAATTGACGAAACCCTTGGCTGGCATTGCCACAACTGCAAACAGGAGGGCCATTTCTGGCGAGGATGTGCCAAGCCGAAACAACAGGGAAACGCCAACCGCTCAGTGTGAATGACCACACACTGAGGGGCACTGCAATGGCCAACTATACGCACCACACAGAAGCCCCCTGGGTGGAGGATCACACACTGAGGGGCCAGGACATACCCAACTTCACACATTTCCCGATCAGGGATACCGCTCCACAGGTGATGATCGTAAGCCCCTTGTCATCATACTATCTGAAGGGACAGTTGGCAGGTCAACACAGCGAGATCGTCATTGATACAGGGTCACCTTCGTCCGGACAGACCAGTGGGAGCATATGGATGAATTAAGCTAGCCCTCAGCTGAGAAACAACTACGCTTAGTTGGAGTTGATGGAGTCGCACTGTCACTGCATGACACAGTCTGTACACACCTCAAATTGGGCGGAAAAGCCTTCCCAAGTGAAGTGACTGTAGTTGACAATATAACAGCAGATGTCATCTTGGGCATGGATGATGGAAAGATTGCTAGATTGATGTTGGTCGGAAGACCACTTCCTTTCAATCTTAGCATAGAGTTGGAGCTGCAAATGCAGTGAATAGTGCCAAGCAGAAGGTATGGACCAAATGCTTATAGCATGTGTTGACACTGTTGGTGTGCCTGCCAATAGCAATTTAACCCTTTAATCACAAAAGATGCATATATGCATCAAATAATTGCGTCAAAACATTCAAAGTCTCTCCTTTCTTACAGCCCAAATGATTGAGGCGCTCATCATCTGCATTCCGACTTGAAGAAATTGCAGTAAGTTGCTACTGTTAGGTCCAGCGATTTTGTTACACTGCCATTTTGATATACTTGAAACTGAACATTTCCGTGATAAATGTACGTAAGTTCGATAATGCGAGGACCAGATGGCAGGATGGTAGAATCAAATGTATGAGATGCTTTGTCCTAGGTGCCCTGTTGTCAGTGTGGTCGAGATTCCCACATGCACCTATAGCTACCCAATTCCACTGTGCAACCTGTTGTTGAGTGTACAGCTGCAGAAGTGATGAAGCCTTGAAGGTTTTGTTGCAGGCAAAGGAAGCAGGGGAGTGGCCAGCACTGCAGCATGGAAGACCAGTGCTTGCTTAAGCTATAGCATCAGATAGTGGTGGAGAATGGGGTCCTCTACCGTATCTGGCAGATTCATGGTGGGGATACTGGTTGTCACCTGGGAGTCGCGAAAACAGTGCATATACTGAAGGAGCGGTACTATTGGCCAGGACATTGGAACAAAGTCTTCTGCAGGACCTGTACAGCCTCCGACACGCTGACAGGTACCACATCTCGACCTCGCACACCCCTGCAAAGTGTACAAGCTGGTTATCCGATGCAGCTAGTAGCAATGGACCTCGTGGGACCATTTCCAGAGAGCAAATACGGGAGCAAGTACATTGTAGTAGTCAGTGACTATTTTACTATATGAGTAAAGGCATTGCAAATCAAGAGGCCTCCGTCATAGCCAAGACACTAGTGGATGTACCCCGCGGTATACGCAAAAACGGGATTATCACACGGGCTTCATATGCAACGAATACCGTTGAACCCGTACAAATTGTTGCATGATAGTGAATGGATTCCGTACACGTTTGAGGTCGTTATTAGAAAGATTGGTTATCTCTTGTTCTCGGCGTACACTACTCCAGTAGAGAGGCGCTTCCATTTGTCCCTGCCTCGCACAGATGTATTTAACTCTAGCCCTACCTCTCGTTGATGTCTAGTGGGGTTGCGATGTTCACTTCTTGATCGATCTGTGTGCTCTCCATGGCTTTCTATGTGCTCATGAATCAAAGGAGCACCGCATCCCAGGAACAATTTTGATCTTATAAATGTTGCCGGCACCACTCCAGATGAATAAAAAAGAGAGCAGGGTGTGTGTGTGTCTGCATGTGTGTGTGTGTGTGTGTGTGTGTGTGTGTGTGTGTGTGTGTGTGTGTGTGTGTGTGTGTGTGTTTGTGTGTGTGTGTGTGTGGCTTGTGTATGGTTTGTCGAGTCCTAACATTGTCTGCACATGTGCATGTAAGCAGTTGTGCATATGTAGTAATATGTGTGCAACTGTGCATGATAGTTTATGTAGATTCTGTATAAAATGTGGAGTGTATGAGTGACAAAGCCCAGAGTATGGTATAGGTGTGATTGATCTGATCACTATGTGCATGTGCGGGCATGTGCTAATGGTGTGAATGTGATGCCAGTGATATAAGATTGAAAGGTCCAGTGAGTGTTATAATAGCGTGGGATTGAATAGCCGGCTGCACTGCAATGATGAGGGCAAAAAGCCCGAAACATCCACCTGGATGTCTGCACTTTGTCAAATTTGGTATATTATAATGGAGGACGGAGTGGAATGAAAAGGAGAGGATGTATGTGAGCATTTGTGCATAGCTGAAAGTCTGGTTCACAATGGTTGCACTACATATATTGATTGGGATTTGTACTGTCTGTTGATGTCATGGGATTCCCAACAAGGTCTCTACAAGCAATTAAGCAAGCAAGACGTTGTCTGAAATGAGCTACCCTTTACTCCCATTATACATAGGTACCAAAAATACGAGGTACAATAATATCACAGCAGACACAACCCACTCAAAGATGGGCTCTCAACACTGAGAGCATGATAAATACGATGATACAGAGTACAGCAGATATGCACCGCCCACTCTGAGATGGGTCCAATCATGCCCAGAGTTACCACAAGAACATACATTGCACACTCGAGGCAGATACAGCCCAATCACAGATGGGTCCACTCATGCCGAGAGTAATAACCAGAACATACAACGCACACCCGAGGCAGAATGGCAGTATACAATAAAACTCATGGCATACACCACCCACTCAAAGGTGGGTTCTCAATTGGCCAAACTACAAATAACTCAAGACAGACTCAACCAAGTCGGAAGTGGATTCACATTCATGGGTTCTACAAAAAAGATGAGCTAGAACATGTGCGCCTATGGCTAGAGGAATAAATACCTTATACCACAAATTAGTAGCTATGTTTCCTGGCTTTCGTAGCTCTTTTTCACTCCTAACTCGTGATTTGACTGACTATCAAAGTAGTAAGCTGAGTCGTAAACAGACAACAGTCATTCTTCTACGAAGCCCGGCAATGTTCACGGTAGTGGTGAATGGCCATTTTTACGGCATGCCTGTTCAATAATGTGCAAATACACAGTAGTACATGTGACCTGTCCATAAGCCATGTGGGAACACATGGCAATCTCAATCGATACTTGTACATGGGTATTGTTCACATGCGGAACAGTGCCCGTATATTGTCACCATTTTCGCTGCGCAAGCTACTTGGGATTGTGAAATCTCGCACCAGTCCGTACCGCCCCCAGAGTGATGGTCAGGTTGAGCGATTCAATCGTACCCTTTTGGACATGTTGGCCACCTCTGCAAAAGATCATTCTTGCTCTTGAGAGCATCACCGGCAGAAACTATGTTTTGCACACAACACGAGTATATACTCCATGACTGTGTTCATCACTTTCTATCTGTTTTTGGGGTGATCCATGGGCTGTCTTACCTGTGGACCTTATGTCCCCCAGCCCAAAAGAGTGTGACCCAATCTGAGTCTATTGCCCATCTCAAGTACTCCTTGGCAGATGCATGTGAACGTGTTCTGAAGTAGATGGGAACACGGTAGCATCGTCAGAATGAGCTCTAAGATAGACATGTACATGGCCAGCTACATGGCAGTTGGAGTTGAGCAGGGAGTTGGTGGTATGGCTTCACCAGTCTGCAGTACCCCGAGGCTCCTCAGGTCCGTACTGTGTTCTCAAGTGGATGTCAGACGTCAACTACAGGATCCAGCACATAGAGCACACAAGGAAATGGATGGTCGTACACTTTGATCGCCTGAAGTCATGTCATTTGCCTGCCTTGTCTGAGTAAGGACATCAACTGTCTGGTATCCCTCTGGATGAAATGGCATCCCATCTCCAACGCTCCTACCAGGAACCACCTTGGACACGATTCAAGGTGAGCTAGAGGACACAGCTGGTGGTGCTCAACAGCATCATTCCCTGACAAATTCTGGAGTCACCAGTCCCCACCATGCTCAGGATGCCGTGCCTGACGGCTCTACCCAACCCATGCTCATAAGGGTCCAAACCACTAACGCAAATGTTGTCAATCACTAAATCGGGCACGGTTTCTCATTGGAGTGGGCAGTGTAAGAGTCTGCTGTGATAGTGTATTAGTGCTGCTGTGGCAATGTGTTATATATCCTTTTAGTGCCTGTTGAGTTAGTTCCTGTATTGCTATTTACACCTTACCTTGTTTAGGAAGTAATCCTGCCAATTCCTATAATCATTTACTTACCTCGTCAGAAGTACTTCAGTACACACACCGCTGTTTTGTAGCTTGTTACTCTTTGTTCACAGACACGTACCTGTTGTTCTTGTTGAATGGACATCATGTATATATATATATGTACTTGTATTGCTGAGACCTTCGGGTTTTGATCTGCTCATTTGATGGCACATTTACTGTTGAGATGTTTGAGAAGACCTTATGCACGAATCAGGAACCTGTTATCCATGAATATAGGCAACTGACCGATAAATGTCACATGCACAAGAAATAGATTTGATCACTGCATGCACTCAGTGTCTCACTTTCACAAGTTGGCACACTCCCATTCCACAGTCCATCAGCCTGACATGTTCTCTCAGCCGGTCCATTCAGTGTGTACCCTGTGTCACATGAGTACCTTGCTACATCACCAAAGGAGGTACCTGCACTGGTGTCCACATGACCATTACTGGGGATGCCAGGCTGGCCACAGGAAACTCCTACATACAGTACATACAGAAAGGAAAAGAAAATTTGTGTACAGCTAAGGGAACAAAATACTTGAAGACAAAAAGAATGCTTTCTGAACTTTCGAGCTCAAAGGTACGTAACAGGAAATAATCAGTGACAGCTACAGAACATTTCAGTGACAAGAGCCTTAATCAACTGTATACAATTAACCTAAAGTATTATCTACACATGCGTACACATTGAATGCATTAATTAATATAGGCAACTGACTGATAAATGTCACGTGCACAAGAAATAGATTTGACCATTGCATGCACCCAGTGTCTCACTTTCACAAGTTGGTACACTCCCACTCCACTCTCTGTTAGCCTGGCATGTTCTCTCAGCTGTTCCATTCAGTGTGTACCCTGTGTCACATGAGTACCTTGCTACATCGCCAAAGAAGGTGCCTGCACTGGTGTTCACACGGCCATTACTGGGGATGGTTGGCTGGCCACAGGTACGTTTCACTGAAAGTGGACAATTTATGGATGGCGAAATATAACTTGCTTTCACACAGTTCAGCTGTCACAACATATTTCCGGAAAATCAACATAAATGTTCCTACACATTTTATGCAACGTTGAAGGAATAGCTAAGTACTGCTAATGAAGCTGCCTAACTGGCAAAATTGGAATAATATTGACATGAATTGGAGTAATAATTGACATGGATTTATTATGTATTATCAGCAGTTGTGGAACAGTTTTGTGTATATCTGAGTGAGCCTAGTTCTTGAATACACACCAACAACCAGTGACAACCACCTCCTTTTCTCTCACTGCTCTCATATACTGCTCTAAGCAGTTATTGTTAGAGCACTGGCGGCTTAAGCAAGAGGCCCTGGGTTAGACTCCCATGCAGCAGCACCTCCATTATTTATTTCTCTTGCTGTTTCAAAGGTTTTCAGATGGTAACGACCCAGATTATCAGATGATCTCTATTGATCTTCTGACGTGGAGGGGCCTCGTCCAGCAGGCTACCAATATCACTCGGATTCTTTCTAATTCACAACACACCCACAGCATTCATTGCATATCTAACAATTTATGCATGTGTTTAGTTGGTCAAAAAGGTGTCCTGCCATTGAAACCTGCATGATTACGTATATACGTATATAGCAATAATTACTACCATTGCATTTATTGTGATATGTCTGCATTGGCCTAATAGTCTCTGAGATGCTATAGTATTGTGGTGGCGGCGGTGACGGTACCTTTACAGAGGGAGGAATTTGATCATGTGCTGGATGCACAAAGTTTTAGTTAGCTGAGGATAAACTTGGCTATATATAAAGCCATTTAATCTGTTTAGTCCTAAGAGCATTAATTGCTGCATGTAACAAGCTTTATCACTCACTGTTGCAATTCATTCCAGAGAATCCATCTACACAGTCACATGCAGGTACAGCTGGTGGTCCGTGTCCCTCCATTCTCACAGATGATAGAGCACTCACCTTGCTTACATTCCACTGCAACATCTGAGGTACATGCTATTATCCTCGAGTCTACTGAATAATACCAACAGTCATACAGTTTAGCCTCTGTTCCAATGCACCTTTGCACAACCAATGTTCCAGTGTTGGTGTTACCATACCTATTCGTAATAGTAAACAGAACATTTAAAACATCCATCAATTGCTAATGATAATGACAGCCGATCTGCATATAGATTGTTGACAACCACAACATGTACATTTACAGTACTTACCATCCATCTGTGTGCACAGTTCCTGTTGACCCCAATCCCAGCAGCTGCGAACAAGACACATTTGCTGCAGCTGCACTGAAGCCATCTGAGCACACTTGAGTCCACTCCCCATCCAACTGCATCTGAAGTCTTCCTGCTGTTGAATTGCCACCAACCAACCTCAGGTTACCTCGATCGCTGTCACTGATGTTCACAACTAGTTTTAGGAATGAATAATAATATGGTGTGTATGATAAGACAAATGATAAGATGTTGTAACATTTCAACTAAAAACAAATTATATACAATACAATTGCATGTCTTTCACTCAGTACACCCCTTATTAGTACATAATAATATTGGTTGATTACCCCTACACAGTGCACATCCAGTACTTACTGCACTGAACTCCAGCAGCTGTAGCATTAGTGCCTGAGCAGTTCATCAGACGACAAGTAGTAAGATGTTGCTCACTTCCACTGCAAACTCCTGAGGTTCCCACCAAGAATGCTGGTAATCCGTAACTGCATCATGACCACCAATGCAATGCGAACAAATTACACATATAAAAGTACAGTACACTACATATTCCACCCAGGAACAAGTATTTCGAGCTAAAAAACTCGTGGGGCTGCCGCCCCAACTCGAACTACTTGCTCTAGCTCTCAATTGCTGGTTAGGATAGTTGTGCACCAGGGCCACGTCATGAAAGTTTATTAGTGCATGCAATCAAGTATATATGTAAGGACAGAGTACCAGCATTCACACATGCAGGTTTGCACAGGATTGGCACACTGTGCACAATTAAAACATGTCTAATTTGTTTGAACCTTAACAAAGTTTAATAGCTTCACCAACAGGCAGTGCAAACACACACGAGAAAAACACACGGGTCACAGAAGCATAAATGCGCCGTATCATGTTTTTGTCCTGGCAGAAGGCATTCGTTCGAGTGCAACACAGCGAGCCATTGCTGAAGACGATTCCAGTGTGTGCCACGTATTCCTGCACTAGAGACAGTCGGATAACCTTAGCGTAGACGATTCACGGTCTTCGCAAAGCTTGTCGTTGCTCCTGTCAATCATCCTCGGCAGCGCGGTGAAGACCACTAGTCTACAAGTCACAGCGGAGACAACAACAATATTGTGCGCTCACAGAGTTCAGCGTCGCTCTTGTCCTTCGCCTAAGGCAGTAATTCACGTAACATTGAGCTTTTATGCCGTAGAACACAATGCCGTAGGCAAGAACACAACCAACGGCGACCTGGGCGACGTTCGAAGTCTTTTCTGTGCCGTCTCCCCTTCACGAACGCTAAGAAAATGGCCGCCTATATAAATGTTTCTCCCGCAATACATCGCCTGTACTTTCCATATAAATTTCAGTGTAACAATACAACCGTAGCTTCACGTATTATATATATATATACCGACATATATATATATCTTACCGTAACATGAAGCCATACAACAAAATCGCAAAATATAATAAAAACATAGAAGTACACTTCAATTCAACACCAGCAGGTGTGAAAGACACAAACCACTTACAATGACCCATTCTTCACAGCACGTGCTCCTTCGTACCCCATCTGTCTGCAGGCAACATCACCAGTGGCAAGACTGAATGGGCTGTCACACAAGGAACCAATACCATCCACTGCTAGGGTACCACTGGCTCCTCCCCCACCAGTCAATAGTACTGCTCCATGCAATGGAACATTCCAGTCAGTAGCTGGCATAAAATGAAATAGTTACAGATCTGCAATATGTAAGTCAGTTTGATAATTATTGCATATACACACTGTGTGATACACTTACAGCAAGTGAGATGGAACTGCAAGGAACACGAAGAAGAAGGTTCCGCAGCTACAATGTTACAGTCTGTAATCTTCTGTTCTCCACCATTGCAGTCTACTGTAAGTCTTCCAATATTGATGGGACTGTTTGTAAAGGTGGCAGAACTACAGAGACAACAGCAAGACTACAAGTATAACGTAATATATGATGAATTGCATATACTTCTTACACATGACAATAGAGATTCTTTTACCTACATTAAAATCATGTTCGCATTACACCCAGTATAGCCAAAAGATAGAATACAAGTGATCTAATATACTCCACCTACCCACAATACTGTTAAAATATAAGTGGTTTGATCATAACGTCAATAGCAAACAAGCTGCCATATAGAAGATACAATTACATATATAGCAATGCCATTGAACACTACAATATTATACGTACGTATACAATTGAACTAATTTCATTTGAACAATTAATGGCACAATAATACTTATAATGCACATTATAGGTTTACACTGACCCAGCTGAATGCCAGCTCCTGTATCCAAGCTGTCGACACGCCACATCCAGTGACTCATTGTCATATCGTAGCCCACACGCACATATCCCTCCCCACGTTCCACTTTGGTACACCTGTAAAACTCCAGTGTTATTGGTAGCTCCTCCTACCAGTCTCAGTGACCCTTCTCCAGGGTTTGATGAAGTCATCTCACATCTGTCTTTGGTGCCATAGTCTCTAACAGGCTGAGCGTCATGGGCTGCATGGAGTAATACAGAAATATTAGTAATTTCTAATGGAAGTGCAGACTGTTTAAGTCTATGTTAATATCAATTTTACATATATCATGTAAGTTAAAGTCAATAATGGAATTATATTATAGCTGTGTGTATGCATAGTGTAGATGTGCGTAGGTTAGATGACACCAAAAATACTTGCCTCATCAAAGGACAATTACGTATCTTATAGCTATAATATATAGATTGCCATGACAAACCCATTGCATTGTATTTACATATATAGACCACATTACCGTAATCATAATATAACTACAACAATATCATTACAACACCATTTTTGTGGCTCTGGGGAGGAGTGAGATTTTATGTCAACTGTTTTGCACACTAGCCAATTGAAAACTGTCTTTCCAAAGTTTTGGTATAACATAAAGCTACCATCATTAGGACTGAGTCTTGTGAGAGACAAACTACATTATTAGTGCCATTTACTACATCTGTATGCTTGTCGTATCCTATATTATTGTACGTAGCTGTTTGTAGTCTTTCCTTGCACTTGTATGGAGTATTATGAACCTCATTCCTGGTGTCTGAGTGTTTGATCATCTTAATTGATTGTACTTCATGAACACCTAGAAGACTCTGCTTGCCTTTGTATGCTGTTGTATGAACATTTGCAGTCAGCATTGTCATGAGTGTACTTATTGAGTTGAAAGAGAACCAGTGCAAGGTCATCGAAGTTGCGTGCATGACATTGTCACCATGCACAAAATCAAGAGTGCACCCTTGTGTGTGCAAGCTTACCACATGAGATGCTGATGTAAGTGTTGCTTGAGCAAGTTTGGGTTGCTGTTGGAGCTGATGCCAAACATGAAGACAGGCAGGTAGATGAACTAGAGCAGCTCACAGACGTCAACCACACGGGAACTGATTGGGGGTATCTGCAAGAAACATTATAGGCATGCAAATGTGCACATTCTACTGGACTTGTTGAAGAAGCTTGTCCGGCTGGGTTGCATCACTCAGGGTTCTCTTGCGGAAATCACCAACCAACGATTTTCTTTGATGTCTGCCAAAATGTCTGGCATTTCAAAGAAAATCGTTGGTTGGTGATTTATAATGAACATATGTGGACAATGTGCATATTCTAAAGGACCATCTGATTCAAACCATTTACCGAACTGCTTGTCCCCTTCCAGATGCGAATCCCAGCTGTCTGCAGACAGTGGTAGGCAGATTGGTATCCAGTGTACCTTCTCCACAGACTGCTCCCCACTGCCCACTAAAGTACACCTCTAGTCTTCCACTAGAGGGAAATTCCCCTCCCTCCAAGCGCACTTGACCGGAGTAAGGCTGAGGGTACAGATCACCTACGTATTACAGAACAGAAGACAGTAAAGTCACATTACATAGAGAAAGATGCTAATATATAACATGGTAGGTTGTGATCGCACAAGGAACTGTCAGTCATATCTTTCTGAGGGTATGCATTAAATATAAAAGATATAACATGTCCAAGTTTATCAACTACACAGCTTTGAAAGTAGCGACTGGAGAAAAAGAACCACGACCCGGGGCCTGAACTCATAGCCTACACCCTAACGCGGAGCTTCAGCCATGCAAGCCACCGGTGTGGTCATTGTTACTGACAATGTATAGAGATTAGGAACGGTGCACCATCATCCACCTCTGGTTCACGGGCTCATGCACATACACATGCTAGCTGCCCATTGAGCATACCATCGCACAGATCCTCAAGGCATGGGTTCTAAGTGGTCGCAGCATTGCGGCCCGCCCATGACCGTATATATATGGCGATTGGGAACGAAGAATCGTGGCCACACCGGTGGCTTGCATGGCTGAAGCTCCGCGTTAGGGTGTAGGCTATGAGTTCAGGCCCCGGGTCGTGGTTCTTTTTCTCCAGTCGCTACTTTCAAAGCTGTGTAGTTGATAAACTTGGACATGTTACACACCACCAGCTTGCATAACACTTACTGACAATAAAAAATATAATCTGCAAAATTTATTACTATCATTGCCATGCAGTTCTCATCATCTTTAACGTTGCATCATTCCATGAAAGCATACAAATGCTAGAATGATATGCTTGTACATATATACTCACTGCATAGAACTCCCACAGATTCCAATATAGCACAGTTGTGCCCTCTACCAAGTGCACCGTATGAGCAACTAAGGATGTGAGGTTCTTCCCCAGTGCAGCTCACATCATCCATGGCATGACTACCACTGCCAAAACCAAACCTGTTTGATTGAAAGTTGATCACATGACATTTTGGTAACACAAAACTACATCAGTCAAAGACCACAGTTGCAAATTACCAACCTGCTGATAGGTGAATCACTGGTTATCATCTTATTGGGTCCATCCGTATCTTGATTGAAAATCCACACAGGGTACCCCAGTCCAAGTTGTCTGCAGACAACAGCAGCCTCTCGCAGAGTGAAGAAATCATTGCAGATGGTGTACCACTGGCCAAAAAAGTGCATCTCCACTGTCCCAGCAAGCCTGGATGACTCAAACCCAGTCAGTCTTAAATCACCATCCGACTGGCCATTCACCATCATAGCTGTAAACCAAACTATGAAAGGAAAGGGCATTCACGAAGAGGGTTAAATAGGTAGAGAAAACAGTAACATTATATATGGTTAGCAAAAAAAAGAGAAACACTTGCATAGTCTTTGAGGGGAAGAACTTCCCTGATCCTGCATATTATGTATAATTTATATATATATATATATAATGAAGTGAGGGCTTCTCAGCTGGCTCAGGCATGAGAAAGCCTATATATATATATGGGCTACCTCCAGCACTGGAGATCATGCCGTCAGGGCTATTCATTCATTCATATATATAATTATATATATCATATATCATATATATTTATAAGTTGCTGTGCGATCTACTAAAAAACTCTTTTTACTACTACGTAGTTATACGTAGTTACATGACTACACACATTTTACAATATATATATAGCTGGTTACTGTGACGATAACATTAGGCATATATGCACTATTATTTATTATTGGTGTCTAATGTAACTGTAACAGTAATATATAGCAAGATCAGTGCATGGAGGACTTACTGAACAGCTACGTATACGTACACTACGAGCAATGGCATGCACAAGAGAAAAAAGGGCGCCAAGTTGGCTCACAGCACTTCCTGCGCCAGAACATGGATTGTACTCCATAAGGGTCCTAGGCTTGTTGAATTCACGATCGTTTAAAACACGACGATCGAGACTGCGCAGTACTGCCCAATATACGTGCGAGATTGGCAGTTGCTAGCGCATATAAATCCCTTCCACAGCAAACCGCTCTTTCGCCGATCTGAACAGCTATAGCTATATAGATACAGCCGCGTGCATGTACTGCGACTTAATGCGAAGCACTTAGCTAGCGACATCGTGGCATGCAATTAGCTAGTCACGACCGCCACCAAGACAAGCATGCATAGAGACCTCCATGCGGAGACTTACGTACCTTGACTAGCGAAGATCAGAGCCAAGAGCGACACAGCCCAAGGAGTCCTTCTCCTTGGCCGCTCCATCGTGCGTAACTCTGTAGTATGTGAATCGCTCACTAGTGTGTGGACAGTCTGAGTGTGGTGTCCGTGCGAGCAAAATAATATAATATTATTAGCAGACATTACGTATTTCGTGACGTCATGACGTATTTCGTGACGTCATGACGTATTTCGTGACGTCATGACGTAATTCTATTTGTGGTTTTGTGGGTGATTATACCCACAGTCCAATCCAGATCAACGCTATGGAGCTATTCACAAAATCCATCGATCCTAACCATTAGCAAGTCATTAACCTTATTTTCTAGATCAAATGTACATCCCAAATCGATCTTGTAGCTACGTATATAATAATTTTATATTCAAGCAGCTTCCTCTTCCCTACAAGCTCCCTTCACTATATAGTACAGCAGTGTGGCAAGTCTCACCATACCATACTCACCTTTATGAATCATGGCTATATAAATACATGAGACTGTGCAACCTGTCTACATGATGCGACATTCAGCTGTATGACACTATGATTAGAGAAAGTTTGTGTAATGTAAAATGCTTTCTAGTCACATGTGGGTGCAAGAGTGCTGCATTTAATCATGTAAGCTTCAGTATCATAGGAAGGACTGACTGTGTGTATGTATGTGTGCACGCATCTATATGCTTGTGTGCGTATGTGTTTGCCACTTTGTGCGTACGTGCACGGTGTGAGTGTGGGTAGATATGAGTGTGGTATGCTATCTTACAAGCTAGAGACAAATCTATAAGCAAAGCATAAAGATGTATTGGCAGTGTCAAACTTTAGAGTAAGGAATACCTGCAAGGCCAACACCTAGCACAACTTGAAAGTGTAGCCTGCTTTGTGCCCAAGTAAGGCAACTGTCTGCTTGTTTATGCATTTTGAGGGACTTCAGTAGCTGTAGAAGTGTAAGTTCCTGGGGTCAACACACTTTAATGGCCTGAGCAAACTTGATTAATGGCACCACACCAACGTACCACAAGCTATTATGGATTACTCCAGCAGGACACCCATGAAGTCATGAAGATTCATAATGCACAACAATGGTAAGTCAGAATGTACAATCATTTGATCATGACCACACAGATTCTCACACTATAACTAGTAAGCACACACATACACACACACACATACGTATATATGTAAGCACACGCGCATGTAACACTACATTATACGTACTTTTGTATCTCCGGTACACAACTGTTCCCTGCCAGCAGCTGGAACTTCTGTCAGCAGGTTCTGCTGGATTACCAGCACTGTTATAGATCTGCCAGAAATCTTAAGGTAGGCTTGAACATTCTTGTGTTCTCTGTTGGTGTGATGTGTGGGTGTGCCTGTGTGTCTGTATATAGGTGTTCATTGACCTTTCAATAACAACTGAATTAGACCTAGCTACTGTTATTCAGACTGTTGGCTCAAGTGCACACAAACACACAACATACATGCAACACACACACGTGCGCACACACACACGTGCGCACACACACACGTGCGCACACACACACACACACACACACACACACACACACACACACACACACACACACACACACACACACACACACACACACACAGTTGCAGTCCTCTCTCCTGGCTATGTTTGCGCCTATGTGTGTGTGTGTGTGTGTGTGTGTGTGTGTGTGTGTGTGTGTGTGTGTGTGTGTGTGTGTGTGTGTGTGTGTGTGTGTGTGTGTGTGTGTGTGTGTGTGTGTGTTTGTGCCTATGTGTGTGTGTGTGTGTGTGTTGTGTGTGCCTCTCTCCTGGTTGTGTGTGTGTGTGTGTGTGTGTGTGTGTGTGTTTGTGCCTATGTGTGTGTGTGTGTGTGTTGTGTGTGCCTCTCTCCTGGTTGTGTGTGTGTGTGTGTGTGTGTGTGTGTGTGTGTGTGTGTGTGTGTGTGTGTGTGTGTGTGTGTGTGTGTGTGTGTGTGTGTGTGTGTGTGTGTGTGTGTGTGTGTGTGTGTGTGTGTACTCACTTCATGTGTGCATGCAAATATGTGTGCCTGAATGCATGGGTATGTATGCATATAGGCATGTATGTACATTTTGTGCATGGACACACATATATATATATATAATATTATATGCAAACACAAAACACATACACACATGCACGCACACATACTTACGTCTGTACATGCGTATGCACATACACAAGCACACACACACACATGCATGTAAGAGCAATACATACATTTCGATATGCACACACATGTGTGCATGTAAGCACACAATAAGTAATGCATATCCTATAAAATGCCAATCTTTAGAATTGCAAGTAGTT
>OX465042.1:4895871-4960871 GCA_949841015.1 Aplysina aerophoba
GCACAAGGCATAATGTCTCATCCAATCTATCAATGGGTCAAGAGGTGTACCTATGTAAGTACATATGCAGTAATCATTATATGCATATACGTACACCTTCTACTGTATGTATGTATGATATCCTTCAGCCTACAATCACTTGTATCCCTCTATGGCTGAAAGTCTCAACAAGGATATTCAAAACACTTGAAGAGCCCAGTGTGCTTGACCTGTGTGTGAAAAAGAAATAATTTCTGACTGCTGTTGCAATACCGAGCAGTGATCAAATCATAAACTAAATAGCAGTAACAAATATAGCTATAGACCCAAGTGGTCAGGTGCATAGTTACTGTACTGCAAGTAAAGCAAGCAACATGTGTACACATTCGCAGAGTAACAGTGCACAAAATTAATCACAACAGAGTCAGACATTTATATCAGATGTCTTATTCAGTGATTGGCCATATCATAGAATACTGTACATACTGTACGTAACTGGAAGAATTTAACATCTTATATAGCCAGCATGTGCACATTGTTATGCAAGGAAACTGTTCAAAATTGTGCCTATTTTATTTGTAAACTGATGGCTATATAATGTGTAATAATTTGCATGAACATACTCTGTATGTTGCCAAATTAAATTAAGAGTATAACATTATGAATTACTTTCTCACCTGGTCAGTAGAATACAGCATTGTGTATTTCTTCCTGACGCATGCTCCCCATCTAATGACACACCGTTCCAAAGGCTTTTCAGTCAAACCATTACAAGTCTGCTGACACCCGCTGGGAATTTCCCTTGGTGAATCGTTGTAGTAGCATGCCCTGCAGGAGGTTACCTTGCAAGGCCCTGTGCAGCTGCCAAACCCAGGCCTGTGCAGAACACACACACATTGCACGTAATTGAACACAATATATTCTAACTAATGTATGAGCACATGCATGCTTACGTGTGCAAACGCAAGCATGAAGATACATAATAAAAATTGCAGAACACACACACACACACTCACACATCATGCTATACAATTATATAGTTATAGTGTAAACACTCTTCAAGATGCAGATGCACATGCAAGATCATGGAGATATAAGAACATACATACGTATAATTATGTGCCAGTCATGCAATAATAACCATGCACAATTCTATTTAAAATATGTACAATAATATACGTTTTCAAATGATAGAGGTAACCACAAATCACACAAAGAAGCACAGCATTTCAATAGTGTGCATACAGTGTATGCAGCACAGTGAGTGATATAATATACCTCACACTGTATAGCATAATATATAAAAAAACTGTGGAATTACATGCCTGCCTCCAGTTAGTGTTCACAGGGCACCATGTTCCTGCAGTACTCACAAGCTGCACACTTTGGCCCTGTTTGCTCTCTTACTGCAGTACTGGTGGGTGCAGACAGGTGGGCACTGCAAGCCTGCATGACAATGAATACCGCAACCACACTCAAATCAGTAAGTATAACATACGCTGACTGTTAAAGGCAGAATATAAATTGTACTGTATGAAAATGACATTTATATAATGATAATATGACACATCCATCTGACTTGTGGTTGCACAGGACTTAGCTTAACAATGTTATCATGTTTTGTGTGTCAACATGAGGGACTGGTACATGATATGTAGCTACAGCTTCATGCTACTACAACAGTTGACCGAGGGGAATTCCCAGTTGGTGTCAACAGAGTGATAATGGTTTGGCTAACTGAAAGGCTTTTAGAGAGGTGTTTCGAATTGTTTTAATGAAGAAGAGCTAGAAACAGAGTTTTTTCTATGTGGCTCCAATAGAGCTATTACGTACATTCAATCCGTCTTCACTAAGATAAGATCCAAGGTGCAGTAATGGATCCGGAACGAAACCTATATACTCTATAGCACTCACAAGTTGGTACACTCCCATTCCAGCGTCCATCAGCTTGACAGGTTCTCTCAGCTGTTCCATTCAGTGTGTGTCCTGTGTCACATGAGTACCTCACTACATCACCAAAGGAGGTGCCTGCACTGGTGTTCACACGGCCATTAGTGGGGGCGTCAGGCTGGCCACAGGAGACTCCTATACAGCAAGGTTGTCAAACATATACTGTATATGGCACATACGTGTACAACTAATAAATAATGACGCACCACGCAACAGGCAAGATTAAGTCGAATATTATAGATGCATCAATTCCAAAGCCATATTATGTGTATCTATGTATGCCGTATCTATGTACACCATAAAATCTAATGTGTCCTATACAGCATTTACATCATCTACTTCCCAGGGGTCATTCCAAGTGCTAGGTGTGTTATTCTAACTCCCATCCATATACGCAAGTGGCAGGCAGAGTGCGACTGCGTGTAATAAAATATTCATGCTCTGATGAGTCACTGCTTCTGCACAGAGTACATATGTTGCTTGGAGGCCCCGGGCCTGTTAATCATCAATGGGCAAGGATGTGACAGGGTTTGTGTTATATATAAATACGTATACAAGTTATGTAGTGTCCAATCAGTGTCTTTGGAACTCAGCACTCAGGATAATTGCATCCTTGAGCTTGCAATGTGTGCATACTGGCATTGTATAATATGTATGGAATGTAATGTATCCCTGCCAAGAGACATATAAGACCCGTTATATATATATAAGGCTTAAGAGACCTGTTGTATCCCTTGGCTTTGTGAAAGCACTGGCCTTCTCCAAGGGATATGTAAAGGGTCGCTTATCCCTCTTGACAGAAATGTATCTTACTTATACCAGATTTAGGCCATTCTGACCCGAGGCTTTCGCTCAGCATTCAATCCACTCCACAATCACCTTGTGCTCACACCACAAATACCATATATTGTTTTTTACATTGATTCATGGTCTTCACAGTGTTCTTGGGACTATACGTACTATACGCTGGTCAATAACTGCGTGAATCTGTTTGTTCCTAACAGGAGGGCATGCTAGCCCAGGAATCTATGACCTGTGATATACTGCAAATGCTGCAACCTGAATGGTCGGAATTGCCTGGTATGGTATGAATATGTATTACCACATTATGAGGTAAGCTTGGGTCGGAATTATATCATGTCCTGTAGTCTTCAATGCTCCAAAATAGTAGATGCCGCTATTTAGAGCCCCGCATAAAATGGTTGGATGGCTAAAGATCAGTAAAATAATAGTGATCCTCACCACCACAACAGCATAATCGCATAGCTATATAGGAAATGCATGTAACCTGTTTCAAACATACAGTGCTAGCTTCTCCTAATTCTACTCAGTAAACAAACATATATTATAACCAAAATGTACATATATACGTACATATAGTGTTTAAAATATGTAGATAACGAGGTCAGGTTTAGCAGAATGCATAATCTTTCCCCAGTCCAGCAAAAGTATACTTAAGGTAGCAAATGTTCACTCACTTTCACAAGTTGGTACAGTCCAACTCCACTGTCCATCAGACTGACATGTCCCAGTTGGTACAAACACGTAGCCTTCATTACAAAAGTACCTTGCTACATCACCAAAGGTGCCTGCGTTAGTGCTCACACGACCATTACGGGGGGGATCAAGATGACCACAGGTGATTACTGCAGAAAAGAGATACCAAAAAAGTATCAATGATAACATGAACAAATCGCTAACATTATATGTCCTACAATTCATGCAAGTGCAGCTACAAGCATATAATACTGTAACAATAAAGAAGCATTAGGATGGCACCACTCCAAACTCTCACTTTCACAAGTTGGTACACTTCCATTCCACTGTCCATCAGCCTGGCACGTTCTCTCAGCTGGTCCATTCTGTGTGTACCCTGTGTCACATGAGTACGTTGCTACATCACCAAAGGAGGTGCCTGCACTGGTGTCCACACGGCCATTACTGGGGATGTCAGGCAGACCACAAGAGACTTCTACAGGAAAGGAATGCCAAGTTGGATATACATATATACTGTGTTGCTCAAATGCACACCGCAGGACAAGAACAGCCATTGAACATGAATGATTGCATTCATAAAAGCACACTGTATTGTCCTGCTTCAATAGCTCACTTTCACAGGTTGGCACACTTCCATTCCACTGCCCATCAGCCTGGCATATTGTCTCATTTAGCCCAATCAACATGTAGCCTACGTCACATGAGTAGCTTGCTACATCACCAAAGGAGGTGCCTGCACTGGTGTCCACACGGCCATTACTGGGGATGCCAGGCTGACCACAGGAAACTCCTGCAGAAAAGAGGATAGAGCAAATATGATAAATACATCCCTAAGGCAATAGTGATATTTATTATGCAAATTCATTTTGTTTATGTGCCACATACAATATGTGCCACATACAATACAGAGATATGTATATAAGTGCACATGAAGCTGGTAAAGTTGAGAAGTTACGTAATGATACACCAAATATATATATATATATATGCTATGAAATTGCATCATAGCTAGTGCACAGCTCATCACTCTCCTCCATTCGCAACCGGTATACATTGGCACGATGATATTGTAGAGACTCATTGCTATGCATTGATACCAGAGGAGGTGCACATGCACGGGTTTGCAAGTGGGTGACGCAACAGCCAGACACAAACTACATATATTGTTCAAGATGTTTAGGCCACGGAGGCTTTTGTGAGCTGATAGAAACCTTCCATGGCCGAAACGTCCTAAAGTAGCTCTGTCCAGCTGTTACTTTACCCCACTCACAAATAATCATTGTATATAGCAGAGAGATATCATGCACAGAATGCACACATAACATTCTCGCATTATGATTAAATACAGTACACTTCTTATCATCAGCTTAACATATGTTCTCTAAACTTTTGGCAACGCAAGAAGCACATCCAAGTCGGCAGTTAGGAATATATGGGTCACAACGAGAAGCATGACATTAGGAAATTACGACAACCTATTAGAGTGCGCGACGGAATAATAAGAAACAAAATGTTGGACTTCTTGTTAGTGTCGAGGCACCCGTTCGTGGATATCATGCGCATATGGCCCAGGGGGAAGCTGCAATTAACACATGGCGTGAAGGCATTGGAAGAGTCAAATCAACAATCTTTTCCACGGCCAATTCATCAGAGTTGATTCTAAATCGCCTGCCAGAATCGCTGTCTCAAGTCATTTTGGGTGGGGATGGAGTCGCTGCTGGGCATCTGTTTGGGAGTTCAATCATCGGGAAGAGTGGGAGACTGGGGCACGGCTGGAAGGCCTTCTTGGTTGTCCATATCGACACAATCTGTGGAGGCTGATATCCAACGGATGGCAAAATAGAGTCCAAGACTAAGAATTAGAGAAGGCTATTTTTTGTCAAAAATTGGAGCACAATCCGACCCTATCAGGCGGGTGCCAAATAATTAGGGAGCTGAGAAATTAGAGAACATATGGTAGCAGTTTTATAATAAATTATTCTGAGTCCAGTTAAGAGCTGCAAGTATAGAATGCTCACTCACGTTCACAAGTTGGTACGCTCCCATTCCAGCGTCCATCAGCCTGGCATGTTCTTTCAGCTGGTCCACTCACTGTGTACCCAGTGTCACATGAGTACCTTGCTACATCACCAAAGGAGGTGCCTGCACTGGTGCCCACACGACCATTACTGGGGATGTCAGGCTGACCACAGGAGACTCCTACAGAAAAATAGCATAATATGTACATGCATACATGTATACATACATACATATGTACATACATACATACATACATATGTATGTACATACTGTAGTAGCCACCAGCTCTACAAAAATTGCATTATTTCACAGTCTACATAATCACATGTAATAGCATAGTTATGCAACAGCGCACAGGTGATTGCTGAACTCAGCTGCACTGCATAATATTTTCTCACTTTCACAAGTAGGCATATTCTGACTCCACTGTCTGTTAACCTGGCAGGTTCTAAAAGGTGGTCCAATCAGCATATACACTGTGTCACATGAGTACCTTGCTACATCACCAAAGGAGGTGCCGGCACTGGTGTCCACACGGCCATTAGTGGGGCTGGTTGGCTGACCACAGGAAACTCCTACAGAACGAGGAATTTAATGCATATACAGCTAAGAGAGTACGTAACATCATACCTGAGGATATAATGCACAATATGTGCATACGTATATAATATGTATATCAATAGCATGACTACCTACAGACAACCAATATAGTAATATCATCACATATACACAATAAATATATATGTACAGTACGTGGAAAACTGCAATAGCTCACTTTCACAGGTCGGCACACTTCCATTCCACTGCCCATCAGCCTGGCATGTTCTCTCCTTTAGCCCAATCAACATGTACCCTTTGTCACATGAGTACCTTGCTACATCACCAAAGGAGGTGCCTGCACTGGTGTCCACACGACCATTACTGTGGCTGACTGGCTGGTCACAGGAAGTGATCACTGAAAGTGGGCAATTGATGGATGGCAAATTATAACTTGCTTTCACACAGTTCATCTGTCCCTGAATTTCAAAGTATGTAAATATCCTTACACATTTTATGCCAACTTGAGAAAATAGCTAGGTACTGCTACTTGAAGCTGTCTAAGTGGTAGAAATGGAGCAGATTAATAATTAATGAAAGAATTAGCTGTTTTGGGGAACAGTTTTGGGTATGAGAGAGTACGAAATGAGTGTGCTCAGTTCTCTGTTCAGAGGGCATGCATATGACTGTTTGTGGGTGACCCAGTGACTCTAGTAGACTGGCATAGGCATGTGCGGCATAGGAACAAGCTAGTGTTGCTATATATGTTAAGAGCTCCTTCTCATGTGTGATGCACACATGGGATGTCTGTAGGAACAAGAGTGCTGAGGAATAGGTTTGAGGCGGCTAGGTAGCAGCTGTACTGACCTTGTGTGTCAATATAAGGTTCTACTGATTTCTATAATGTAAATATGTAGGAACATTCAGGGGACATTAGTGCAGGAGATACGTTACCTCACAACTGTTCTACCAGTACTACCAGTAGTACTTGGACTAAGTATATACCAGGACTCACTGTAACAGTGTACTGTAATTTTTTATGCATGTGCATGTTCAGTTGGTCAGAGAGTTGCTCTGTAAGCGAAACCTGCAGGGTTTCAGCCACCAATCCTGGTCATGGTTCGCTGTCTCCAAACGCCATATATATGGCCATGGGCAGGCGGCAATGTTGCGACAAGTTATAGGACCCTCACCTTTAGGCTTGAACTGTATGGTAGTACGCTCAGTGAGCAGTAGCATGTGCACAAGCCCACGAGCCTGAGGTGGACAGTGTAACTCCTATCTCTCTGTGTGTTTGCCAGTGAGCGTTCGCAAGTGTAACTTGTACAAGTTTCTAACTCTAGTCCTTTGCAGCATGCAACATGCTTTACCACTCACTGTTGCAATTCATTCCTGAGAACCCATCTACACAGTCACAGGTACAGCTGGTGGTCCGTGTCCCTCCATTCTCACAGATGATGGAGCACTTTCCTTGCTTACATTCCACTGCAACGTCTGAGGTACATAGTCTCGAGTCCACTGAATAATACCAACAGTCATACAGTTTAGCCTCTGTTCCAATGCAACTTTGCACAATCAGTGTTCCAGTGTTGGTGTTACCATACCTATCCATAACAGTAAACAGCACATTTACAACAGCCAACAATTGCTAACAATAATGACAGTTGATTTCACATGTGGGACATTATCTAAACAATGTGGCTTCTGCATGTGAAGATTTTTGCCAAAGAAATTTCCCTCATCACCCTCGAAGCTGAATATATACATGGTATTCCAGATCAAAAGATACCCACCAAAGGTACCTACACCTTCCTACTTTCTCTCTGTGCAGTGAATGTATCAATGACACATTCACAGTGCACGAAATAACGGCAATACTGAGCGACGTAAATAACACAAAATCTTGATGTGGGTGCATAGGGAAAAGCTGAGAAAGAAGTGACAGGCACAGCGAGATGCATAAACATGCTGTCTAACTATTTTATGGCAAAGTTCAAAAATAAACCCTACGAAAAGTTACATCAGGAAAGGTGAAATCTCGCCCCAAAGCTAGGGGGAGTTCAGCACCTTGCAACTCAGCATAGTATAGTGCCTTATTACTAGAATTTGCTCGATCAAGTCACTCTTACATCATGAGCAGTCACATGCAAGCCATGGGAACGTCAAAGAATGTGCTGAAACTGCACAGTTCAGGCTGCTACTATGTAAACAGGGTCCGAACTGGAGTGGACATGTCCCACATGCACTGTGCATATATACTGTATATTGGAACATTGACAACCACAACATGTACATTTACAGTACTTACCGTCCATCTGTGTGCACAATTCCTGTTGACTCCAATCCCAGCAGCTGTGAACAAGCCACATTTGCTGCAGCTGCACTGAAACCATCTGAGCACACTTGAGTCCACTCCCCATCCAACTGCATCTGAAGTCTTCCTGCTGTTGAATTGCCACCAACCAACCTCAGGCTACCTCGATCACTGTCACTGCTGTTCACGACTAATTTTATTGATGAATGATAAGATTTTGTAAAAATTTCAACCAAAACATAATATATATATGTATATATACAAATGCATGTCTTTTAATTGGTACACCCTTATTAGTACTTTATTACTACTATTATTGCTTTACATAATAATAACAGTCGATTACCCCTGCACAGTGCACACATCCAGTACTTACTGCACTGAACTCCAGCAGCTGTAGCTGCAGTGCCCGAGCAGTTCATCAAACGACAAGCAGTGAGATTTTGCTCACTTCCGGTGCAAACGCCTGAGGCTTCCACCTTGAATGCCGGTAATCCATAACTGCATCATGGCAACCAATAAACACAAAAGTACTCTTAATACTCTACACAAGCAGGTGTGTAGGACACAAACCACTTACAATGACCCATTCTTCACAGCACGTGCTCCTTCGTACCCCATCTGTCTGCAGGCAACATCACCAGTGGCAAGACTGAATGGGCTGTCACACAAGGAACCAATCCCATTCACTGCAAGGGTACCACTGGCTCCGCCCCCACCAGTCAATAGTACTGCTCCATACAATGGAACAGTCCAGTCAGTAGCTGGCATACAAATGAAATAGTTACAGATTTTTCAATATGTATGTCATGCAATTTGATAATCACATATACATGTGCACAGTCAGTTTGACAATTATTGTATATACACACTGTGTGATAAACTTACAGCAGGTGAGATGGAACTGCTTAGTACACGAAGAAGAAGGTTCCTCAGCTGTAATGTTACAGTCCGTAATCTTCTGTTCACCACCATTGCAGTCTACTGTAAGTCTTCCGATATTCATAGGACTGTCTGCAAAGATGGCAGAACTGCAGAGACAACAGCAAGAATACAAGAATACAAGTAGTATAAATATCGTAGAGGCTCATTGCTATGGTTTCAGATGATCAACAGTGATAATGAGCATTCACATAGCAAAAGGTGCAATAATTGCAGTGGTACGACGTTTCGACCACGAAGGTCTTCGTCAGGTACAAAATGTACAAATTGTACCTGACGAAGACCTTCGTGGTCGAAACGTCGTACCACTCAATTATTGCACCTTTTGCTATGTGAATGCTCATTATCACTGTTGATCACAAGTAGTATAGTATAATATATAATATAACATATGATGAATTATACTTTCTACACATGACAATAGAGATACTTTTACCTATATACATTAAATTTACATACATGTACATACATTTACCTACGTGTGCACATTAAAATCGTGTTCTCATTATACCCACCCCGAAAGCACACAAGTGATCAATTATACTATAAAACCTACCACATGTGACAGTGCATGTAGTCCAACTATTATACCATACTGTTATAACTTTGTATTATGTTAAGTTGCACAGTGGTCCCCTTGCAGTATTATCCTTATAATCCCATTCTGACGTCATGCTGTTAGTCACGTGCATGTACACCCACTTAATATTCTTACATCATATTGTACGCATGTGCACTGGTATGTGTGCCTCGTGTTGTGCTGTGCCCATTGAGTTATATCCTATGCAATCCGTCGGGCTTACACACACAATACTGCTAAAATATAAGTGCTTTCATCATTTATACAAGATACAATTACGTATATATATAGCAATGTCATAGAGCACTACAATATTATACGTATGTATACAGGCGTATACATTTGAACAGATTTTGTTTGAACAATAATGGTGCAATAATAATTCTAATGCATTAAAATTATAGGTAAACACTGACCCAGCTGAATGCCAGCTCCTGTATCCAAGCTGTCGACACGCCACATCTAGTGACTCATTGTCATATCGAATCCCATTTGCACATATCCCTCCCCAGGTTCCACTTCGGTACACCTGTAAAACTCCAGTGTTGTTGGTAGCTCCCCCAACCAGTCTCAGTGACCCTTCTCCAGGGTTTGATGAAGTCATCTCACATCTATCTTTGGTGCCATAGTCTCTAACAGGCTGAACGTCATGGGCTGCATGGAGTAATACAGAAATATTTGCATATTATACATGGAAGTGCAGACTGTTTAAGTCTATGTTAATATTCACGTATGTCATGTAAGTTTAAGTTATTAAATCTGGAGTTTTTGATAATACAGAATCCTGAAAACACTATATATAAATTAAGAGATAAAGATAAGAATGCACCCTTGTGTGTGCAAGCTCACCACATGAGATGCTGATGTAAGTGTTGCTTGAGCAAGTTTGGGTTGCTGTTGGAGCTGATGCCAAACATGAAGACAGGCAGGTAGATGAACTAGAGCAGCTCACAGACGTCAACCACATGGGAACTGATTGGGCGTTTCTGCACGAAACATTAAAGGCATACAAATGTGTGATTCTAATGGACTACATAGCTAGCTGACCAAACCAATTACCGAATTGCTTGTCCAGTTCCAGATGAGAATCCCAGCTGTCTGCAGACAGTGGTAGGCAGATTGGTATCCAGTGTACCTTCTCCACAGACTGCTCCCCACTGCCCACTAAAGTACACCTCTAGTCTTCCACTGGAGGGAAATTCCCCTCCCTCCAAGCGCACTTGACCGGAGTAAGGCTGAGGGTATAGATTACCTACGTATTACAGAACAGAAAACAGTACAGCCATGTTCTGCAGAACATATATTTATTAGACCATGTTACATATAGCTAGATGCTATAACATGGTAGGTTGTGATCGTACAACAAACTGTCAATCACATCTTTCTGAGGATATGTAAACGCACTATATATACAAAATGTAATCTGCATAATTACTATCATTGCCATACCTTTCTCATCATCTTTAACTTGCATCATTCCATGAAAGCATACAAATTGTAGAATGATATGCTTGTATATACTCACTGCATTGAACTCCCACAGATTCATATACAGCACAGTTGTGCCGTCTAGGAAGTACACCGTATGGGCAGCTAACGATATGAGGTTCTTCCCCAGTGCAGAGCACATCATCCATGACATGAATGCCACTGCCAAAACCAAACCTGTTTGATTTGATTGAAAGTTTATCACATGACACTTTTGGGGACACAAAATTCCATATCAGCATCAAAGACCATAGCTTCAAATGACCAACCTGCTGACAGGTGAATCTATTAATGTCTTATTGGGTCCATTTGTATCTTGATTGAAAATCCGCACGGGGTACCCCAGTCCAAGTTGTCTGCAGACCACAGCAGCCTCTCGCAGAGTGAAGAAATCATTGCAGACGGTGTACCATTGGCCAAAAAAGTGCATCTCCACCCTCCCAGCAAGCCTGGATGACTCAAACCCAGTCAGTCTTAAATCACCATCTGCCTGACCATTCACCATCATAGCTGCAAAACAGGTCCATGTACGTTGCCTATTCAACAGACATCAAGTTTAGTTCATTGGTTGTCCTTACATGTGCTTAGCTAGTGGAAAAACGGAACCAGGTGTATGCAGGTGCATGAGCAAGTGTGCATTTGAATGTAAAGTATGCATTAGCTGTAACATGTTGATCATGTCAGAATGTATGCTTGAGTTCAATAAGTGCAACTTACAATGAAGTAACAATTACAAAAGAAATGTCAAGTGCAATATTAACACACTGTATGTACTTCAAAACATCCCCCCACCCACACCCCACACACACATGTGCACGTGGCACACACGCCACTCGTTCCATTCAGGCAGCATATATACATGTGTGCTAAAATTAAGCTATATGCACAACTTATATAAGGCCATGTAATATTATTACTGTTTGTGGTCTACCCATGAGCTGTGGCTGCACTTCACCCGCAATGCATGTATAATAATTATGTATGAGTGGACAGGCCATCAGGATAATAGACTTACAGAGCCATGTATAGTAATATAATATAGAAGAACTCCCCTAGTTGTACGGATTATGGCCACTGAACAATATAATAGATGCATGAAATGTAAGCACACATGTATGGGCTGACTGGTACAGATCTAGAACTTGTCACTTTTGGTCTTGTATCATATAATCTTACCATAAGTTCTATGATTTTACTTGCAGTTGTCAGTCATGTATAGATATATAAATATACAATCGCGTGCTCACTGACTAGCTAGAAGATCATAGTGGCCCGCATGCACAGTCATGTGATTCCGAGTGAAGCATTCCAAATTCAGTATAATTCGTGCACCCATTCTGCTCTAGGACAGCTAGAAGGAAGCATTCCGTGTTATAACCCTCATACATCATTTGTCTCAAAAGGCCAGACGCCGCGGCGTGTATATATATCTGCAATAAAATGCGAAACACCTTAGTGTGCCTAAACAAATTGACGCGACCGCGGCAGCTCACTGATCTAGCGCTGCGCAAGTGCAGGCCTTCACTATTGAACAGACGCGACTTACCTTGCCTAGCGAAGGTCACAATCAAGAGCAAGACGGTCCAGCGACTCCCTCTCCCCGTGTGATCCATTGATCATGCGTTCCTGAATCGCTCACCCTGTGTGCTGCTGTGCGGGGATGGTGCGACTGGTCTGATGCCACGTACGTACGTACATATTTACGTACCAATAATATAATTATACGGACAGCTGGTAAATTCAATTGTGGCGGATTGTCTTCGGTCCATGGAGTCCATGACTAATCAGCAGAGTCCAATCTAAACGCTAAGGGCGTTAAAAGTGGACCATACAACTGGCCAGCTCAATAGGAAACTAATAAACTCCTGCACTAAAAATACACCATACTGGTTCTGGTGTAATTTTTATGCAGGAGTAATTTTTGTTGTATATTTTTGTGTCCTACGTAGCAAGTAGCTAAGACAGCTACTAGCTACGTATCTTGACTGGCAGTTATAGGGTATCTGGTAGTTGCGGAGTATCACCCTTCGTCTCTCACATAACATATATATCAATCAATCAATATATACCTGTATACACTCATAATATACATGTGTGCATGTGACCATATAATATCAATCAATCAATATGCTGTAGCCATATATATACAGTTGACTGCCTACAGTACGTATGAGTGAGACTACTGTGAAATACATCAAGTAGCTAGCCCTACTGGTGGTGTGTGTGTGTGGGGGGGGGGGGGGGGGGAGTTGACCAGCAGTTGATGATGCAAATCTCAATCTAGCAATATACTTTCAATTCATTGAACACCCACACAGTGGCAAGAACACCTAGCACATGTACATCTTAAAAGTGTGAAGAGCCTGCTTTGTGCCCAAGTAAGGCAACAAAATGACTTGTTTATGCACTTTGAGGAACTTCAGTAGCAGTAAAAGTGTGAGTTCTTGGGGTCATCAGATCTACTTGAATGGCTTGAGCATCCTGGGTACCACAATTATCAGACTTCACCTGTTCAGTGATCATCAAGTATGCATGAAGTCATCACATGCAGATGCACATGTGCAAGCCAAGTCTATATAGCAGAAACTATACTAATATGTTGTAAGTTTTGAGTCAGAGGAGACATGGCACAGCTTTAAAGGTGCAGTTTTGTGGATATTTAGATGTATTCATTTTGCCAGTTCTGCGCATCACCATACATCAAGTACATGTACACACACACACACCATATATATGCGCACATGCACACACACACACACACACACACACACGTGCGCGCACACACACATACACACACACAACACATACACACATCAAACACACATGCACACACTCCTAACACACATGCATGCACATATATACGTACATATAATTAAGTGCTTGCATGATGCACTGGTTATTACTGCACACATCTGAGCTGTAGCATGTTTGCACATTTCAATCTCTGCAATACACAATAGTCCAACATACATACCAGTACAGTCTCCTGGCCGTACCAATGCATTTAGGGTGAGTATATACAGAGGTCCTATCTTTAATTTATTCATGGTACAAACTTCCCGTCAACCTACAGCACCAGGCTAGACAATACCCTCCCTATAAATCTGTCTTGTTAAACCACAATTGTTTGGGCTGTTGGTGAATGCATACTTTATAGCCATTCATGGAGTCTTTGCAACCAATCCATGAGTGTGCCAACTTGCGTTGAGACCACTATACAAGGGAAACAGCTGCCTGCACACAGCTCTATCTTTTGTTTGGGTTACTGAGGAACTGGTGATCACTGCATTAGACTTCAAAAAGAGTACAATCTACCTCTAGGTGGCTAGGTATATAGTGGTGTGAGTGGCAGACCTGTCATATACTGTAATAATATAAAATATAATTGTGTCCTCAACTTGCATGTTCATCAACATTGTCGTGCTTCATCTCCAGATCACTCTCTTGGATACTCCCTGTGTCTTCACCGTTTCTGCTTCCAAGTTGTACAATGGTCTCAGATTCTGAAACGAAACTGATACCGTTCTTGCTATTATCATCCGACTTCACCTTGGCTGAGTGAATGGGAGTGCTACCAGCTGCAGCATGGTTGTCACGGAATATAGTGGGAAGGAAAACGTATAATTGCAAGTGCAAACGCAGAGGGATGTTGTACAATAAGAATTTACACACCTGCATAAAATTATATACCTTTGCAAACAAGTATAAATATACCTATTGTCAAGTCTATACTGTTTGTTTTGCGTGTATAAATATATAGGTATAGTGTATATCATCTACAACACATTGTCATACACAAGCAAAGGATAGGTACGATAAATGCGTAGCAATCACATATGATCCCTCCTATCTATGCTTGCAGTCCTATTACGTATTACTGAAGCAATCGTGCCTTAGTTGCCTATATATATCACTTAATTGGTGTGTAACTGCAACTCACTTGTAGCTGATGCAGCTCCTGCAGATGTTGGCACCTGTATAAAAACGAATGTGCCAATTACGTACATGGTTGTGCATCCTTCTTCATGAAGTACATATGAAGTTACATGAAGTACATATGCCAATTCTGTGGTGATAATTGCATATACACTCACTTGTTTCTTGCATTGTGGGAGTCTATGCTTGATCTTTCCGTACACCTTTTCGTGCCTCACAACATGGAAAAGAAATATGAACAACCCCTAATGGCATGAAGAGGGGAATGGATAATGATTGCAAGAGTCATTCATTACTCATCAAAATATGCAATGATAGTGTACATACTTATTTATTGTTATGGTATATAATGTATAATGTACGTATATATACACACATAGTCGATAGTTCAACAGCATTGGTATTACACTGCATGGCATCACATGCATGTACTGTGACTTCGGTCCCATTTCAAGTGGAAAGGTTTACATAGTTTTATAGTTAGCTGCTGCTTAGAGCCACTTGTGGAAATTCAATGCCACTAGCTTACCTGAAACACATTGGCAATGACAAAGAGGTAGGCAAAGACCTTTCCCTCCTCTCCCACTGCAAACAGCCCAATGATCCAGGTGAAGCCCATCACAGGGACAAGGATGACGGTGGCCTTGAACAGACGCCTTTGGTAAATGATTGGAATAGTGCATTGTGAGATGGGAAGTGATATACGTAGCGTCATATATATAGCGTCGTATAATATATAGTGTCATCATACTTATATTTAGTGTGCAAAGTAGAACATTATATACAAACTAATGGAGGACACATACTTGCAGTGTATAGCTGGGTTGCAATTATACAAAATTAATGCTGCATAATACCTTGTAACAATGTGAAATAATTCATGCAGTCTGTGCTAGCTAAATTTGAGAGATCGTCTAGATTTATTATGTACAGCTATAAATTTGGTGGGTCACACTTACTTGCCCAATTCCAGAAACTCTTTTCTTCTTTCATTCATTTCAGATTTTATCTCGGATGTCCTACCCAACTGCGACTTGGCCAGTGATCCCAAACTGATCGTCAGCAATACAGCATTAATCTGCAGGCGCATGTCGCATACATAAGTACATGCAGTCATCACAAAACCAACACCATATATACTACCTGCTACCTTAAGCAAAGTTTCCACACTGTCAAGGTGGACCCATGTAAGTATTATAGGCAGGTATGCATGCAAGTGGCAAGGAAAATATGTAATAAATATGTATTAAAACATATACGTCTTCAGACCTATATACACAGCATTGTGATTACACAACAATAGGATTTTGAGCACTATACATATATATTATATATTATGCATACGGAGGTTCCAAGCCATACAAGGTGTTGTATGCATATGATGGGGATAATCCTGGTGGTTTTACAAGAGCTACAGTGCAGTACACACATTTCATTGATCCACACTATAAGTGTACATAGCTAGTCTGATTGTAGGAAGGAATGCGTTATAGACAGTTATATGACTCACTGCTTCAGTACTGTTAGTATGCCTTGTTACATGTTCAGGCCCTGGTCGTTGCATTCAAAATTAGCCTACTTCAAGCTATATCGTAAGGTACATTAACTGTGCACATCGTATATTCATGCAGAGCACTATAATATATCTGCACATATGTATTATAATTAATCTATTTGCGGATGTAATTAATGTCAATGCGGCCACATATTTGTCACTTAGATACAAATGCATGGATAGGGCGCTTACCACAATAATAGCCAACATCGGTCCAATAAAAGCAAAAATCGTTCCATGTTTAGTCGGCAACCAACATCTACGAGATGGGCATATATACAGAGTGTGCAAGGGTTTTAGAATTAGGAACATGCACCATTAAAGGTTTAAATGCACATGTTGGAGTGACAAGAAAGTAGTGGGTAGAAATTTGGTAGTCTGATGAAGTAGAGAATAATAAGATGAGTCAACTTGAGCATGAAATACTCACGCCTTGAATTGGTCATAGTGATGATGGCTCTCATCGTAGGAATACCTGATCAGGTAGTCCTTGTGTCTAACTCCTCCAGTTATCACCACAATGGGTATGGGAAGTACTGCAGGAATGAAGCAACAGGCATCTCATTCAGACTCAAAAGATAGGATTAAGTATATGTATATTATACACTAAGTAAACATTATAGTTACTATAATGCAAGTGGGTGATGACACAAAAGGTTGCATGTTATACATGTGATATAATATACTATATATAGGTATTATGTACGTATGTACACTAAGTCTGATGAATGCAGCAGCATTGTTATATGTGAGATGTGGGAGAGTGTAAGAAATGACACACGTTTCGCTGGAATACAGCAGACATGCACAATTTACTTTTTCCGAAAGGTCCAATCTTACTGACGGAGCACTATACAAAACTATACATTGTAAGTTGTACTACAAAGACTAGCATCCACCATAAGCATTTACATGGCTAGAACATCATTACAATAATAATTATATTATATAAACCATTTAGTTTTAATGTACGAATAGGTAGTATAGATGATATCGTAGAGACTCATTGCTACGTATTGATGCCAAAAGGGGGGCACAAATGCACCGGCTTACGAGCAGGGTAATGTAGCAGACAACTAATACAGTTCAGAACGTTTCGGCCACGGAGGCCTTCATCAGCTGATAGACTGACGAAGGCCCCCGTGGCCGAAACGTTCTGAACTGAATTAGTTGTCTGCTACGTTACCCTGCTCGTAAGCCGGTGCATTTGTGCCCCCCTTTTGGTAGGTAGTATAGATATCTGTGCAGTGGGTAGCGACTTACCCCATCCCAGTGCCAAATAGAGGTAGATCCACTTTTTGTCATTGGCTCCAAACACCTTCACCAGAAGGATGTAGATGAGAACTGCTTCACAGAGTGACCAGGTGAAGGTGGCCAGGAAGAAGTAGTGCAGGAAGGCCGTCACAACTTTGCAGGCATACTATTGAAGAGAAGAATTTGTTAATATTAGCCAACGTTATTTCAAAGTGATGTACATGCACTGCTTGTGATGTCATATTATTGTTGCTATATATGAAACGTTCAGTATAATACAATAGTTTATTTCATACCACACACATACATAGCTATACAACTGAATGCAGTGCTTGTTGGCCCTCACAACATTGGCTGTTGCTGTCTGTATTCCAGTGAGGAACAGGAGCAGTCCCAAGGCAAGGGCAATGCAGAGGTTGAGGTGGACAAAGTTGTGGAGCTTCTGAATCAGCTCTTTTCTGTCATAATGCAGAATGAAAACAACTTATTATACGCAGCTGGAAGAAACAGAACAATTAAAGAACAGATCTTTATAGTTTTATTGGCCAACCTTAATGCCAAGAAGAATACAATGCAAGCGAGCAGACAGAGGAAAGAAATGCTGCAACCTATATACGTGATGTAGTCCAGTGGAGTCTGCGAACAAAGAAAAACATTTCCATTATATTATAGTACATAATTAGTATTTTAAAACCATCCCAGGCTTTCTGCACAATATTAGATGGTATTTGGCATGGATTCTTGAGACTTTTGAGGTCATTGCATAATTTGAAGTACAGTATAAGGGAACCTTTCTGGAGGCTTAAAGTTTGTGGTTTTCGTGATTATGCCAAATTTGTGATATGTTTTCCCCTAACAGGGATAAAACCAAACTTAATTAAACATTCAATGATGTATACTTACAAAAATTCAATTTTCCCATTAAATTTTATAATATATTTAAATAACGAATATGAACAGGGATAGCTCATATCTGTACCAAACTCGATCTACAATAATAAATATATTACAATATTATGTCAAGACTCACTGGTGGTTCTCGAAAATCATTACTGTCACTTAGAACAATGCTGACTAGAACCACAAAGCTAGTCAGATGAGCTGCATTGCAGCGAACATGGGTCTCATTGATGACTTCAGTCTGCACTCCACTGTAGGACCACCCTCCAGTCCTGTTGGCACCTCCGGTGAAGTTGAAGAAGGCACAACGGAACTGCTTCCTTCTCCCAGGAGGAACCATAAGATTTGTAGCTTGCTCCTGCACATATGGGTAGATGACGATGATAACTTCAAGTAGTTTGAATATAGTTTCTAAATTATAATTACCATCACTTTACTGGTCTATCAGATTCATACATGTCCATTACCAAGCCAATAACAATCCTTAAAATAGTACAACCGTATGTAGCACTGTAGGTCAGTCCATGGTCTCTACATTGAGCATGTACATACCTGAGGCTTCAGTATAGTCGGCATACATAACATGATAGAACATTAAATATCAGATTCTATCATACATTATCATCTTGTGATAATAATAGCTAAATGTATGAATGCAATTCCTTACGATTAGCGGAAATGTGATTTCCACTGTCTCAGTGGTGTTCACCTCCCCTCCATCATAGCCTGGAATCTGACTAGAGAAGACCAGGCTGGCAGCTTGGGTCTCACTGCAAAGAAAATAAAGAATGGCATGATGAATACAGCATCAAACAGCCAAACAACAAGTAACAACTGCACTTCAAAGTACTGCAAAGTTTATGCTGTAAAGCACTTTAATACATCTCATTTAACAGTACAAGATGAACCTTCCAAGCAGTAAGCATCTGGACTCAGCGACACTTACTTTGCGTAGGCCTGTTGAACTGCAGCACGGGGTAGATAATTTTCCATGTTGTTCATCACGACATTCACCAGTTCAATAGTCTCGGAACCAATGGTGTTGGCTACAGGTGGTAGGGTGGGAGGTATACCGTGAAGGTTTTGGGTGTGTCAGAGCTTGTATAATATATAATTATAGTATATAGTATACGCGAAAGGTGCTCAGCATATATATATATATATATATGCACTTGCATACTGTTGAGGGTGTCTGATCGGGTATACAATTCTCAGAGAGAGGAAACAAATGCCAGCATACGTACTTATATAATATACGTTTTTATAGACTACATAAAAGTATACAGAATGCCACAAAAGTAAGTTTTACTGCTATAATATTAAGTGAATAAGAGTTAAATGAAACGCACATGCCATGCATTCATGGACAGGTACGCACGTACGCTTGCAGACTAATACATAATAAACATCGCTTATCGGTATGTGTAGGATATACGTATATATAGGCAACCTGCTGGCTATATAGGTTTTTGCAGCTAATTAATTAGATCAGAGAAATTTCTGGCTATATTGTGTGACTTCGGTGCAAGTGATTGTGATTGTTAACATGCATCCTACATTTCCTGGAGCACTCTTATATACGTTCATACCAGACTGCATTGTTCCTCTTGCAGCAAAAAGGAAAGCTGGAGGAAAACGAATCTGCGGAATGCTCTCTTTCCTCTTGAAGTTGGTATGCTTGACACCAGGACCAGGGTATAGAAAACCTCCACGACGTACAAGACGCCTATATGACAGTCGCTTGCCATGCAGTGCTGGATAGGATGAGAGAGGATAGTAAATAACATATTAGTAGACCATATAAGTACGCCACATGAGAATATTGGCATTTTGGAGTACTTTGTGAACAAAAAATTAATGCATAGATACTGCAGATTATGCACCTAAATTGGGCCGTGAAATGGTAACACTGCTCATGTTCTGAGAAAGGGTATTCACAAACACAGTGGCCACCCGTTCTGTGCTCTGAAGTATGCTAACTGCTGGAGAAGGTGCTTCATCAACCAGTGGGTCTGCTCCAGGACTCTGCATACAACAAACACACAACCATAATAGAACTAAGGGCTATAACACACACATTCAATGATAAACTACACAATCCTTGTTGATCCTATCACAACTACGTACAATATTAATGCATGTTCCTTGTCATAGTCTGCAGTGATGTATGAAACAAATGAGCATAAGTCTTTTTCTCTCCTCCGGCTGATGATATGGCTATTATAATACATATAATACATTCGGAAGGTTTGTGCATGGCTAGTGGAGTTTCCGATCATTGTAACATATACATTATACACAAATGTCCATTAGAATAAAGTCTGATGTACAAGCAGAACGATGATATAGATATAAAGCACTCACCGTTTCAGTAGCAGAAAAGGCAGGTGTGTTGCTCTCATCCAGAACATTACTCAGGATATCAGCAACAACCTGGATGCATACACAGTACACAGGCCATGAGGGTGGGGATCACAAACGCATGCATGTAAGCAGTTGTCTCATGTAGCCAGACCACTTCCTCCCTTCCATTTTTACAATCCTGACGTCATTGGAGGAAGCTGTCTGGCTATATATCCAACAGTAGTAGGTAGTATATAGCCAATTGAAGTTTACCCACCTCTTTAGTTTCATTGTTCTCTGCATCAAAGAGATCGTTGTTTTCTCCAAGGCTGTAAAAAAAGGGATAAGGAAGAGGGTCATCATGTAGATTACGATCAGGAATGCCCCTGTTTAATATATTAGTGTATGTGTTATACAGTGCACGTGAATGAGCACACACACACACACACACACACACACACACACACACACACACACACACACACACACACACACACACACACACACACACACACACACACACACACACACACACACACACACACACACACATATATATATATATGCGTTAAAGTATTCACTTTGCCAATGTCTCTACAAATGCTGCCGTTGTCCTCAAGTCTTTGGGAGGAATTGGCCTGTCTCCTCTGGTAGATGGCTTCAAGGCTGTATTCAAACTCGATGATATATTTCGTATCTCTATTCTTTCACTCTTACTGAGGGTACGTTTTGTACTGTTAGTCCTTCTCAAAGAATTCACAAACATTTCAGACTACATTCAAAATGAGCAAATGGACAAAATGTCAAAAAGCAATTCTTTCACACAATTTCAGTGCACCATGCAGAAGTATAATTCTTCTGCCTCACCTTCTTTCGGACCTCCCCGATTGCTGCAGACTCACATTCACTGGCATCGACAGAACTCCACACACCACCAGCTCTACATGTTCTGTAAGCCAACCCCAGAATAGTTGTGTTTCTTCTTCCTTGACAGAGAGCCGACTGAGTGAAAACTGAAAAGGTGCTAGGCCATTGAATACTCCATACGTCTTCTTCGGCTGAACACAGTGCACCTAAATATACTGTCAACAGAATTTTTGGAGTTCAGGAAGGAGGCACAATTACAACATATCATTGAGTAAAACCATGTTAAGTGCTATAAAGCCCAGCTGCTGCTGCACACAGTATGGTCCAAGCACATTATATTTTGATCAACTGTAAAACACAACTGTCAATTAATTCAAGTGCTAACAATTGTTGTAAACCCTCAGATGAAGCATCCATTCATTGATAATGTTGTAGAGGCTCATTGCTACGTGACTGATAGCAAACGGATGAATTACTTCAGCCGTATACGTAGCACAAAGGGTGAAATATACCAGGACGTTTCGGCCGCGTAGGCCTTCGTCAGCTGGACTAACTGATGAGTTAGTCAGTTAGTCCAGCTGACGAAGGCCTACGCGGCCGAAACGTCCTGGTATATTTGACCCTTTGTGCTACGTATACGGCTCAAGTAAAATTCATCCGTTTGCCATCCTGTCATTGCTTGGCACAATATACTCTCAGTTTATCTATTCTAATTTAAATTAATATGATATGTTAAAGCCTCAAATCAGCAGTTGCATGTGCACGTTTTGGGTCGAACTGTCATGTATATAGAGAGATATAAGTTTTTTGTATGCATGTATGAGCAACGTATTAGCCTAATTAATATGCCTACTGTGCTTGCTATAACATCACAGCACACTACAAACTCACTTTCACTGCCATTAATACTGCTCCAGTTCCCATACCCAACAGCAGATGCTGCTCTCACTCGAACCAAATAGGAAGTGTCAGTAAACAGTCCTTTCAGGTAGGTGGATGTTTGAGGAGGTGATCCTGTAATGCGGAGTGCTGAAACCCAGGCACTAGCTCTTGAACGAACTTTTCTGTATTGCACCTCATACTGCAGAATGGGTAGTTCACTTTGTGGTGCAGTCCAGTTCACCCACAGAGCTGATTTCTCTTCTTTCATTGCCGTGAACAAGAATGCATTCACTTGCGAGGGGAGGTGTGGAACTAGAGCAGGACACAAAGGACATGCATGCGCCATGATGAATCCCTGCTATGTTGGTACATGTATAAAAGCTAATATTGAAACCACTGCTATTTAGCTACGTATTTAGTCCAAAGTCACTTTAGGCACATTATCACCATTCTGCAGTCAAATCAGCCATAGAAAATATTGTAAAATAATGATAATATTATGTCCCATAAAATATGTCTATAATTTCAAAACTGCCTACCATACATATCTATGAAAGTGATCCTACCGCATATTAGATATATAATAGACTGCATATAACTGGTGATCAGTAGATAACTCCGTCAAACACTAGAATCTCACTTCGAATTCCAGTAATATCAAAGCTACTCCAACGACGTGCAGTGCCACTGGCAGACACTGCTCTCACGCGAACCAAGTATGAATGACCAGGTGTCAGTCCTTTCAGGTGGATGGAGGTTGGAGGAGGTGATCCAGTGACATTGGGTGCTGGAATCCAGTTATTATTTTGAAAAGAACGAACTACTGCAAATCTGTACTGCACCTCATATTGCAAGATGGGTAAACGACTTTGTGGCGAGGTCCAGTTAGCCCACAGAACTGGTTTCCCTGCTAACATTACGACAGACACAAACACGTTAACTTGAGAGGGGGGCGGGATGAGATCTAAAGTGAGGAATAACAAAATATTCACAGTAAAAGTCTCTGCGCGTGTTTGCATTATATAGTCGTCATACTTAATTAAGTACATATAAATAGTGAAGCCTGTTTACACAAGAATAACAATACATGCATCTGACAGGAAGTAATACCATTTACAACAATGGACTTTATTGATCTGACGCGCCTTATAGAAAGCATTCAAATGATTCACCTTCATTCCAGCTAGCTAGCTAGCTAGCTAATGCCTCGTCCAAATCTAAATATTCGTCACAATTAAACATTCTTATTTATTCCAGTTCTAATGGCCTCAAATGCCGCATTTTGCTGCACAAAGGGTAGCTAACACCACTTTAAACTGACATCTAGCTAGCCAACTAACAGTGACCCATTGATTATTGTCCAGAAAGCAGACGGACCAAAATGACCACGTCAAACCAGATACGACTAGTTACCCAGGTTACTCGGAGTACTAGTGGCATCGCGTGTAGCAAGTCCCCATTCACGGAGCGGGTGAAACTCGGAACGGAAGTGACAATGGGGACCGCGGCTATAGCGCTACGCTACTCTCGAGAACTGTGTTGCCACGCACGTTGTAGTGACAAGTAACTAAGGAAGGCTAGCTAGTCACAGAACCACGAACATGACATCCAATAAATAAACAGTGTGGCTAACCTTGACTAGTAACAATGTGCCCAAGCAGTATTACCAATAGCGACGTGGCGGTCGGACTCTTCCAAAACCCCTCCATTGGTTGTAGCTAATTGCTCCTCTGAGTCCGGTCCGTCACCAGAGTGGTAAGGGTTAGTAGAAACTGCTATATAGATTGTAATGCAAATCGCGCGTTCACAGTAGGGCAGGACCTGTATCTATAGCTATTATATATACCTAGCTGGAGTCTTTTGTATGAGTGAGGTAATCGCTTTACCTCATTATATATACTATAGGCTGGATATCTAGCTAATCGAAGCTTTGTAACTTTACAACGGGCCCTCCCCCGCACCGGCTTCGATTTCATGATATCAGAGGAAGCTACATGTATGACGTTAAACAGAAGCCAATGATACATTCCAGTTGCCTCGAAACGCTCTATCCCGTTGAAGAGCCCCAGACACGCACGTTCTTGGGGGACCGGGATTCGCCTATATAACTGCGCAGCTGCCGACGATCGCGAAATTTTTTATGCCAAGGTCCGAGGCATCATTCAATTTGACGTCATAGTACGGAGCCTAATATGATCTCACATCCTGTGGGCAAAAGGCATCGCTACTGGCGGAAGGCGGATTGCATCACCTCTTCTCTTTCACCTTATATAGGGGGAAGGAAGCTTGTCCAAATTGGTACACGCACCATACATGTATTCCAAAGACAATGGTTTCATCATAACGGTAATTGAATATGGTCATCTTTCTGTCTACAGCCTAGCTATAATATTGTATCCCTCTTTAGCTGAAAGTAGTCTCAGCAAGGATATTCAAAGCACTTGAAGAGCCTCTCTTGCTTGTCCTGTGTGTAGGAGAGAAATATTACACATTTGTGGCTTCAATATTGAGCAGTGACCAATGTATGTATATAGTATATATAATGTAGAATACACATTACAGTTAGATTAACACTTGTGATTATAGAGGAGCAATTAATTCTCAAGTGAACATGTAGCTGGGCAGTAATGGACATGTTTCGACCATGAAGGTCTTTGTCACTTACAAACGTTTTGACCACAATAGGCTCAGGGCACTATATTAGAAATAATAATAAGTGAAATTATCTATAATTATACATATTTTCATAGAGCCTCATCCTTTGTTTGCAAACTCCTCCCGCAGCGCGTCTGCGATGGACGCAAAACCCGGCCTTATTACAGGGTGCCGCATGGGGAGTGTCATAATTAAGGGCGGAAGACGATTCGTTACGGCCGAGAAGAACGCCGCACAGATTCCCACTCTTACAGAAATAGACACCATGTTCTTCGTGCGTGTACGAATGGCGAATGCGAGATTTCGGACACGTTGTTGTGTGTAAAAAGGCGGTTCAATGCCCAAGAGGAGACGACCGCGCTCTCTGGCACGCAAAGGCACCTAGGGGGACCATTGTGCACAAAAAGCTACAGAAACATTGCAAGTGCTGTGGTTTGCCCAAGCCAAACTGCCACACAGCTTACTTCGGCTACATATTCCCGGGATGATGTTCATTAGTATATGGCCAAAAGCTATATAGCTAGCTAGCTACCAAATACAACAAGAACTGAGAATTTAGCTAACAACAGTGGTACCATCAAGGCTCTGTCGTTGAATCACTGTCGTTGGAGCGCCGTTGAAGGGCCGCTGTTGAAGGAGTGCTGTAGCAGAGAAGCCCGCCGAAGGCAGGCTTCTCTGCTAGTTTAATATATATATATATATATATATATATATGAAGAGTCTGAGAGCGGTTCAATGATACTACCATAGAAAGTCACTAAAATGCAGGGCTTAGTCATGTGTGTGCACATATATCCAGAAACAATGAATCTGTCAGTGCACATTCTACACATAATAATACTAATGGAATTAATACATATAATTATAAATATACACCGTTGCTGAGGCAACTGCATGTGGTTGAAACCCATAACCGGGATATAACTGCAATAAGAAGCCTATATACGCATTGTGGCTTCTTAAATCCTGTTATATCCTGCCCATTTATGGTAAGTGTTATGTGTTTCATGAAGCTAAAGTAATCATAACAACTAACCTAAAATAACAATTAATGATATCATTGAAGCAAAAGATTAGCACGAAAGTAAACACGACACCAAGCTCATGATAGCAATGAAGCAAAGGTTAGCAAAAAAATGAAGCACTACACTACTTAAGTCACTACACTACTACATTAAAAGTTGCAGAAAGGTTAAAATGTCCAGCATTTCACGGTCATCTAAGGTAAAGTCCAAAGCAAGAACTGGAGGCAGAGATGGCAGTTGTGGAAACTGCTGGTTCATGATTATGGTCTGTGTATCCTTGCATGTTAAATATTGACTGGTGTGGCAAGCAAATGGGATATGGGACAATTTCCCTTACGTATGACAGTTGGTGTAGTCAGAGCAGGAGCAATCTACGAAGTCGTCCGTGCACAAGCAAATACAACCAGGTGGGAGCTGAGCCATCCTGAACACGCTTAAACGCACCTCTTCCGTTGTTTTCTCAGAATTGGTTGCGACGGACAAATTTTCGTTCGTCAAATTCTTTAGCGTAGACAGACCTATCACAGCAAAGCTACGGTTCCGCGACGACGGCGCCATTTTCCAATTTTGACGTAACTACATATAAAAGCTCACCGGCGTATATATTACTTATACACTCTGTATGCTGCTTAACCCTTTATCCCTCCCCATATATACATATATAATTATATATATGTATGTACTTTTTTCTCTCACCTGGTCTTTAGAATAGAGCATCATGTATTGCTTCCTAATACACTTTCCCCATTTGCTGAGGCAATTATTCAAAGGCCGATCAGTCAAATCATTACAACTCTGCTGACACCCGCTGGGAATTTCCCTTGGTGAATCATTGTAGTAGCATGCCCTGCAGGAGGTTACCTTGCAAGCCCCCGTGCAGCTGCCAAACCCAGGCCTGTGCAGAACACACACACACACATTGCACGTAATTGAACACAATAAATTATAACTAATGTATGAGCACACGCACACACATGCCTACCTGTGCATATGCAACCATGAAGACACATAATATAAACTGTAAAATAAAGACACTTATGCATTTTCAAAGCACAGTGGTAGCTACCAAGTTAAAAATAGTATTGCGCATATTATATAGATGATCTGCGCTACATACAAATGCACAACTGCTTTCTATACGTCAGCTGCAGCTCATGAGCACATGGCACTACATGCCTGCCTCCAGTTAGTGTTCACATGGCACTACATGCCTGCCTCCAGTTAGTGTTCACATGGCACTACATGCCTGCCTCCAGTTAGTGTTCACATGGCACTACATGCCTGCCTCCAGTTAGTGTTCACATGGCACTACATGCCTGCCTCCAGTTAGTGTTCACATGGCACTACATGCCTGCCTCCAGTTAGTGTTCACATGTCACTACGTGCCTGCAGTACTTACAAGCTGCATACTTTGGCCCTGTTTGCTCTCTTACTGCAGTACTGGTGGGTGCAGACAGGTGGGCACTGCAAGCCTGCATATATGATATAAAATAGATGCAAATTGAAGCATCTAATTAAATATAACATCAAAAATTATCGCTCTTTGGATGCACTGAGCTAGACAAAAATCATGATATTTGAGGACACTATAATTCATCAAAAGACACGTATAGATTCACTTAGCATACAATTATGTGATGAGTCTATGAAATAATAACTGACACTCAATACCTTGTACTAAAACACTGTAACATACATGCTATATAATTATAATTATTCTTACTGTGTACACATGCTTGCAATTGTTCTGCTTTGCCAACTAATATACATAATTATAATGTATATATATATATATATATATATATTATGTACCCAACAGTATAACTATTGAGCTATACAGTACATTTCATATGTATTATATGTATACAGACAATGTATGTATATACATACATGAAACCACTGCCATATCTTACCAGTGACGATGTCCTGGCACTGGCTCTCCCCACCGCCAACTAGTCCCGTGCTGGAACTTCCTTCAAAGTAGCCCTTCTCAATGACTGAACTGGCATTCAGAAAATTAATAATGATACAGGAATAGGTGTCGGTGCATCCACAGGTGTTGGCAATGGCATCTTTCAGAGCATCTTTGGGGTGGGGGCCGCACCATACATAGCCAGGGCAGGCTTTGTACAGGTAAATACAGAGGAGGAACCGCAGGTATTCGAGGCAGCTCTGACTGTAAATGCTGTTACCATAGAATAATTGGAAGCCTTCAAATATTTGTCCATATGTCGTGGTATTGGCTACAGTCAAGAAAGCACTGCCTTGATTACTAATGTTTACAGGATCAGAAGCAAAAACAGGACTGCAGAGGCCCCCACTGTAGGCCATACAGGTTACCGGCAGCCTGCAATGAGCGGGGGGAGAATAACTTTGCAGGCAATAATTTTCATACCTGACCATTAGCTGGCTCTCCCAATATGCTAACTCGCATTACATGCAAAGATATATATGCAGTCAGATGCAAACTTACGTTTCTGTGGTAGCTGATAGATCTAGAAGTCGTGTGGAACATACAAAAGAGAGAGATGTACATAATAATAATAATTAGCAGCTCCATTTGAAACAAGTGTTTGCTAATTAAGTAACTGTTGGAAAATTTTGCCTGTTTAATCTATCCAGCACAATTATAAATATAATACATCTATATGCAAGGCTGATGCAAGTAGTATTCTATGCTATCTCATAATGTTGAAGTTCAGCACAAAGACACAGGATCAGACCTGTATGTGTACAGTGTAGTGACTACTGGGGTGCCTAATGAAGAACGTGGACGCTAAATGGTGTCAACCATCTTGCAGCGTGAGATGTACAGTATAGTCCTGGGCAGGTCCTCTCCTCTGCTATATATAAACACTGGCAGTCATTTCCGACTACTTGATCTTGAACCAAAATTTGCACCAGTGGTGTATTCTATGTGTCGTCAACTAGCTAGCATGAATATGCTGCCAGTAAAACGATGCATGCAAAACTATTATGCTATTCTCATCTTTACTCTGACATGTGGAGTGCCACACAGAGTCTCCGGCACATGAGAGAGAGAGATTTGCGAGTTCCATAGTGCACCTGTGGATGGGCACAACTGGCTAATAGCATGAAATATGAGAGTCAGAGAGTTGTACCCGGTTGCTACAAGCTTCTTTATGAGCTGACTTTGAATTCTGTCCTAACTATAATATTATAATATGCACTATGCAGTGTTATCTATACTAGTGAATTATATTATATGGTAATATACCACGGTGATTGTGCAAGCATAGGGACTTAGGCATTGTGAGGTGGTCCTGTATACGCGTACATAGAAAAGGGGAGGAAGACATTGACCTTTTTCTGATGAGATGCATGCGAGTATTTGACGTAAGAATGATTGAGGTACATATACGTACCTCAATCATTCTTACGATATAGGATAGATTGATGATTGACAGGGTGGACGAATGGCATGAGTGTTGGGTGACAATGAAAAAGTTATGATAATAATGACAGAGTTTGTAGAGATGAGGCAGTGATGAGGGCAATTGAGAAAATGTGGAAGAATCGATTTGTTGCATCTGTCACCGTCCCCAACCAGCCTTGACCTGTGTTGCCTTTTTATACATTTTAATATGTGTTGAACATGATTACTATAATATTATATATATATATGTAATATGTGCTGTACATGATGAGTAATACTGTTGAACAATGTGCTGCATGGGGCAGTTGGCCCTTTTGGTACATGATGCACTCAAATAATAATACTAAAATATAGCTTTAGCTAAGGAAGAGAGAAGAGATTACTTTGGAGATCATCACTGCAGCTAGACTTGAATGCTACTGGTGCAATTCTCATGTTTTGAGGCCGACTGGTGCTTGTATTCCTGACTTTGGTGAATATGTCATTAAAGGTGGGTTAGGACGGAGCCTTGTTCTTCTTTTGCTCTATACCTGACTCAGTGGGTACTTTTAGAGTAGCTAGCTAGCTAAGCTTCTCGAGTTTGGAGGGGGGTTACTTATCGGTATTCGCATATTTTGATGCATTTATCACTGATTGAGGGATAGAGGTCCGTTTCACTTCATGCCATTTTCTGCTAATTTGAGGCTTTTTATGGTGACTATTTGTGCCATTCGCGAACATCCGACATTTTTGCAATGTGTAATACAAGTATTTCGAGTAAAAAACTCGTGGGGCGCCAATGGGGCGCCCCAAACTCAAACTACTTGCTAGTAATAGCGTCCACATTTGCCATGCCTTATAGCATCACTCTAAATCCTAGAATGACCCCAGGTAGCACCACACAAAGGTTTGCATGAATGCATCAGGGTTTCACATACAAACCCAAGACAGCTGTGCTTAAACATCCACACTTGTTGGCAAGTGGCAATTGCATGGGAAGGTGCATTAATTAGCTAGTGTTTGGATGCTTTACACAGGATAGGGCCCTGCAGTTACACAGCTTCATGCACTCTGATACCTAACTGTTCTAATCCAGCTAGCTAGCTAGTGGCTGTTCAGCCTCCGTAGCATTTGGAGCTGTAACTCGCAAGTAAGATTTATTTAAGATTCTAATCAACATTAGTCTTTATGAAACTATTTTTGAACAACTTTCGTTCATTTGGTAAAGGAATAAATGATAACAAAGACGATTTCTAACTGGGTGAACAGAAGCCTCCGGGGCGGCCATTTTGTTATCAGACCTGTTCTTTTTCAGGCTGTTTCTTCTCGAAATTGTCCCGCGTAGACTTGGCGATGGCTTAGTGTTATAAAGAAGTATTCTTGAATGCTTTTCATTTAATCAAATGGCTGCGCAAATGAAGACAAAGCGAGTAAAAGCTTGGTAAATTCGAAGAAACCTGAGCGCCGCCATTTTGTGTCAGTTATACATACCGGTATACGAACATAAAGCCATACAAAACCTAAGTCTGTGAAAACCCAAGAATGTGCAAGATTTCAAGCACGACTCCATCATTATTCACACTGAGAGGTATTCACAGTAATGCCATGATACAGACTATCCCACCCACCCCTTCCCTACACCATCACTACAGACTATCCCACCCACCCCTTCCCTACACCATCACTACAGACTATCCCACCCACCCCTTCCCTGCACCATCACTACAGACTATCCCACCCACCCCTTCCCTACACCATCACTACAGACTATCCCACCCACCCCTTCCCTACACCATCACTACAGACTATCCCACCCACCCCTTCCCTGCACCATCACTACAGACTACCCCACCCACCCCTTCCCTGCATCATCACTACAGACTACCCCACCCACCCGAATACCTACACGCACACACACACACACGCACGCACGCATGCACACACGCACACGCACGCACACACACACACACACACACACACACACACACACACACACACACACACACACAGTAGCCAACAAATGTAACACAGTTCACAAATTTCTTGGCTGATGCGCAAATTTATGCAAACAATTATATGTACGTGTATATATTATCAGAATGCATTGCTCCTGGCGAGTATATACACACAGTACAACAGAGTATAGTGTGCATGCATTAGGTACGTACACACATACATACATACATACATGTCGAATACTCAATGGTGTACCCGAGTGCTGACTCAAAGCACACTCAGCATCACTGTTGTGGATCACCAGCTGCACTATAACATGCATGCACTCAGGGTATAGCACAGGTCCTAGCTACAGACCAATATCAATCAAGCTACAGACTCTGTGTAAGGGTCAAGCTACAAAGCCTGCGTAAGGATTAAATTATCATTAACAGAGGGATAGCTGAGAGGGATGAGCTAGGGAGGAGGGAACCCTAACCTCTGCTACATACCAAAGTCAGACCACTGGTTGGGAGGTAGGTTGTACAGCTGCAGAAGCGGCTACACCAACTGTTGTCAGCTTCAGTTCCTTTTCAGGGCAACCCTAACTGGTGGGAGGTTGGTTTAGGAGTGGCTAGCAAGCTAGCAAAGCTACAGACTAGCAGTGAGGAGCAGTGTGGTGGGTGTTGTGGCAGCTCACCTGGTAGACTGACCAGAGCAATCCAGCAGACAAGAAGTGCCCTGAAGCCCTTCTCCATTCTCCTATTCCAATTTACAGCTGATGGAGAACACAGCTAGGCACCTTTTCAGCTACTGCTAACGAATACTGCTTAGCTATAAGAATGTATATTCCGCTTCCAGGTACTCCAAATTGTCACTCCCTACTGCAAGTGTGCAGTATATATATTATAATAATTATATATATTATATGATCATGATATATATCTGACATACAAGTGCAGATAGCTGGAGGTCAACAGACTCAGGTCAAAGCCTAAGGATACCATAACACCAACAGCTGGCTGCAGCTGTTTATCTCTGAAGGTCACTCACACCATGAAATCATACTATTACGGTGTATACCTATAATAGGCTTCATGTGGACAGTTTGAGCTGGTCTCTGGCTTATGTACGTAGGTAACAAGTGCAGGCATGTGCGTACCACCAGGGACTGTCCAGCTGTTGTGGCAATATACGTATATATATATATACACACACACCCTGACCCTCCCCCTAACCAGAACACTCCACTTTATTCTTTGCAATTATTCAACTTATTATTCATTCACCCAACTATAAGTACATGCCCAATTACATCACCCTCATTACATAATTTCCCGCCATTTTATGACACTCATTGACACGCCCACCCTTATTTAATGAGTCGCACTTTACCAGTTTTTGTATTACAGCTGAAGAAGGTCCACGGACCGAAACGTTCTGTACCCCATTGAAGTTAATGCTGTGCTATAAGCTCAATACCTTACCAGTTCATCATTGTCACACAGCATAGAACCTGTATGAGATCATATCATTTTTCACATGGTACCATGCATATTGTATCAGGATGCTCTCATATGCATGTAAATCACTGCCAGCTAATGCAGGCAGCTGTGTACCCGCCCACCACGACCACCCACCACCCCACACAGTTGCACCCCTAGCAATGGTATCCATATATATGCTTTGATCTGTATCTACTAACAGTTTGTGCATACCACACAGGCTTCAGTGCAGACTACACAGGCAACTTCTAAGGTGCTATACAGTAGTATGTTGTTGCAATTACACACACATGGGAACCATGTCCTTCTAGTCCTGTCACACAGCACACCATACTCTACACACACTGCAGTCAACAATGTGACACCTTTCTTTGGTAAAGTGAGTGGATTTTCACAGCAACATTTCTACATTGTATACATAGGACTATATACATTTTGAGATCATTTCTAGCTATTATTTCTTGCTTGATGAGATATTAGCTAGTCAAGAGGAGGCTTTGACGTATATAATTAGATCTCAATAAAAGCTCCAGTGTGCACAGAGGGAGTTGAGAGGTGAGATGTTTACGAGCTCAAGGCTAAAAATTGGCTAAAACGTAATATACTGGCAAATCAGTATTCATGCACATCATTGGTCTTGGCTTGCAGGACACACATGTCGTCCATACACCCATGCACATCAGAGCTATTACTTCACACACACATTGTAATTTCAAGGTTCCCCATTTATACCAGCCTTGGCTGAAGGGGTTACCTCTTTCATGAAATAATAATACAATACAATACAAGAGTGCTACTCATATGCATACATTAGTAAAGGAGAAACACTACCAATGTTTAACACAATTATACAATAACACTTGCTGATTTTATATAATAAACATGGTACACAGCAAATGTTCAACAGCTACACGGGCATGGAATAAAAAAGTAAGTTAGTTACATTCTGACATGTCTAATCTACATACTTACTTGCTGAAAGGGCACACACGCGCACACACACATACACACACACACACTGGATACAACTCCTGTCCCTGTAGACAACAGAGAAACAGAGTGCAACATAAAATGCAAGACTACTTAGGAATTGAAAACCAATGGTAACAAGTAAAGCATAAGATTATCCATTTAAAAGCTTAATTTGACATTGAGATGTCACACTATAGTGTGGCTGCATGTATATGTGTAATCCATTTTATACATTTAACATTTACTATCGTACTACATACATATGTATACATGCAGTATAATGTTTCCATCAGTGACAGCTGAAAATACCATGACTTAATATAGAACACACAAACACCCTAACAATCTGTAAGCTGTTGCCATGGCAATCAAATGACAATGTAACGGTTAAGAAATGGATAAGGGTATACTGACTAAATACATCCAGCCTCAGACAGGTATACCCGTGGGAAAGATTGGTTACAGCAGGTTACAGTATACATACATATATATCTGATCATAGCACACTTCTTCCAGGTCCTACTGTACATACATAATATATATATACATGTAACTAGCAGAGAAGCTTCACTGCTACGGCGCTCCTTCGACAGCGGCCCTTCAATGGCGCTCGTGATTCAACGACAGAGCCTTGATGGTACCACTGTTGTTAGCTGAATTCTCAGTTTTTCTTGCATTTGGTAGCTATAGCTAGCTCTTGGCCATATACAAATAACACCATCCCGGGAATATGTAGCCGAAACAAGCTGTCTGGCAGTTTGGCTGGGGCAAACCAAAGCACATGCAATTTTTCTGTAGCTTATTTGTGCACAATGGTCCCCCTAGGTGCCTTTGTGCACCAGAGAGCGCGATCGTCTCCATTTGGGCATTGAACTGCCTTTCTTTAAACACAACAATGTGACCGGAATCTCACATTTGCCATCCGTAAATGCATGAAAAACATGGCGTCCATTTTCATAAGAGTGGGAATCTGTGCGGTGCTCTTCTCGGCCGTAATGAATCGTCTTCCGCCTACCCCCTTATGACACTCCCCGTGCGGCGCCCTGTAATAAGGCCGAGTTTCACGTCCATCGCAGACACACCCTGACCCTCCCCCTAACCAGAACACTCCACTTTATTCTTTGCAATTATTCAACTTATTATTCATTCACCCAACTATAAGTACATGCCCAATTACATCACCCTCATTACATAATTTCCCGCCATTTTATGACACTCATTGACACGCCCACCCTTATTTAATGAGTCGCACTTTACCGGTTTTTGTATTACAGCTGAAGAAGGTCCACGGACCGAAACGTTCTGTACCCCATTGAAGTTAATGCTGTGCTATAAGCTCAATACCTTACCAGTTCATCGTCACACAGCATAGAACCTGTATGAGATCATATCATTTTTCACATGGTACCATGCATATTGTATCAGGATGCTCTCATATGCATGTAAATCACTGCCAGCTAATGCAGGCAGCTGTGTACCCACCCACCACGACCACCCACCACCCCACACAGTTGCACCCCTAGCAATGGTATCCATATATATGCTTTGATCTGTATCTATTAACAGTTTGTGCATACCACACAGGCTTCAGTGCAGACTACACAGGCAACTTCTAAGGTGCTATACAGTAGTATGTTGTTGCAATTACACACACATGGGAACCATGTCCTTCTAGTCCTGTCACACAGCACACCATACTCTACACACACTGCAGTCAACAATGTGACACCTTTCTTTGGTAAAGTGGATTTTCACAGCAACATTTCTACATTGTATACATAGGACTATATACATTTTGAGATCATTTCTAGCTATTATTTCTTGCTTGATGAGATATTAGCTAGTCAAGAGGAGGCTTTGACGTATATAATTAGATCTCAATAAAAGCTCCAGTGTGCACAGAGGGAGTTGAGAGGTGAGATGTTTACGAGCTCAAGGCTAAAAATTGGCTAAAACGTAATATACTGGCAAATCAGTATTCATGCACGTCATTGGTCTTGGCTTGCAGGACACACAATGTCGTCCATACACCCATGCACATCAGCGCTATTACTTCACACACACAAGAGTGCTACTCATATGCATACATTAGTAAAGGAGAAACACTACCAATGTTTAACACAATTATACAATAACACTTGCTCTTTTTATATAATAAACATGGTACACAGCAAATGTTCAACAGCTACACGGGCATGGAAGAAAAAGTAAGTTAGTTACATTCTGACATGTCTAATCTACATACTTACTTGCTGAAAGGGCACACACGCGCACACACACATACACACACACACACTGGATACAACTCCTGTCCCTGTAGACAACAGAGAAACAGAGTGCAACATAAAATGCAAGACTACTTAGGAATTGAAAACCAATGGTAACAAGTAAAGCATAAGATTATCCATTTAAAAGCTTAATTTGACATTGAGATGTCACACTATAGTGTGGCTGCATGTATATGTGTAATCCATTTTATACATTTAACATTTACTATCGTACTACATATGTATACATGCAGTATAATGTTCCCATCAGTGACAGCTGAAAATACCATGACTTAATATAGAACACACAAACACCCTAACAATCTGTAAGCTGTTGCCATGGCAACCAAATGAAAATGTAACGGTTAAGAAATGGATAAGGGTATACTGACTAAATACATACAGCCTCAGACAGGTATACCCGTGGGAAAGATTGGTTACAGCAGGTTACAGTATACATACATATATATCTGATCATAGCACACTTCTTCCAGGTCCTACTGTACATACATAATATATATATACGTACATGTAACTAGCAGAGAAGCTTCACTGCTATGGCGCTCCTTCGACAGCAGCCCTTCGATGGCGCTCGTGATTCAACGACAGAGCCTTGATGGTACCACTGTTGTTAGCTGAATTCTCAGTTTTTCTTGCATTTGGTAGCTATAGCTAGCTCTTGGCCATATACAAATAACACCATCCCGGGAATATGTAGCCGAAACAAGCTGTCTGGCAGTTTGGCTGGGGCAAACCAAAGCACATGCAATTTTTCTGTAGCTTATTTGTGCACAATGGTCCCCCTAGGTGCCTTTGTGCACCAGAGAGCACGAGCGTCTCCTCTTGGGCATTGAACTGCCTTTCTTTAAACACAACAATGTGTCCAGAATCTCACATTTGCCATCCGTAAATGCATGAAAAACATGGCGTCCATTTTCATAAGAGTGGGAATCTGTGCGGTGCTCTTCTCGGCCGTAACGAATCGTCTTCCGCCTACCCCCTTATGGCACTCCCCGTGCGGCGCCCTGTAATAAGGCCGAGTTTCACGTCCATCGCAGACATGTTGCGGGAGTAGTTTGCGAACAAAGGATGACGGCTCTACAAAAATATCTATAGGTTATATAATATTATATTATATAAGATATTATATATATATTCATACACCACATATGTACGTACATATACATAAATTATACATTACCTATGCCATGTACTATACATGTGCATGTACAATAGTACTTCTGAATGTTACAACATACACACATACATGCTTGTCAACTTCTACAGACAACACACCTCTTTAGTCCTGCTTCGGCTTCTCTCCATCATCATCAGTCAATCCTGCTTCTTTGCTGTTCCCCTCTTCATTCCCAGTCACCTCCTCTTTTTCCAAGCCCTCCTCATTTCCTTGCATTTCCTCATCAGTTACATCTACTTTCGAGGCTATACTCATCGCATCCAGCTCAAGCGCCTGTTCAACAGTCATCTCCATGGTAACATTCAACTCCCTACCCAGCCTTCGCCAGGTAAACAGTCCGTAACATCGATCCTGCTTTAACCACTTCAGCTCCTGATATGCTTGCTTGTTCACCAGAAAAAGGAGCAACATAGACAGACCCTTTGGATGGAAAAGAAAGGAGAGGAAGTAAAGCTGAAGCACGTGGAAATGTATAATATGATCATGCCCAGACATGTAATGCTCCTGTACCATTCAATACACAGTACACTGTTCCAATGGAGCAGTCTGGTTTGGAGTATATAATAGTACTAGGGCATACATAAGAATGTGGGAGCCTCGTGCTGGTGACAAGACTTAAGCAAAATGGCGGATGTACATGTGTCCTTTGTCATGCCCAATTAAAGCATGTGCCTGAATAGGTCCTTTGTCATGCCCAAAGCATGTACCTGCTTCTCAATTGGCACCCACTTATTTGGTCTTGCCCTAGAGTGGATCTAGTGGGGTGCACTTTTATGCGCACCACCTGAGAGAGCAGTGGAAGGGGTCATGAATCATGTAAGCCAAAAATGGCTGACTGGCAGGAATCATGTAGCTCTCCAACCGAGTAATACGCAAAGATGTCAATGCAGCCTAAAGCATTAAAGTGTTTATGTGCGCAGACACGCTGCGGATTCCGTCGAAGTGGAGCTCGTAGTTGTCGTTCGTGCCAGCGAAGAACAGGAAGCAATTGCATAATCGAGTTGTCTCGAGTTGACTGGGATGGATATACACGTATATAGAAACACGAAGCGACAACGCAATGCAATTACTTGCCTCACTTTACAGCTCGCAACCCGATTGTATTGTATTCTATTGTGTTGTACTGTATTGTATTGTACCGTACTGTACTGTACTGTACTGTACTGTACTGTACTGTACTGTACTGTACTGTACTGTACTGTACTGTACTGTATTGCATTGTATTGTGACTCTAGTATCTCCGCATCTCACTGCTGTGTAGATTATACATAAGAGCACCACACTTGCCCTAGTCTGGACCGCTAGACTCAACTTCTCAATGCGACTTATCGTTCCTCCAAACAGAAAATTGGGTCTAGCAGGCCAGACTACACCTTACCGCAATGCACCACACTTGTTCCCTGTGAGCAGAACACTCAGCATGTGTACAGCGCATGAGGAGCTATCACTGACCAGTGCAACACTTGAAATGAAGAACAGGTAGGGATGAGCACTGCTTTCTGAAGGGTTGTTGACAGCTGCCACACCAAATATGGTAGTACCACACAGGAGGGGGAGAATGATGGCAAGCTTGAGCAACAGTCGCCTGTGCAAGGAAACAAATAACAGTGCACAGTTTTGCTGCAACAACTCACTACATTACAATGACACGTCCAGTTGCATACGCAGCGTAGGGGCAGGATGGCAAAACAAATGTCATGGCTTGATGCTAGGCAGGTGTATGGGCATCAAGAAACACTCTGCATGCAAACATTTGTCTATGCTTTCTTCAACATACGTATATACGTATGTACATATATTAGATATGTAGTGACTAAGAGAGCATGTCTAACAGTTAGGTGACAAGCTGCACACATGTACAATCTATGTATTACATGGTACCAATTTTGCCGGCCCCTTTTCTCTCCTCACTCACTCCACACCCCTCACTCTCCTCCCACACACCATGCCCCCTCACTCTCCTCCCACACTCCATGCCCCCTCACTCTCCTCCCACACTCCATACCCCCTCACTCTCCTCCTATACTCCACACCCCCTCACTCTCCTCCCACACCTCATGATGAAAATATCAGCACATCTTCATATATACCTGGTCACTTTCAAGATATCAGCCGCCTTAGCCGACGTCAGTCCTCGCACCCCTTGCGCGTGCACCCTTACCCACAGCACACAGGCAGTGAACATCAGGATGACTGTACCCTGGACAGCATGGAACATGTACAAATGCGTCATGAGTAAGTACATAAGTTAAAATTGTACAAGGAAATGCTACATTCTTGATAACAGGCGAACTGATCTTGAGTATTACGGGATGCTTCGGTTCGTAGACCTTTGTCAACTGTATACAAGACATTGTTATGTACGCAGTTGACAAAGTCTTCTTATGGGGTCGAAACATCACGCAATCAAGTTGATATTGTCTCTTCTATGGAATGCTCAAGATCAATTAACCTGTTACACACGTATACACAATGGCTCTATCTATATACACTCCTGTGCACATGGTGTCGTGGAGGGCTATTGCTATATTTTACAGTAGTGTTACACTGAACAGAGGTGTAGTGAAGAACGAATCACAACTCGATTGCAGGAATCGATTTGCGGAATTCATAAGCTGAGCTTCTCAGTTTCTGACAAAGGTTTGTATGCGGCCAAAACGTCCTGTAGTCAACTTGCTGCTGCATTCAGTCTTAAGGCCTATTTACTTTCATTGCACGCACAACTCCCCTTGCACTTTTGTACATACAAGCACGTAATCAAAGACATGTATACATAGATGCACTACATCATTCAGGTACACCAACATGCCGACTGAGTCTTCACACTAGTGCACAATGCTCAGAGTGCACACACTCAGTGAACACTCTGTGAGCACACAAAACGAAGCACTGTGAATATACCATATACTCACAAGGGCCATTGTGATCATGGGAGCAAGGAAGGCCCACCACAGGTACAGTTCCTCCCTCCCAGAGGGTAGCCAGCAACTGGAAGTGCAGTAAGGAGGGGAAGTGAAAGGGTTGGTAGAGAAGGGAACAGTGATAATTAAGGGGAACAGGTGTAGGGGAGGGGAGGAGGGGAGGGGAGGGGAGAAGGGAAGGGGAGGGGAGGGGAGGGGAAGTGGGAAGGGGAGGGGAGGGGAGGGGAAGTGGGAAGGGGAGGGGAGGGGAGGGGAAGTGGGAAGGGGAGGGGAGGGGAGTGAGAATATGAGTAATGGGGAGGAAAGGGGAGAGAGGGTTTGATATGGAAATATTAAAATCAGAGAAGAGAATGAATGGAAAGGATTGGGGAAGAGATTTATGGAGCAAAGGGGAAGGTAGCTAAGGGACTGGATGAGCATGCAGCAATGTCATCATACGTACTTGGACTTCCCAGCAGGGCTCCACATTCTAGGCACCCATTCCCAAACTGAATTTGGTATTGGAACAGGAAGTAGGCCAATCCCTTAACAAACAAGACCCCTGAGTGGTGCTGTCTATTTCACATGCTACTGTTTGTCAATGAAGAGAGTAGGGGGTGCTGGGTATAGTCCCAATACATCATGAACATACATCATGTACAGTAGAAACTGGCACATACTATAATATTACATATAATATTATAATACTTGAATAATAATAATATTTTAATATATACTTGCTATACTATACATATGAACCTGCCACAATTGCCTCTCTGGACCCATATGTATACATAGGAGTACACACACATAATAGACATGCAGCTACGTATTTATACATAAGGCACATCTATATGTGCAATATAAAACGTTAGTACATGTATGTACATGTACAAATGAACATGGGCCTAACAGCTAGGTGACACAAGGTCCTTACACCAGGAAGGGGGCTAAGGAGGCACTTACGCAATAACATGGTCATTTTCTACAGTGTGTATCAGATAGTAGTCATGTCCCACGGTAACGGACAGCAGCACAACCCCCAGTGGACCACCTGCAAGAGTGTACAGCAAGAGCAAAAACACAGCCAGACTCTAACTGCATCCTACATACAGCTAGCACAGTTAACTAGGAATGCACTAGTTACGTACTGTCAAGTACCAGGTTTAGTTACCTACTGCTGCACATTCACACGCTCACTCACACACTCGCTCACTCACTCACTCGCTTGCTCGCTCGCTCGCTCACTCACTCACTCACTCACTCACTCACTCACTCACTCACTCACTCACTCACTCACTCTCACTCACACTCACTCACTCACTCACTCACTCACTAATTCACTCACTCACTCACTCACTCGCTCTCCACTAAAATGTACAAAATTGTGACATGGCAAAAGGATAGGGGCTGTACACAAGACTCAGTCGCTCAACAACTCACTCATTCATCACACACAAACACAATCACTCAGCCACTCACCCCAAGCAGTGACCATGAAGACAACAGACAATGTATAGCTGTTCTCTCTGAACCTCCTCACCAGGAGGTTCAGCACCACGGCCATCTCACATACCAGCCATGCAAAGGGCACCAGAGAGAACAGGTGGAGAAAGGCAGTGGTGAACTTGCACGCAAGCTGAAGGGGAGGAGGGAGGAGATAATTTAAGACAAAAGGAACAGTGAATTAGCATATATACAGTATTGCATGTTTATAGATTACTGTCCATTAAGGACATCACTTAAAGATCGATGGACGGAGAGGCACGACCACGAGGTTGACTTTACATAATGTGTTGTTTGAGATAGAAAACAGATATCAAGTTCATAGCACTTTACTGCCACACACATGCACATGATGAAAATGAAGTACAGGCATTAGATTGAGACGCAGTCAAGTGTACAGACAGCTATGGGCTGTATGCAATGCACCACATGCAGATTATACTGTCTCTTAACAATAGATAATCCATCCATACAGTACAGCTGTGTGTGGTACCTCCCGTCTCACCCTGCTCAGTGTCCCTGCTCCTGCCCCAATGCTGATGCAGTATAGAATGAACATCAGTAGGACGGAGAGGGAGAGGTTGGCGTGGACCAGGTGAGAGTGGTAACTGAACAGTTGCTTGCTATATATACAGAAAGTGGAGAAAAGGAGGTAAAATGACCAGGCATTCATACTAAGCATTGCTAATCCACTTTTACACAAATCACAGTATATATACCTTATCGCTGTAAAAAACAGCACTACGGGTAGCAGGCAAGTGATGGTCAGTACACAGCCAGCATAGAGGAGAGCATAAGACACAGGAGGCAAAAAGGATGGAACTCCAGTAGGGCCAGTTGTTGGGGATGGAGCTGCACAAGGGCTACTAGTCATCTCTCCTCCTGCCACAATGCTGATGCAGCAGAGAATGAACATCACCAGGATTGAGAGAGAGAGGTTGGCGTGGACCAAGTGGGAGTGGTAACAGAACAGTTGCTTGCTGCACAAAATTGTAATGAGAGATGGCAACTTACATAAGCTACTGGAGGACCACTTCACTAAGTTGCTATAAAGTAGTGAAAAAAGGTTCACTCAAAATCTTATATAACATGGATGAAGCCAGCTAGAGTGGGATTTTCATATGACATAATTACAGCTATACTTATGGTGTGCCGGGATTACCTTATGGCAATGTAGAACAGTATCACAGGCACCATGCACGTAATGGCCAGTGCACTACCAGCATAGAGGAGGGCTGGCACCGCCGGTGATGAAGAGTTACTGCCAGGCATATTGGTAGTTGTCGCATTGGTAGGCTCGGGGTTAGCTGCCTTTTTGGTAGAAACTGTCAGTAGCACTGTAATCAAAAACATATTCTGTAGGGCCATCTTCTGCACAAACAAACTGCAGACAATTGTAGACTCTTTACTGCTTCAACAGTATACTCTTATATAGACTGAACCTTCCTGACAGCAGTCTTGGAGACCTAATGGGACGCCCACACAGTCATAGCCACTATTGCTGACACATCGCTAAGAGGCACCAGACTAGCTATTAAGCTGATAGGCTATTGATCTCAAGCACAACATATACATAGCTGTGATGGGGTGCCACCACATAATACTAAGCATACTTACTATATGTATACCACTGTAGAGCAATACTCACTGTAGGCACACACATGCATAGTGTATATTATCAGTTGTGACTGAAGAGCCGTGGTATGTGTGTTTCCTCACTTTGCAGGAATGAACATACAGGACAGGATAGGAAAATGATATTGCTAGCTCATGTCAGAAAGTGAGGGAATTCCAATGTACTCCACAGCAATGCTCCATGTCCCAACGGACTTCACTTCAGTCCCGTCAGTATTGACTACGTATATCAGTCCTATGACATAGCACGCACTCACTAGCTGCATGCACTGTATAGCATGTGTGTGCAAAAGTGCAGAAAGTACACGAAAGCACTGTATATACCAAAGCCAAGAGCTGTAGCTACGTACACTTCACACTACATGTGTACCATCAATGAACCAGTGCATTAATTACTCACACAAGTGTGAACAGGTATCACTCAATGCATGCAAAATTGTCACATCACAGAGAACAACGGCTACCATCACAAGCATTTTCATCATAGAAATCTCAGCATTTTCATAATCCAAGCAGTAACAAACTTGCATGGGAGCAACAAACATAAAGGAAGTGCTTAGCAACATAGTAAAGTGAACTATAAGGTGTGCGCTTGAATGATAACCATGGCAACTAATTAGTATGGGTCATCTCTATAGTTGAGTCGGCAAATAATCACACCCCTGTGACGTAAAGTTCAGTTACATTTGCTTGTAGCATGCCTTCCTGAGCTCACAAGTATTGATTGCATTCCTAATTTAGGAGACAAGAGTTCTTCTACTGTGTGTGTGATGTAACGACCAAAACGCAATGCTACGCATCTATCCCATATGCATGTACGTACGTAAGTGCATCTACTACATAATAGGAATTTATTGAAAACACACTTGATGGCAACTGCTGTTTTTAGTTCACTGACAGTGTTCCTAATGCCCCTTACAAGTACCTGGAAAAGCCACAGGTTCCTTGGTACAAAGCACCTTTGCATTGCGAAGCAATTATAATGACATTCATGATGCACTTAAGTATATTCATTGATGTGTCACCCTTGAAGGGAAATCCTGCACCATGCCGTGGACATCCATGTGTAACTGAAGACTGGCATGGCATGGTTCTACAATCCATATGCATGGTGACTGAGAGATACATACACATCCCAGTTAGGCCTATTTACAATATCAAAGGAAATAACCCAAACTCTCCCAATGATACCCTTTGACTTTAGAATCGATCGCAGGATGTTAGCCGCCTCTTGAGTAAATGAACTACTCTGTGGGATCAAAAATTTCCACACACAATCCTCAAAAGCATCACTTCAGTTCCATCTGCACTAGCCAATGTCCCAGTAGAGCCGGGGTTGAGGTATAAAAGAGGAGCAATGACCAGACCGCAGACAACACTGATCACAGAGTAAAGCTCTCAAGACTTCAGACCTTCCAAGAAACCACTTACAGAAACCTCTCAACAGTCAAATCATCTTTCTTTGTACCAAGACAACCTCGGATTGACAAGACATGAACAACATCTTCAAAGCCACCCTTCTGCTTCTGTGTGCTGTGGCTTGGGCAAGAGCAGCGGCTCTGCCGCCCTCCACTCCTTGTCCGCTTGACAGAAATGTGGCCCCAAATTCACTTGTGCAGTATCGACAAATGGAGGACACCTTCCTAAGCATTTTGAACGACACACAGCACCTTCGTGACAGAGCGCAGGTCTACTTCAAGAACACTGTGAGTTTCACATTGCGGACACATACACACACACACACACACACACACACACACACACACACACACACACACACACACACACACACACACACACAAACACACACACACACACACACACACACACACACACACACACACACACACACACACACACACACACACACACACACACACACACACACACATCAATACAGATATCCAACAATTCACTGAGATTGCTAGATTTGAATTTGGCAGCTATTGGCTTACACTGACACATACGTACATACTGTAATACGCCCTTACACATTGTGTAGCAGTAATACAGTAGGATAGTACTACTAAACCCATAGCTTCAGTCTCTGTACTGTATACAGCACACTATGTGTTACAGCGAGCTCTGCCAACCTCCACTACAGGGCGTCCCAAATGAGTGCTTCATGGTTGACACTGGAATCGGAGAACCAACCATCATCGTAAGTTGACCAACACAGAGCACACAACACAATGTAGAATGGCGACAATTTCCGCCATCACTAGTTGCTACAAGCCTGAGCCCATTGGCAGTCCCATAAGCACTCTGCTGTAGCACATTCAACAGCATCTAGTTATCACTGGTCACACCCCCTCTTTCTGTAGGATCTCAACAGGGATGTACTCGCCCAGCTGGTTCAGTATTACTACAGCCTCACCCGGTTTGCCTTCCACACTGGTGCGTCCCTGAATGAGGAGGAGCAGTTGGAGCTGAAGCTGCAACCCTCCTTCTACCAACAGCTCAAGACCATCAAGGACAAGCTGCTCAAGGGGACCGTCCAACTGAGAATAGAGGTAAACCCGATCATTATCACATTAGAATGTGGTTACTATGGAAGCATGTGTCAGTCCCAGGCTCCTATTATAAATTTACATCGAGAATGACTCAAGTCCACCATCATTTTTTCAAAAGCTATAATACCAGTGCATCCCAAACTCAATCACACTTATGCACATCGCAATGTACCATGCATGTCAGTTCGTTGCTATGTTATGCTATGTGTTGATGGCATCAGGAATTGTTAACAATTACTGTTGTATGTACAATACTGTCCTCTGCAGCTGGTGGCTAGAGGCTATGGATGTGTGGAGGACCTGCACACAAACTCGACTGAAGAGCCTGAGGTGGGTCAAGTGTGTGTGACAAATGTACACATCATCCTACAAACAGTTAAAAACGTTGTCCTGCAAGGTAGCTATCTACAAGTGAATCTGGCACTGCAAAGAGTGTGCAATCACCAGACTAATCCACACTGTATATGTACACATGCACACACCGACATATAAAAACATACACGAACACATACATTAAAGTGAATTGCTGAATACAATGGAACATTAATTAATTCTTCACAGAATATGTTAATAACAATTTAATTGGTACGGAATGTATGGATGCATTCTTTTTCGCATTGTTGTAACTCACAATAATACAATTCGTGCACACAGATCCCAGCCGTATGTCCCACACGGTACATTGGACTAGTGAAGGTCATTGCCGACTTGAACACTGCTGCTGCCCACGTGGAGTCCCTAACACGGATCTTCCGCCAGCAGCTGCAGAAGAAAGACTGAACAGGAAAGAATCCCCTCCCAGGCAGCCACTTAGATGGACTATTTCAAGATCACTTATAGTTATTAATTTTTATAACAGCACAAACAGAAGTTAACACATTACACAGTAGTGACAAATTCACACATCATTCAACTGCTCAACAAAGCTTATTTACAACAATCAAAGACTTCCGTACAACATATACATACAAAATCCACCATTTAATCAAATTATACTCTGCAACCATAATCAGCAGCATGAAAATATGATGTGAATCGGCATATGCCTATATACATATATACACAGTGTCATCCAGAATTATCAGCCTTAACTACACAATAACTGGTTAGGCTAGCACAGTGTCATACATGCCTAGCTCAGGGCTTATTGCCTGCTCAAGAGTACCACTCGGTAACCACACACAAAATGGAAATAAAACTTAGGCTTGAAATAACATACATACGTACATAGTATTGGAATGAATAAAGGTCACTATCGGTCCAATTTATCTTGAAAGCATGTTAGAAGCCATGGTTCCAATACTGCATTCATGCCATCAATGGCGTAGAACTGATCGCAGCTGAAACCAAAATAAATTGCCAAGCAGAAAATAAGCAATGGTGTGTACCAATAAGGGATCGTTGCAAACAGTCGCATATGATCCCCCTGTGGCATGATGAACATCACTTGATCTTTGAGTTCTTTAACTGTCCCTCCAGAATCATGTCCATGTAAGAACCAGACAGAAGCTCATCACGAGCCACTCCCAGCGAGACAATCAGCTCCTCCACAATTGCATGGCCATCTTCAAGAGTCTGGTCCTCCTGTAAGACCACCTACGTACGAACGTACATATACACGTGCAACGTCTGGTTGAAACAACCCTATCCACACTACGACACTTTGCTAGCTACTGTATACAATCTTCTGTCTAGAGTCGTCTAGAGAGCAGTGGGCCATAGGAGCCCTAGTGTTCCATTGTATTGTGGTACTTCTATGACAGTTCAATCTATGTCTATAAAACTAGCATAATAATATGCGGTTTTTTAACATGGTAATGATAAACCAGGAAATACATAATTATATTTCATTGAAACATAATTTCCCTATAATGATACCCAAGCATACCTCAAACTCCACAAACTCCCCAAGCCCTTCCACCTTATCCAAGTGGACTCTGGTCTGTCCCACCACATACAGAGTCCTTACTTTCTTCACAGACCCGATAGCCCCCAGGGCAAGAGACAACACACTCTTGGTCCCCTCCACATCTCCCACAGGAGCAATGTGGTAGTCACTGAGTTTAGGACTGTTTGTGTCCGGACGGTTGTAGAAAATGAGCTGACCGGAGTTTGCCTCAAGTCTCCTCAGCTGCAAACAAACACACACACACACGTACACACACGTGCATGCACGCACACACACACACGCATGCATCAAAGAGGCAAGATGGAGACTTATACGTACACTGTACCCAGTGTGGGGCATTAGTGATGAATGCCAGTAGCACCATACGTACATGCATGCAGAGAGTCTACATGTATGACTATGAATGGATCTCCGCACAATCGCAGGTGTGCAAGCATGTGCTTTCGGGTTGCATCAAATGATAGACAGTATTGCTTTATAGCAACCAGCAGATGAGGGAATCAAACAAGGTAAGAAAACGAGGATTAGCTAGCTAACACGCAATCTCAGCATTAGCTACAACCATAGATGGCACACAACGCATTAGGCACACGATAAGGCCACCTTCAGTCTTCCCTGTGGCACTCTGAAGAAGGTGTCTTCCTGAACAATGATCTCTGAACCTAAAGTGAGACACATACACAGCAGGACTGGACGAAAAGTATCCTCAAACGCTAGCAAGCGCTACAACCGAATAGAGCTAGTCAGTCGTGATCTAACTGGCGCGAAGCCAGTCAAAGACATGCCTGGCCATGAGGAAGGAAAAGGCTATGATCCATGTGCGTACAAGGCACACCTTTTCCTGTTGCCAGAGCTGCAGCTTTTCGTTCTAGCTCAGCCCAGTCGGCCACACGAGCCTTCAGCTCCACATTCCGCGGCATGGTTGTCACGTGACTGCCCACACCCAAAGTCCATATAAATAATCGTATGGTAGCTCATGCTAGCTATAATTATTTCGACACATCTATGCTACCGACTGCCGTTCATTAGGTATAGATAGATTATCAAGCTACCGGTACAGACTACGTACGAGAGACTCTCGTGTATGTATGTACCTTTGCTCCTACACAGACCGAGCTAGCTACAAAGCAGCCACAATACCAGCTACACAGTTCTTTGACGCACAGAGGAACCCCATGCACATGCACACAATGTAGCACATGTTTTCAGACACAATAGGCACACTTGCACTGAATGGTACATTGAAGATGAACAAAAAATGTAATTTTCTGACAGAATACAACACCGTGAAATTATACAAGATTAGTTACTATTGCTACAATTCTGTATAGTTCAGGCAAAAAGTTAATTTAACGTGTCTGTAGATGCAGTGCTGAAACCTAGACCAGTGGCGCTGACACGTTGAGGCAAATCACGCAGCTCCTGGTCATCTGTGCATCAGTCTATAACAACATTCACCCCATCATCTTCCAAAACCAAATCCTCTACATGTGACCCTGCAAACTTGGCCTCAATTTCTTGTAGGGATTTCCCCTTTGTTTCCGGGAGGAAAAATATGACAAAGAAAAACGAAATCACCAGAATGATTGAAAATGTCCAAAAAGCTCCATAAGGATGGACAGTGTCTGCGTAATTTGAATAAGCAGCAGTGATTATAGTGGCAAAAACCCAGTTAACAAATGTAGCGACGCTCATACACTTGCCACGGACCATCATTGGAAACATCTCAGCAGACAGCAACCATGGGATGGCCCCCCACCCTAGGGAGAAAGCAATGATGTACACAGCCACACTCGTAATGGCCAGTGCACTGAACGCAGAGCCACAAATCACAGAATTAGGAGCACTGGAAGACTGCAGAAGCCAACCACCAATGGAGGTAGCGTTGGTGGTTGCATTGACGATTCTTGTTGCGTTAAAAACACAAAAATACTCCACCAAAAAGAAGTACACTCCCATGGTAACAGTGCTAACAGCCATCCCAGCTGAACCAACCATGAGCAGCCATCGCCTGCCCACAAGATCCGTCAGAAGCACACACACAAATGTTGCCGCAATTTGGATAACTCCCACAGCACCAGTAGCAACAAGGTTAGGCTCTGCAACATCAGCCATCTTAAAGATCGGACCTGAGTAGAATATGAATGCATTGATACCTGAAAACTGCTGGAAGAACATGATGAATCCAGTCAAAATGAGAGGCTTCCATACAGTTCGTTTACGCAATAGTTTCAGGATCTGCAGTGATCCAACAGCCCTATTTCGGAAAATGTTCTTTGAGAGCTTGTCTGCTTCCTTCTCAATGGGCACATTAGGTCCTCTGAGCCATTTTAGAGAGTTATTCGCAGCATTATTAAACTTCTTCTGAATCAACCAGGAAGGCGACTCTTTGATCGTGAAAAGAAGCATCTCATACAACAAAACAATGACACAAACAAGAGCGGCCAAGTACTCGTACGAGAGGTGCGGGTAGTAGTCATTTGGTTTTGGGGCACTCTTAATTGCGACTGCTCCGAGACCATACACAAGACCGATTCCAATAACAACAGCAAACTGTGGTAATGTTCCGAGGAGTCCACGCAGGCCAGGAGGGGAGATCTCTGAGATATACATCTGCGCACAAGGAGCGCAGAAGTGAATGAGTAGAGACACTGGAAGGGCCTCAATTCACACGGCAAAATACACATGCACAATGAGCACACACACGCACGCACACACACACACACATACAGACACACACACACCACGCACAGACACACACACACACACACACACACACACTAACACATGTACACACACAAATGACCGTCAAAAAATATGCACACACACACACACACACACACACACACACACACACACACACACACACACACACACACACACACACACACACACACACACACACACACACACACACACACACACACACACACACACACACACACACACACACACACACACACACACACACACACACACACACACACACACACACACACACACACACACACACACACACACACACACACACACACACACACACACACACACACACTCACCGGTACAACCAAAGAAGTACTTCCACATGCATATCCCGCAAACAGCCTCCCGGTCAAAATGATGCCGTAAAACGCTGCTCCAGTGGTAAGCCTTGACAATGCAATAAGGAGATATCCCACAAAAAATGGTATGCCGCATACCATCATCGCCTGTCGCCTCCCAATGAAATCTGCAACACTCCCAAAAGTTATTCCACCAATGGCAGCACCAAGGGGGACAAAAGCCTAAGGTGACAAGCATGAGATAAAACAGAATACAATACATACATGTACACACAAGAGTTCACCAGCTGCGATACACACTAGAACCATGCAGTGAACTGATGTTGTAGAAGTACGTAGGTATATTCAAAAGCTTCAAAGTACCATTCTCGCCAACACACAACCATTCGCATACACATGTCCCCATGACCCCATATTGGAGATGTGACTCAGGAAATGGATACAACATTAACTGGAGATGAAGTTATCCACATCCACTATACCCTTCACTGCTCGACAGCAAGGGGAAGGCGGGAGGGAGGGGAGGCTACAGCTACAGCGAGCTGGAATTGAAGGGCTATGTGATGAGACTGCAGCAGACAATGAGTCTCAACTGTGGTGGTCAACAGCGTAGTCAGCAGACCACCAAGGATGCACAGGCAGCTAGGGAGGGCAGGAAGGGCTAGTGCTGTAGTTGCTGCATCAACAAGCTGCAATCCACTCTCTTTTACAACAACAACCCTGACCAACTCTCTCTACAACTCCAACCTCTCTAAAACAACTCAACTACGACCTCTCTAAGACAACTCAGCACTGACCTCTTTTAAGTCAACTCAGGGGAGGGGGAGGCTACAGCTACAGCGAACTGGAATTGATGGGCTATGTGATGAGACTACAACAAACAATGAGTCTCCACAGTGGGGGTCAACAGCATAGCTGGCAGACCACCAAGGATGCACGGGCATTTAATTTACATTAAGAAGCTGCAATCCACTCTCTTTTACAACAACAACCCTGACCAACTCTCTCTACAACTCCAACCTCTCTAAAACAACTCAACTACGACCTCTCTAAGACAACTCAGCACTGACCTCTTTTAAGTCAACTCAGGGGAGGGGGAGGCTACAGCTACAGCGAACTGGAATTGATGGGCTATGTGATGAGACTACAACAAACAATGAGTCTCCACAGTGGGGGTCAACAGCATAGCTGGCAGACCACCAAGGATGCACGGGCATTTAATTTACATTAAGAAGCTGCAATCCACTCTCTTTTACAACAACAACCCTGACCAACTCTCTCTACAACTCTGACGTCTCTAACACAACTCAGCACTGACCTCTTTTAAGTCAACTCAATCAGCTGACCTCTCTAAGACAATGCCCTATCAACCTTCTCTACAACACTACCCATCGACTTCCCCATATCCAGCAACCTGCTTGTACAGGTGATTTTGTATTACAAACAGCTCATCATTGGCACCAACCAGAGGCACCCGCTGTACTAAGCATAAGTCTATGCATTGAGAAGTAATTCACACAATTACCACTTTGACAGCGGTGGCGTCTATTACCGCATGCGCACTTGGCGCGGAGAGATGTGCACTGTGACTCACCCCGAACAGAGCGAAGTAAATGCTTGTCTGAGAGAAGCCTGCGTGGGACACATTGTGGACAAAGGTGTTGTCGGACAACTCCAGAAGGACGGGAGAGGCGTATCCCAAAGAGTAGCCGAACATGAGTGAGCCGATAACGGCGACCACGGACGCGTATATTACGCTCCAAAGTCGTTCAGGTCCACGGACGATCTTCCGAATCTTCTCCAGGATGCCATCCCTGCGTGATTGGCTGCTCTTGTCCTGCGAGTCTTCGACGGAGGACTGTAGGTTGCTGATCCGTTCTGAATGAGAATCGTCCAACAAGGCGCTTCTCTCTGTAGCCATGGTGTGGACTCTCGTAATACACAGCGGTCTGTTTCTGTCTTTCAAGGAGGAGACTGTGTGAGAACGTGGCTAGCGCGGTCACGTGATAGATATCACATGACCTGTGACCAATCAGCATGTGCGGATATATATATAGCTCTATATATATATATGTGGTATAATTATAGTGCATAGCATGAGCAGATTCCAGTACCCATGGAATATCATATCAGTAAATTAAATGCCATGAGTCGCAATTGACTGAAGATTCCCGCTGCACATGTGTAGCAACACATCTTCTTGATCAATTTTTGAAGCATACTGACTCAATTATTATACACACGAATACACCAAGCAGCTTAAGCTACAGAAATGAATTAAGGTACAATTTGATTTGAACACATGCAGAATGAATGCAGCAGGTGTTCTGTGTACGTACATGTATTGATACTACTACTGCGGCTGCAATGAGGGAAGTGTGGCCCACATACGATAATGCAACTAATTGTTCAGCTGCTGTGGAGACTACATGAGTTGCTGTTCTATTATAGTATGCTGAATACACACTATACACGGCATACAGCTGCACCTACGTGTGTAATTCCTAAGTATATAATGTGTGCTTCTGCCCATAGACATCTGTAGCTATAGCTATTAGCAAACATCACGCACATAGGTGATGGGAAAGTCTGCTGAAGTAATGCGGAATTTGTCCCAGAGACTTTGGTCAGCTGTAATCTTAACCTTCCATCCACCCTGTTCTTCATTATCCATGTCCACATACAACCCTTTATTTCCATCATCAGTTGTGATGTGGGCCTCTGATTCGCCTCCTTTAATCTGAAACTCAGTGAAGTCAATGCCTCCAGGCTGTTTCTGCATGAATATGTAGATCATTCAGGGAAAGGGGAGATGAAGAGGAGGGGTTGATAAAATCCAGACATGTATACACTTGTAAAACCAGGAACTGGTCTTCATATATAGCCGTGCATGATGTATATATACTAATCAAATGTTCAGTGTACAAAAAGGGCTCAGGACTTACAACTTCAAACTGACTCACTTTAATAAAAATTGTCAATCCGTCAAATGCGTCCAGACCTTCTGGGATGCCATACGAGCCTATGTTAGCAGGCGTAAAGATCTTAAAGTCACACGTTCCATCAAAAGAGTCCCCCACTTTTTGATACACAAAATTTTCTGCATGAAAAAGATACAATCGCACACACACAGTCTTAAAAGCAATCTGATGAATGGCAAATTATTGACTATACGTAAGTATTATAATTACGTCTCACTACTTAATTATCATACACAATATAGATTTATATTCAAAGCAGTACCAAAAAGCACAGAAAGCAATAAATGAAGCTGTTAAACTATTGTTGACGCCCTAAATTCGATCATATAGTGCATTAATTACATAGTACACACACATACACACACATCACCATTAATTGAAACACTCCACGTGTACAAAAATGGGGACAGGTGGGTGGAGCTGATCCCAACACTGTCTAATGATTTGAATGATCATGCACAGTGCTGTTGGGGGCCTCCTAATATTAAAAGCATGCAGTCATGTAAAATGATAATCATTGTTTGGATTCACTAAGCATTCCCTGAATTATAAACCTATAGCTATATAGGACCTGTGTCTTATATTTTTTTAATTAGCCATTGTATATGAATGCGCCCATGCATTGCTATCCCTTCAAAATGTATATGCATACACTGCTGTTAGTACAGACTAATATGGTTTAGTCTGTCTTATGTTATATAGGTATGTATGTAAGCTCACTTCTGTCCCAGGAAAAAGAGTCAATCACCTCCTGTTCTTCATCTATTGATCTTGGCACTCGCATAATAGGCTGGTTGGGATTTGAGGCTTCAAAATACACACGCCGCCGAGAAGGAATGTTGTATCCACTTATGGTATTCACATACAAGGCTCCAATGTACTGCATGTGCATATATAGGCAGAAGAGGCACAGGGTAGTTATAGCTGGGAAATATCTTATACATATATATATATATACAAAGTCATACATATATACTTACATAAATTGATTACTTTATAATAATTTTATTATGCATTAGATTGCACAAATGCAGTGCAACCATAAGGTGTACTAAATTATATAATATTTTATAGATATGCTGCACATATGTTACTGTTATATAACAGATGTAACATGTGGGACTGTTAACAGCTTGATGAGAGCCAGCGCAAGATCACATAGTCATGCTAATTAAATTGCTATACTCCCCCTCTTATGCATATCTGATGATATAACAGTGCATGCACAAACAAACAGGCTGGAATGCTAGCACTCTAAATTGTCAAGCTCTTCAAGCTGCAGACGTGAGACGTCCCCTTTCATGCCTTCGAAATGTTGTCTGAAAGTAGGCCACATGAAAGAGACTACACAAAATGTATAGTCCCTCACCTAATCCAACATCACCTACAATATTATAGATAATTTATTATTACATGTACAGGTACCATAACATCTTGGCCTGTTTGTGTAACTGTGACAATTTGAAAGTTGTGCTTGCTCATGCACCTGTATTTGCTTTGTGCATGATGTGTTGTGTGTTTGATGATGTGTTCCTGTTTTCCTGTGCATGCCTAAAAATTTTTAATTGATCTTTGCAATTTTGGGTAATAATTGAACCTCTGCCTTGTTCGATGAAGCGGTCCTTGTTCCTGACATTCATGATCGAATCCGCCTTGGTCATGCTACCTGACTGAATCCAAGAAGAACGTCACAGTAACAATGTAAAGATGCTCGTTTTGGCAGCCACAAATTAGTAATGCCCGCACATGTTGTTTACTTCTTCCTTTTACCTATTTGCTTCATTTTACTACTCAATATATACACATCATCTCTTCTTGGTTCCTTTGCCTGGTATGTCTGCTTTGGGTCCTATATTGTGCCAGTATGTGGCATGGCACATTGAATATATATTGCAATTGGAGGCTGGGTAGGAGGGTAGGAGGGTGAATTCTGCAAGTGAACTGTCATATAGGGGAGTAGTCTGCATACCTTTCCAGGTCGACCTTGCATGCCCTTCCCATGAGAGTTACCACTATTGTACACATATTATTATATAATAATTTTATAGCGGTGCAACTGCTATCTGTGCTATAATTATAGTGTTCGTTACTCACAACATCCAAGCCAATTCCAATGCATGGATCTAGACCTGGGAAGAGAGCTGGTGTCCTATTCTGCATGATTAGCCCTCTGTAGTTGATGTTCAGAGCAGGTTTTAACCAACAGACCTTCTCCCATTCGACTGGTGTGGGTTGTATTAAAGATGCAGGTACTGCAGAGAAATGGAGAGATTGGTCCCTCAGATACGTACTAAAATTTCTCTAAATATCTGTCAGCATTACCAGATGTGTGCATACAACACTCACCAATGCACAGAGAAAGTGTCTCCACACTGTCGTTCGCGTGGTGCACTCTGCACTCGTACCTCCCTTTCAGATTGTGGTTGTAACTTATGAAGTTAAGGTACGCTACCCTTCCATGGTCAACAACAAACTGGTACACACTGTCCCCGCTGTTCCTAGACACCAAACGACCTTCTGGGTTGTACCATTGAATAGCAGTGGCCACTGGTGCGCCATCGTGCTGCCGACAGAAGACGGTTTCACGCCGGCCAGGTGTCAGCGTCACATTTCCGGATACACGAGTCGTTTGATACTGCAGGTAAGCTCCAGAGACTGCAGTAAGAGAGGGCAACAAGAGGTCGACTCGATCGGTTCTGCCGTATATACATTACATCTAATTATGAAACTGCATCAATTCAAGGCGACTGGAGAGTTTCCATATAAACTCGACGGGAGGGATATCTGACGATCCGCGAGTAGTTGGGTAGTTTCTATTTTGCGGACCTTCCGCGCGGACGCGGACGCATACAAAAGATAGGGACGGCGAATAGCGGGCATTTTACACCTAAAATGCGGACGGCATATGGCATATGAATACGCTAAAGTGCGGACCGAGGTGTACTACGGCGGCGGCATTGCATTTGTGCTTTGCCAGAGTCGTATGATGAGCGGATGGTGGAATGCGAAGACTGTGAGAAGATTACAAGGACCCTCAAGTATGGACATGTTCTTCTTGTAGAGATTAACTTGTACAGTATAATTCAAAATTCATAATTCATTATTCATTATTAGAGTGCACCATGTACCACAGCACACTAGGGCATCAGTGCCCCATGCAGCACTATATAGGAGTAAGAAAATAAATAAGACATCAGTAATCAGTCCACATTGCGAGAGTCATATCATTCAGGATCTGGTTGAGGGATGGGAACCATTAGCTATAGCATAGATAGTAGAGAATAGTTCTCTACTATCTATGGCTATAGTATACATGTGCTTGACTTATAAATATTAATGTTTGGTTATGTAGCTAGCTGTATTATATCCATACACCGACATTCAGTATGAACTAGCTCGTTAGCTAGCTACCTAACCATGTATTATACTTGAAGAAATAACCAGCAGCGATTATCCCCGAAAGTCAGTTGGCACTAGCAAGTAAACAGTAAGCAGGGACAGTAACTGCCTGCGTAAAAACAGGCCACGACGTCCTTCTCCAGACAGAGTCCCACGTTGACAGTTGCATGCAGAGCACACTGTCTACCGTTCGCATTCACGTCCGCACTCCGTCCACGGTCCGCAAACTCCGTACGCAGTCCGCGCGGACGGTCCGCAAATAGAAAGTACCGAGTAGTTGGTCTCGTTTATTTGTGGACTTTGCATCGTCGTTGATCGATCGTCGGTGGTGAGTTTAATAATTATACACGCGCGCGACCAGGTCTACGGGTAGCTACTTACGTATAGGTAGGGATGTTGCAGCGAGATAAGCCCTCGCTACTCAACTTACCACTGGTGATGAACGGCTGCAGGTAAGTCGCAATCAGAACAATAGCGATGAAGCGGTGAGCGGTAGAGGCACACATTTCAGTTCTTCAACCACACGAAGCGCCTTGGATGACCCTACCGTATAATATTATATATAATTATATATGTGAATTCAATTCCGACATTCTCGCGGTTTCGCTTGACGTGCAGGGGCGTGTGCTTCCTAGGTGATAGACAGACAGTAATGTACAGATAGCTAGTATAGCTACAAGAGAGCTCTGAATTTTATCGTAAATGCAGCCCTATAGGACGAACGTTATTGTGAGTCTACTGAAATGCGATCATTAATTTCAATTACAGTTATTAAATCAATATGCCTTAGTGATTTTTCTGTACTAATAATTATAGCGGAAGCTCCATCAATGAGTGGGTACAACCAACCAAACTATTATCAATCAATCAATCAATCAATGACAGGATGTGAATCCCCACCACTGGAGGTCATCCAAGAACCTCTGCACTCTATAGACACACCAAAATAATATTATGAGAGTAGTTACTGAGCAGTTGTCTTATTTAAAATTGTCGATCCATCTTCTCTGCGGTCTACCTCTAGGTTTATTCCCCTCATTCATTTCTTCCAGTCTGTTCTTAACACCATCTGCTGTAACATTTTTAAATCTTACATAAGTAGTTATGCAAACAGTGGCTGATTTGCAGCTGTTTCATGTTCTAAAGTACACAATAACAGGAAACAAGTACAAATTTGCACAAATCGTACAAGAAACAGCTACAAATGTCCACAAGTTTGGACAGTTGTTATATAAGATTATAACACAATATAGCAGACAGTGTTTCTTCCACATCTGGTGTCTTCTCGTTACTACATCTATAGAATATACCTCCCAGGCCCAGCCAAAACCTTATATATAATTACACATTCCTCACCCTGTCTACTCTGCTTACTCCTTCAATTCTTCGCAATACCCTCGTCTGTGCGGCTTGGACTCATGACTCTTGTTGCTTCGATAGGTTCCATACTTCTCATCCATACACCAGTGTGGGTAACATGCATGCATGGTAGCATTCATGACATTCAATTTTGTTTTCTTACTTAGTCCCTTCCTTCACAGCACTGCTTCGCTCATCCCTCCAATCATTCTTTCTGCACTTCCTATCCTTGCTTCAACTTCCTTCTCCATATCCCCATCGCTGCTGATCATCACACCCAGATACTTCATTTCATCAACCTGCATGTTCTATTTCCATATCACCAATTCTCACTTAGCAATGTCCCTTCTGTTTCACCACCCTCATCACTCTCATCTTCTGCCCATTTGCTAAGCACCTCGCTCATCACCCTTACATTGCTCTCAAGCCTTTCTCTAGTGTCTGCCAATAATAATATTATATACCATGTCATCTAGCTATACAAACAGGAAGTGTTGGTTTGCCTCCCTTGTTAATTATAATTATATACATACTTTATCTATGAACATATTAAATAACAATGGAGTCATTGGAAATATATATATAATGTGCAGCCCTGCCTTACACACCTGGAACATCTCCAATTTACTCTGCCCAACCTCCTCACATTATATTCCTTCTCACCTCCTCCTTCACTATCTCAGGCTAACCTTCCAATTTGGCCTCCCTGTATATACAGTGTCTGATAATCTGGTCTGTCTGCGCATGCACCCCCATACAGCCCCTCAAAATGTTCTTAGCATCAATCCCTTATACGTCTACCTCTTCTATATACTATTATGCTATACCATCTCTACTATAATATTAATAAATTATTATGTTAACAACCACCACCATTTCTATAATATATATATAATTATAATATATAGACAGTATTAACGTGCTGTCTGATAGTTAATTAATAAAGGGACGTTTGAATGCATGCTACAGCTGCAAAACTTTGGTTTCAATGAATTAATTCACGTAGAAAGGCAAAAGCAATTATGCTTAAGATATGTGTGAAATGTAGTCCAACTACAAATAGTATAAATGTCTGATTTCTACTCAGATCACCTGCAGACAAAAGAGAATGAATCAGACACATGATTTGGCTGAGTGATGCGGCATGTGCAAGGATATATATCCTCACTCCAAAGTGATCCGGTCTCCTTTCTCCTACAAGTTGCTCTCTTTGTCACCGACATCAGCAGTTTCATTTGGACCAGGAGCTCCATAAACGTTGGGAGGTGCTCTCTCGGCCTGCCACTGGATATGCATGGTCCCACTCATAGGGAACTCCTCAGCTGGGCCTCTACTTCGGCCCTTCTTATGTCTGCCGAAGCAGTAGGTCTTAATGGCTGCAAAAAGAACATACATGCACAAAGAAGCTAGATAGTAGAGGAAACAAGTGCTTGCAGAAAGCATTTTATATAGAATAATTAGTGTATATATATATGATTTACTGCAATATGCACTGCATGTACCATATTTGCAATCATAGTCATCCTGCCAGACATGACACTAGGACTTGTGATTAGATCTTGTAAATGAGGCCATTGTCTAAGTCTAAAAGCCATGTACAATTATTATTATACAAGAGCATTCGTAAAACATCGGCAGTATTAACCTCATAAGTCAAATATATATAATATATACAGCCCATGTTTCAGAATAAAATGTCTCAATATGTATATATACCATTTGTATATGTACAATTCATGGCATTGAAGACCCACTGCATGTGTATAATATACAAATGCTAATACATATACATGTCACAGACACAAGTCATGCATGTGTATCGAAACATGCAACACCTTCTGCAGTTTTGTGCTTCATGTCACCATAGTCCTTGTCATTGAAGACAACATACAGAATCACCACCGTGATGACCTGCAAGGATTACATATAATTATAGAATATATATATATATATATATAAAACAGACTGAAGTGCTATCAATTGATAATAGAAATATGTGTTTGCAAAATAAAAGATTGAAATTTAAGTTACATTATACCATTGCTGCAACGCTTTTGCATGCTGTTTGAACTTTAAACAGCCACGTGATGCAATGATGTGATCAATATAGAGCATGCATAGGTTCAAACTACACAAACATACACACTCGTAAAAACATCATAAGTATGGATACTATGGCAACCATGTGCTGTGAGAGTTTCATGAGGAATGAAAGATGTCCACCATGGTATCAGAGACACAAGTAGACTGCACATTCATGTCTCGCCATGCACAGCAGTGATCTTCACTATAATAATATAATAATATAATGTCACACGTTTGCCATTATTATATAATAATAATAATAATAAAAATAATAATAATAATATAATAATGTCACACGTTATGACTGTACTTGTATACTACAATGTAATGCATATATGTAGTTAACCATTTATAGACTCTTCATAAAAGATGACTACAATTCTACAGTGCATGTATACACAATGCTCACCTAATTATTCAAAGATTATATATTTGTGATGTTTGTACGTACATGTGTTCGCTGCCCTACGTAGCTGCTTACCAAGATGATGCTTGCAATGAAGAACAGGTATGAGAGTGCGTTAGATGTTGCAGGTGCGTTGAGAGTGGCGAGTCCAAGTACGAATGTGACGATGTAGATGACCAAGATGAGGCATGAAGTACCAGTCAACTTCCTGTAGGTGGGGAAGAGGAGCAGATAATGTTCATGTGGGATGGGGAAGATGAGAGGTAGGGTGCGCATTGAAATATGCGGAAGTGGATTAATGTGACCATGTCATCACACACACACACACACACACACACACACACACACACACACACACACACACACACACACACACACACACACACACACACACACACACACACACACACACACACACACACACACACATCAGTGTGTGTCAGTGTAGTCACACAGAATAAACAATGGGACCATCCGGCCTTGATGGACATGGCAAGACTTACATAACAAGATAAAGATATGTGTCTGTGTACACAGGAACACTGACAAGCATAGGAAGACAGACTGTGTTGTCATAGGAAGGCAGACACAATTAGTCATGTATGTAACTAGATACCAATTTAAACGGTATCTGTAGAAACATGATCCCACTGAAGTACATCTTACAGTGTAGATACGTAGCTATATGACACCAGTTGCATACATACAAAAAACACCAGTTTCATACGTATATAAAATAATACAGTTTGTACATCTGTGACTACACATGGATGCTCAGCACAGCCACATATGTATGTACGTATGTATGTACGTACGTACGCATTGGTCTTGAGCAGGTCCCATTCCTCAGTCGAGGAGAGCTCAATGATGCCCCAGAGGTGGACCCGACACCAGAGGCCAGCAATCACCACCAGCAAGACTGCAAAAACCTGCAGAGGCAAACAGTCATGATATGGAGTAGTGTAGTAGATGAAGAAATGCCACCCTGTGCAGTGGGGATACATCGAAGTACCTACCAACGCATGGTGTGTGTATGGGAGTGTGTGTGATGTCTGCACGTAGCAGATACGTAGTTACATATATGCACGCATAATAAATATTCATATTGTATCTTGCTCTGTATAATAGTACTGGTTATGAAGATTGTTAGGTGTGGAGTATTACAGGCCAGTATACTTTTTAGTGTGCATTTGAAAACACATACCTATACATACGGTACCTCTTAGAAAAAAGTTAGCGTACAACGGACGTTCTTTCAATTACGTACGGGTATAGTACGCATATGCAAACGGGCGTTTCTTGATTACACAACGGGTATAGCACGTACACGCACGGGTACGTACTGAGTAAACACCTATGGACAAGAATGGAGAAATAATAGATCTCCTTCAGGAGGGACGCACCATCCAGCAACGACTACCACAGAGAAAGCAAGCAGACGATGAAAAGCTTGAAAAGGTTTTTACCAGTCTAATGTTCCGTGGCAAAGTGAGAGACGCAATCCGGCTTCTGAACAAACAGGCAAATGGTGCGGGTGTTTTGTCCCTGGATGACCAAGCAAATGAGAGAGGACGTGTACGATCAGTGAGAGACATTCTGCGCGAAAAGCATCCCAATGGGGAACCAGCTCACCAAAGCGCAATAAGAGCACATGGGGATATGAACTATAATGAGGTCCATCCAGTGATCTTTGACTCCATCGATGCTTTGTCCATAAAGCAGGCTGCGCTTCGTGTCAATGGTGCTGCTGGTCCTTCTGGTGCAGACGCCCAGGCTTGGAAGCGGTTTGCTACTTCCTTCGGTGCAGCTTCTGATGACTTGTGCAGCGCACTGGCCTGTGTGGCAAGAAAGATTGCAACCTCAAATGTTGATCCGAATGGTCTAGCAGCCTATACAGCTTGCCGCCGTATTGCCTTGAATAAGAATCCAATTGGAGTTGGTGAAGCTGCACGCAGAATAATTGGGAAGGCGATACTCAAGGTGATAAAGCCGGATGTCTTGAAGGTCACAGGAAATCTACAGCTATGCGCAGGTCAGGAAGCGGGTGCTGAAGCTGCTGTCCATGCCATTCGTACCCTTTTTCAAGATGAATCAACTGATGCAGCCCTACTTGTTGATGCAAGCAATGCGTTCAACCGTCTGAACCGACAAGTCGCCCTGAGAAACTTCCAAAGTATCTGCCCTACCTTGGCAACAGTTGCAACCAAGCTGTTCATCGATGGTGAGATACTTCTCTCACAAGAGGGTGTTACTCAAGGGGACCCTTTGGCTATGGCCATCTATGCTGTTGGGATCATGCCCCTGATATGGACCCTGCAGGCGGACTGTGACGAACAACACCAGATATGGTTTGCTGATGATGCTTCCGCAACTGGATCCCTGAATAGTCTTCGATCATGGTGGGATAAGATGATTAAATCTGGACCATCGTATGGTTACTATGCCAATCCATCAAAGACTGTGATTATTGTGAAGGAGGAGAAATTGGAAGAAGCACGGGCCTTGTTTAGGAACAGTGGAGTAAAGGTGACAACTGATGCGAACAGATATCTCGGGTCAGCTTTGGGATCTGAGGCTTCAGTTCAGGACATGTTGAAGAGGGAAGTGATGAAGTGGTCAGGAACCATGAAGAAGCTATCAGACATTGCCAAAATTCAGCCCCATGCTGCGTATGCAGCATTTGTTCATGGAATCCGCAATCAGTGGTCCTACCTAATGAGAACAACACCTGACCTGGAAGAGTTGCTGCATCCCATTGCGGAAGCAATTGCGAGAGATTTCTTGCCGGCATTAATAGGAAGAGAAGTCACAGATGAAGTCAGAGAGCTATTGGCCCTACCTGCAAGATTGGGAGGACTTGACATCTCCATTCCCACTCGTAAATCAAGCAATGAGTATGATGCCTCAACAACTGTTACTCAACCCTTGGTTGCAGCCATCATTAACAAGGAGTTGAACTATGACGCACGGATTGAAGATGAGCAGAAAGAAGCTAAGAGCAAAGTAAAACAGCAGAGAAAAGCACATCGTGAACAAGAAGTTGCGGATGTCAGAGTGAAGATACCCCAGGAGATGAAGCGAAATGTGGACATGGCACAGGAGAAGGGAGCGTCAGCATGGCTGACAGCGATTCCAAGGGCAGACTATGACTTTGCTCTGCACAAAGGTGATTTCAGGGACGCGCTGTGCATTTGATACCAATGGACACCCCCTAGATTGCCCTCGCAGTGTGCTTGTGGGCAGGGCTTCAGTGTTTCACACGCCATGGA
>OX465042.1:4965871-4974346 GCA_949841015.1 Aplysina aerophoba
CATTATTGGATATTGAACGCATACTGTATATACATACATACCCGTGGCTAATGACCCAAAGCACACAACATACGTTATGTATACAAGTTCCTATGAAAACACAGACGTACCAGTGCACACTAGTAAAAAGTGGCAAAGCGGGCCAATTTCCAACACAGTGCAACATGTGGTCTTACCTCTTAGTTCAGTTATCTGAAGCATGACCTGCAGTGCTGTGGGTTAGTGTCGGTGGGTAAGTACAGAAATTAGTTAACGCCTACTGTGCAATCAACTCAGTATGGTGTTTGTGCAAACGTACTTAACTTAATGCTGAACATAATGTATGTGATGAGGAGAAGGATAAGAACGGCATAACACATATAGAACATGTGCAGACAGTCATCACACATTAGGCATCCGTTAGGCATATATGTAGCTCCATACCTGAACACACGTACAGACACCATATTTATTGTGACACATATCTACAGTAAACATACATATAGTCACTCAGTAACTACACGTACATACACACCCACATGCGCGCGCACACCTATAGCTACAAGCAACACACACACAACACACACACACAACCACACACACACAACCACACACACACATACACACACGCAACACACACACACACACAACACACACAACACAACACACAACACACACAACACACACACAACCACACACACACAACACACACACAACCACACACACACAACACACACACACAACCACACACACACAACACACACAACACACACACACAACCACACACACACATACACACACGCACACACACATACACTACACACACAACCACACACGCACACACAACACACAACCACACACACACAACACACACACACAACCACACACACACAACACACACACACAACCACACACACACAACACACACACACAACCACACACACACAACACACACAACACACACACACAACCACACACACACATACACACACGCACACACACATACACTACACACACAACCACACACGCACACACAACACACAACCACACACACACACACAACACAACCACACACACACAACACATACACACCACGTACATATGAACGCTCTCACACACACATGTACAGCTGCGACAATATCTTCACTAGGCAATAGTATTCCCTGACATTTCTGCTTCTCAAGGCACCGCACAGTCTAACGCCAGCCATGTGCAAAAGAGTTCCCATACACTTTGCGCAGCCGACCGGCCCATCAACGCCTGTCAGTAACAGGGGGGCGTGGTAGACGCCGCGGGTGTAGGAGAAAATGGCCGAACTCCCTGAACCACCACAAGAGAAGTACATGCCTCTCAAGCGTGGCTTCTCTTTGGAGGACAATCTATCGCGACAAGCAGCTGAAATCGAAGTTCTAAACAGTATTCTAGAGGGAGACGTGGAGGTAGTGAGAGAAAAAGAAGAGTTTCGAGTAAGCTCGCCTTAAGCTTAGCTACCTGCGTCGATGTCATAGTCTTCCACGGTCCGCGACCTATGTGTGCATGGAATAAGCGCGGGCTAAGATGCATGGTGTGATTGCTTTTGCATGATCGTCCGGTAATGTGGCTACATTTGCCACCGTACACTTGGTCGTACTAGTAAAAACGCTCTGACTGTGCCAGTGGGCTCGTCACATGAGCTACATGAGCTAGATTGTAGTGGAATTGCCCTTCTGTGTACACATAAGGTACTCCACCATACCATTACGATACTACATAAAGTGGTGTGTAATATGTTACTCTCCAGCTGTCTTCCCTCGTGTCTTTCACCAGGATAGAGATTTCAGTGACAGAGCTTCCTGCAGTCATTGTAAATTGTCAAACAATGTTGTCTCTGATACTGACTGATTCAGGTTGTTTTCATTCTGAATATGCATTTGACATTGGTTATGTTGCTGTGTCCGTGGTGAGTGTATAGCTGACAGCTAATGGCTTTCTCAGATTTAAAAAGGATCCAGCCAATCCACTCTACTCTAGACACACTCCCTTCCTTCATTTCGTCTGCTTCATCAAATCCCACTCCCCCTTGCCCCTCATGGTAGATGAGCATCTCTTCCCCTGTTATACTCCCCTCTTCTTCAGGTCGCAATCTACATTGAGTCACCTTCTGCAGATGGCCTCAATGTACTAACACCATTGGCACCATCAGGCAATTCATCAGAGAACCAGCTCAACAGTGCAGTGCAGCCACAGTTCCAACGCCAAGCATCAACTGATGGCAGACCATGTTATCCGATCTCTGTTCATCACCTCCCCCCACTGCAGCTGTATGTTGCCTACCATGACCGCTATCCATCGGACAAAGCTCCTTACTTTGACCTAAATGCACAGTGGCTAGATAGAAGGTTCCTTCCGACTCTGAAGGAGAAAATGAGCACTCTTTTCAATCCTGGATGCGAATTTGTCTATGAGGCAGTGGAGTACCTCCGCAGTGAATTCCTTGAGTTCTACCTAAGCCTTCAGTCTGAACATCACACTTTCCTTTTAGAAGGTGCCTATAGCAAAACAGAGACACCGGTGGGGCCTGACAGGGACTCTTCACCCACCGTCATGTTTGTGCGCAGTGCTTCTGTCATGGCTGATATGGAAGAGTTTGATAAATACCAAAATCATAAGCAATTCCTGGACAATAGTCACTTGTGTGATATTTGCACTGAAGAGAAGAAGGGTTTAGCCTTCCCTGAGGCTAGTCTCTTGTGTGGGCATCTCTTCTGCACCAGTTGTCTGGCAGAATACGCACAGGTTAGCAACTTGCCGCAAATGCAAGCGCATATGAACAGGCGTTTTATTTTATGTGACCTTCATTTGTGAATTGCTTATACTATTGTTATGTCTTATGTATTTATATTGCTCGTATCTAACTGATAACCACAAGTGTTGTATACAGATGCGGTATTTGAATGCATCCCTGTGTTATGTCATCAACACTCTGGTCTTCCTTCAGAGCGAATAAATCTTTCGCCTTTTACTAAAGATTTCCGTGGAGGAGGACATTTCATGAGCCTCATTTGAATTTGTTTCAGCTCCGAAAGGAGCTACTGACCAAGTTGAATGGGAAATGTGCAGTGTTCATGGAATTGTTCTTGGTCACAAAGTGCTATCTTTGTTCCGATGTGCCTGTTTGCTCAGGTCCAATTGAACACTGGTGGAGTGGCGAGACTGAGGTGTCCTGATCCTCAGTGTGACACCTTCTTGAGTCCTACTATGCTCCAATGTGTACTGGATGAGCAGCAGTTTGAAAGGTACAACAGTGAACATATATACATACATACATTGGTTGAGTTAATTCTGGGAGAAGTATGTATGTCCAGCAGTTCTTGTCATGCATTGGAGTGTGTCTGCACGCATACATGTGCACATGTGTGTGCATGCGGGTGTGTATGTGCATGTATACATAGTGTAGCTGATCATGACCACTTCATCCCTCTGTCACAAACACTCCTTACTGTCATAATCACTTCTGTTTTGGTGACTGGGTAGATTGAAAAGGCAACACGATGTTGTAAACTGGCTATGTTGTTGAAGTGTATTCGGAACCTCCGAGATACAATCACTTCTGTTTTACCTGAGGCAACCTCCCCCTCCACCCACCCACCCACACACACACATTCTCTTCACGTCAGATATGAACACCTAATGCTGGAATTTGTACTAGAGACCACCCCTGGTGTGGTCTACTGTCCCAGGCCCGGCTGCCAGTCCAGAGTTTTCTCTGAGCCAGAAGACTCTCTTGCTGTGTGCGACGTGTGTAGGTACCCCTTTTGCAAGAACTGCAACCATCTCTGGCACGCTCCTCAACCGTGCAGACCAACGGCAGCATTGGCAGCACAGGTATGTACCTAGTCCTGTGCACCACCCTTACCTTCGTGTTGTTGCACAGCGCAACTATTGCGCAATGCATTTGTGCAGTAATAGCAAGGGGAACCTAAGTGTGATGTAGACAAGGGTATCGTAAGCATATTTGTGGTATATTTATTGAGTAATGTTAATTAACTGACAGTGTTTTGTGCAATGAAATGATAAGTGGGTACTATAACATTGTAGCTGTGGTAACTAGAACATAATTGGTTAGCTGTGGTAACTTAAGCGAAATTGTCTCATTTTTTGATGCTGAGGAGAGGTCACTTGTATTTTTATAGATATTGTGTTTCCATGGTAACGTGTGTATTATCCAGCTGGTTTCACAAAATTGCTGCAGAATGTGTTTGTCTAACTCACTAGCCCCACCCAACCTTCAGGACACTTGCGTACACCCCAGACGCTATCTGTGATATAATCAACCCCTGAGGTTGAGGTGGACTAGCGTGCTAGACTGGCCCTCACTAGCACTATGGACATTACCCATATCCATGTGATGGTCATGTGGCACTCATGTGACAGTCGTGATGGTCATGTGACAGTCATGTGATGGCCATGTGGCACTCATGTGACAGTCATGTGATGGCCATGTGGCACTCATGTGACAGTCATGTGATGGTCATGTGGCACTCATGTGACAGTCGTGATGGTTATGTGACAGTCATGTGATGGCCATGTGGCACTCATGTGATGGCCATGTGGCACTCATGTGACAGTCGTGATGGTCATGTGACAGTCATGTGATGGCCATGTGGCACTCATGTGACAGTCATGTGATGGCCATGTGGCACTCATGTGGCACTCATGTGATGGTCATGTGATGGTCATGTGTATCATTGTTTTTTGGTTGTCATGTAAAGACTGAAGGGTCTGGTAGCATTGAAGATGAGATTCTAAAGCTTCAAGCATCTGAAAAAAGTGTTCCAGAGGCCAAGAAGAAGGAGCTTATATCAGACTTACAGGTCAGGCAATCTCACCTGTATAAGTACATGCATACAAAATGCTGCTATCTCATCATGTGCACTACTGTTTAGCAAGTGTAGTTGTGGTGCTCTTACTGTATAATGTTTAGGAGTGCCCTTTGTTAATTTTTGTATTTCATCATTTTCTCACATGAACATAGATACGTACCTGTAATGTATTAGTAGAATTTCCACACGTTATCACTGCAATTATTCTCAGCAAAGATTATGTGTTAGTGACACTGTACCTACGTGCATATGTACGTACGTACATATGTCCGTATGTCCAGTGTGTGTGTGTGTGTGTGTGTGTGTGTGTGTGTGTGTGTGTGTGTGTGTGTGTGTGTGTGTGTGTGTGTGTATCTATGTATGTATATACGTCCGAAGATATGTTTTACTCTGTGTAATGTCCACCCACAGGCTACCCTGTGGGTGGCCTCCAACCCAACGAGGAAGTGCCCAGGATGTGGCTATGTTGTAGTGAAGAACGGTGGCTGCAACAAAATGAGCTGTATTCGCTGTGGGACCTGCTTCTGTTGGCTCTGTGGTCAAAGGATTGGAGGGTAAGGGGGTGATAGAGATGGGAGGTTAGGATGGGAGGATGGAGGCGATAGCAGATGAAAGTGATTGTGGGAAGTGGGGAGAGGAAGGAGTGTGGTTTTCCTCCTTTCCTCCTTTTAACCCTTTAGGTACGGCCATTTTGACTCTAGCCCTCAGTGCCAGCTGTTCAGGGATGAGGACTACCAGCCACCTCAGGAAACCCGGAACATCACCGACGAGTATGACATTGACGACCCTGGTGTTCTTGAGGTGCTATTGCATCCTAAATGCCCAAAGTGCCAAGCAGTGAGTGGTACACTGAACAGCTGGTCTACAGTAGAATTCTGAAAGCCTCCCCAAATTGAATTTCACTTGGCAACTCTACCAAAGTGCATGTGCAATGGTCTCATTTCTTACTGTCTCCCAGAATATACTATGTTGAGGTGCAGCTGTCTTGGTTTGCATCTGAAACCCTGATGCATTCATGCTACATGTGGCTGCATCCTGGGATCATTCTAGGATTTAGAGTGATGCTAAATGGCATGACAAATGTGGGCGCTATTACTAGCATGTAGTTTGAGTTTTTTTAACTCAAAATACTTGTTTTTGCTTATTTGTGATTGATGTTGTTTGTTAGTTGTCTGTTTTTCCTGTTTGTTTGTTTGTTTCAGGACAACCCAAAGGACTACGTCTCCAGAGATAACATGCTCACATGTGCCATGTGTCACTTCAGATACTGTTTCATCTGTCTTGAGCCTTGCTTCGGTGTGTACCATTTCAATGAATATGGCTGTACTCGATTCACGTCATTTGAAGTGGACTCAAGAAGGCTAAGGCAGGAGAAGAAAGATGCAGAAGCTAATTAAACTGCTTGTAATGTATAGCACTTAGAATAATTTTATTTAAATTAAAATTAATGTTGTAGATATTGTCTAGATCTGTTATATATCTGTAATAGTGTAATGTACAATTGCATTGTATTATTGCACCATGCAGTCATCTGTACTATATACATGAAGTGGCTGTATATAAATTCCATACTATTTTTATGTAAAATAGCTAGCTCCTAAGCTAGTGTATACTATATAATTTATCATAATATATAATAATTATAATGTGCATGTGTCTACAGTACATTATACTGCTGACATATATATGCAATATGTATATAACATCCTTGTATAATTATATACATTTGACTGAACATATACATACACACACATGCAGAGATGTACGTACGCACGCACCTTGGCTTACACACTTACAGCTGCAAGAGCTAGGTACGTAAGTAATTAATCCAGAATTGCAACATGGACACAGTACAAGATGTGATCAATTATACTCCAGTGCAATTAATATTGTATGACGCGTGTACTACAGTAAATGTACATTTAGAAGTCACATGTGCAATTATCAAAAAGAATCATGATGGCATACAACAAAAAAGCCATCCATTAATTGCAGGAAGTCACTGGCCTTGGTTCTAAATACATACATACATTCATTCTATCTATGTATACATTGCACATAGCAACTACCAATTAGCGAGATCGATCCCTCCGTTTCTGCTACTACTGATCCTTCCTGCCCCTCTCTTCCTCAAATGACTCCTTCAAGGTGAAGAAGGGGTTCTGCTGCCTCTTGGTATAGCGGGAGGAGGAGACGGAGGGTGAGGAAAGGAGAGACGGGGATGTAGATGCCTTGGTGGCCACTTTTGGTGGTACACTGCGCGGCTTTTCACCCTTTTTGTTCTTGATCAACATGGCCGCCTGCAGACAAACACAGTTAAGACAGCTGAAACATACGCACATACTCTCACACTACAGCATAAGTGTACAGGAATCCATACACACAACACCTACAAACAGATATCGTAGAGGCTCACTGCGTTGTGGATAACTAGTGAACACATCTTGAGCATATACCTAGCAGATTCAATCAATAACAAATGACTGCAAGATGTTTCAACCACATTGGCCTTTGTCAACTGCGCACACAAGTTCTGCTACATTTGTACGTACGTATATGTTCAAGATCAATTTCGCTAGTTACCTTCAAAACTAGCACAAGCATGCAAATACAGAGAAACTTTGCAATAATATATTTATATGTTAACATTACCATTTTGGTTCACCTTTTTTTCACACCATTTGTATAGAACAAGTAGACACATGCACTATAATATTATACATACATAGCATGAAACACCCATCTTACGTACCTTATTTGGGATGAGCTGGATTCTGATGCTCCCAGGCTGCTGGATCCATGCCTCACCGTCCACCTGCACAGCCACTGGCTCAGTTAGCCGAACAGTGATCTGCATGTCCAGGAGGAGCACGGTAAAGCGAGGAAGGCAAGGTGAAAACACTACATACATACTTGCATGGAGCACAGACCTTGTGTAGCTGAAATACGCAGGTACGTATGTACGTCTGTACGTACGTATGTATGCTTGCATGTATGTATGTATGTATGTATGCTTGCATGTATGTATGTATGTATGTATGTATGTATGTATGTATGTATGTATGTATGTATGTAGGTATGTGTGTAGGATGTATGTATGTATGTTTGTATGTATGTATGTATGTATGTATGTATGTATGTATGTATGTATGTATGTGTGTGTAGGATGTGTGTAACATATGTATGTACGTATGCATGCATGTATGTATGTATGTACATATGTGTACTGTACATATGTGCTCACATCAGATCCCTGAGCCAGTCGAAGACCACTCCTCATACCACCGTGAACCTGTGCCTATAGGACAATACAAAAGGATGGATGTGCAGGAGTAAGGCAGGTATATACGTACGTATGTATGTACCTAAGTACGTATGTACTTACATATGTATGCATCTACACACATAAGTATGTATGTATGTATGTATGTATACAGTACGTATATACATGTACATATGTATGCATGTATACTAAATTTCTTTAACCCTATACAGGATGCCAAAGCAAGGGCAAGCAGCTAGACAACACATTCACCGAAACGGATCCAGACCACTCGCTCACCACCACACACGTACTATACAGCTACGGATGGACACAAGGGGACCATCTCTTCTTACCATATGCATGACACCA